>SKCR01031955.1:0-185060 GCA_019454045.1 Zanthoxylum bungeanum | reverse complement strand
AACTTTGAACCTATTACTAGAACCGGGTCATCTCATACTAATCTCTATATCAGTGAGACATGAGTTTTAACTAGCTACTGGAACTGATCTGGATCATACCGATATCTATACCATTCCCCAAGTTGAGTTAGCACATTAAATGCTCAATGGTCATATTTTAAAACGTTTGAATTTTAGGACTGACATACTGGTCTCAGGACAGAGAGTTGTGGTAGTTTTCTATATTCTTATAATTTAGTCTCCATTTCATTTTTCAGAGTTATAACACCTTCATACATTTTATAAAAAGCAAAAACATAGAAGTTTCACCAATCTTTTTATTCATATACTTTCTTGCTCATAAAAGCTCATACACATACATCTTCATAGACATTTAGGGAGCTTGGATTTACTTAGGTAACTCACATCCTTAATCTTCTTTATCTCTTGTGAGTACCCAAGTGGTGTTGTAAAACCTTCTAATTTTTCAAATACGTGAGGTTGTGAAATCCCTTGTTGAGTGGACATACTCAAAATGGTGACTTTTTGTAAAGGTTTGGAGTGAGCCCAAGTACAAAACTTTTTTGTAAATTTTTGGAGTAAATCTAAGGAAAAAACTATTGGTTTGTGAGTGAGCCACATAAAACTCATGGTGTAATGTGTGGATTCACATTTACATAGTGGAAAGTTTCGAGCGCGGCTTGAAGGAGTAGACGTATACATTTTTGGCTGAACCACTATAAATCTTGATGTTCTTTTCTCTATCCTTAAACTCTTTTAATTATCATAAGTTTTATTTTAAGATTGTGTATTGCTTTAGAAACTTGATTTGGTGATAGATTGTGATTGAGAAAATTGCATACCGAACATAATTGGTAAAACTATTAACTAAGTGGTTTAACATTGTAAAGAATTTTTAATTCTCCATTATTTGGGCTTATACCTTGTTGACGGGTGATTTTCATTTTAGGGGCAATTTCGGGATAACGCTCACGGGATAATCCTCTTTCAACCGTGAATTTGTTTGGTTATGGGGGACCAAAAGCAAACTTAGCAAAAGACAAATCAACACAAGATCGACAAGAGGATTTTACGTTGTTCGGCGGAATGAATTCAACCTACGTCCACGGGCACAAAGTATGATGTTACTTTTATTACCAAAACTAGCTCGGCCGACCTGTTTTCAAAGGTGGTCTAATGTTACCGAGCAATTTTCTTTTGTGGTGTTTCTAAAAGTAATGCTTTAAACGAAATTTTTGCTAACCCTTACTAATGAGATTACCCTCCCTTTATATACTAAGAGAGATACAATATTATTTCCATATCTTTATGACGTCAGCCATGCTGATTTCTAGCGAATTGACGGGCTCTCTGCCCCAACTGCCTCGCCGAAAGCAAATCTGCCATCTGACTTCCTCTCACAACGTGCCTTTTTATACACTGCCACACTTTAACATTAATGATGACAGTTTGTAAAGGTCTCTTGTACGATAGTACATGTCAGGGAGAAAATTTCAAACGGTCATGATCATACGTCGGGGCCCTATGAGCACGGCCAAATCGTGTACTGAACTATCCCAACTACTCCCGACCTGACCCAAAATATCTGAGCCCATCATCCCTATCCAGGAGAAAAAGTAGAACTGAACCGAGCTACCGGGCTAAAGTGGTTGGTCTCGCCTCTGATGTTGTCGGCCTCTGAGACTTATATCATGTTGTGTCCTTTGGCCAGCCATATTCGAGGAGTCGAGTCCGACCTCTATTCCTGGTCGAAGGGTAACCAATATCCTCTGAACACCCGTCCCTCCAAAAGGAGAAATTCCATCTCTGCCATTGTTGTACTGTTCAAATACTTCGCCACTAAAATCACCATCAACATATGTCCCTTAGTTCTCGTTTCAACGAGTGTACGAGTTGGTACTAGGAACTACAAAATCGGGCGTGTGTTGACCGGCTGTGAGGTGGTCAGCTACTAATCAGGTCGTCCCTGTTTTCTTCAAGTGCTCTGACCGGCGTAATCACACGCGTATAACGCAAGCGCACGTATTGTTCAAGTAGTATAAAAAGTATCGATCTCACGAGGACTTAATACCTAATCTATTAATTTATGAAGCCAAATTTTTACAAGTATCTAATGGATTGATTGTTTGATTGGATGGTGACTTTAAAACTTAAAACAAGTAAATAAAATTGCTTGAAAGTATATTGAAGAAAATTCAAATTTATAAAATTATCCAGGGTTGTGAATCATTCCAATATCTTTTTAAAAGATGAAGTGGTTATTTTACGTTTGTGTAATATATTGGTTTATTAACCTGGAACACGAAATTATGTAAAAGCCTATTCCGGTGGTCAAATACAAATACCCAGTATAACCCAATTAATCATATTCATATGTTAACCAAGTTATCTGAATTCATTAAGATTAATTTCCAATTATGGCTACCCCCGCCCGACAGGTATATTCCTATCATGTAAGGAAATCTATTAAAGGGTTATTGTAGGCACTGTATTTTTGCATATAAGTCCCTATGATGAGTCTCATTTGGAGGCACTACCTATTAAGTCACAGAAGTCACGGGAAACGGGCGTCGGAAGAGGAAATTCAGAATAAGTATGTCATCAGATTCATTTCACAAGTTCACTATTTTCATTCGTGTTACATTCGCAACCACGTTCGAACGTCAAACAGATTGCGGGCGTTCGTGTAGCGTTCGAACAGTGTCGGTATTTCTGGTTTTGCTGCTAGCCTCACACCCAAGCCCAATTAGCCCACCAAAGCCCATAAAACACATCTAAATTAATTAAATGCATATTTAACACATGACAAACTTAAACAAAATCTAAAAATCATATACCAAAATTAAACAAATATCATGCCTAAACAAAACAAATTAAATATATAACCTTCCTAAACAAACCAAATCTTGTCTCCAATCAATCTTCGGTTTTCCTTGTTTAACACTAAATCAAATCCTCCTTTAATGCCAAATCCCTTCCTTGTCAAGCAAAGATTCACCCATCCCTTTTGCCTATAAAAACAAAGCTATTCCAACCCTTGAACCCCCCGAACTCTCACGCATATACAGCAAAGAAAAAGCCTTTCCATTCACGCCTAATACACTCAAGAAGCAACAAAGAATTTTCTCTCCTCCTATTCCCTCCATAACCGAAAATCACAGCCCCTAAAACATCCACTGTATTACCGAAAATCACTACCTAAAACATTCACTGTTTGACAGAAAAACTGCCCCTGGAACACCCCCCCCCAAACTACCGAAACTCACCCCTAAACAACAGCCCTTAACATCACCAAAACAGTAGCACCAAATACCCCAAAACAGTGGCCTAAAATACTTGAAATAGTGATCAGAAAACGTCACCGAAAGAGCACAGCAAATACAGTAAAAATAGCAGCAAAACAGGGAGAACGACGACTCAAAACAGTGAGACAACGAACGAGAGCAGTGAACCAGTGAACCGGAGGAGTTGCGGAGCGTTAGCCCTTCCGATGATCGTGTACCGTACATCCGAGAGGTGATTTAAAAGGTTAGACCTGAGGGCACTTTTTCTATTTATTGTCATTCGTTTTTTAATTATTTTATTCGCATGAGAGTCGTTGTGGATGCATGTGTGGCCTTCGAATGAAAGGGAAAATGTGTCGTCTCTTGTGGTATATAGGATGGAAACCCAGACGTAAATTCTGTAGCCGAATCCGAATGGACGGTAGTGCGGTCTGTACTTGGGATACAACTCTACGTACCACTTGAGTAAACGGCACATATCTCCCTTTATTTTATCTTGATTGTTTATTATCCGCATCTTATATTTTGCCATTTTACTTTATGTATGTTGTTTGTTTGTGTGTTGATGATGTGATGTGCATGGGCTTAGCATATTGGTCTAAAGGTTTTCCATTTGAGGGAAGAAAATGCCAAAAGGCTACCTTTACGCCAATACTTTGCCGCGCCGGACAAAGTATGTTTGGTTGGATGTGAGATATGTTCAACCGAGCATACGAAGTCCTATATCGTTGTCTTTACTTTCTATACATTGTGATGTAACGCGCATGGGCTAACTATGGTGGATTAAAGGTCCTCTATTCGAGGGAAAATGCCTGAAGGCTACCTTACCACGATGTTTTGGCGCGCTTTTTGTTATGTCATTGACTTTATACATATCATTGTTCTATTTATGCATGTATTGCATTCTAATGCGCATGGGCTAACTAGGGTGGATTAAAGGTCCTCTATTCGAGGGAAAATGCCTGAAGGCTACCTTACCACGATGTTTTGCCGCGTTTTTGTTATGTCATTGACTTTATGCATATCATTGTTCTATTCATGCATGTATTGCATTCTAATGCGCATGAGCTAACTAGGGTGGATTAAAGATCCTCTATTTGAGGGAAAATGCCTGAAGGCTACCTTACCACGATTTTTTTACCGCGCCGAACAAGGTACACACCGATTGAATTGGAACGAGTTCAATCGGGCACACGGGGTCCTACATTGTGGATTTGCTTATTTATGTATGTGTTGCGTCATCTCTCATGCATTCGGTCTGGTCCCGTTCGAACGCGTTCTTAACGCTATACGAACGCGAACCTTATATTTACCGTTCGAACGCGTTTACGAACGTTACTCGAACGCGAATGTGTTTTGTTTCATCAGGTTCAGTCCCGTTCGAACGCGTTCTCAAACGCTACACGAACGTAAACATTATGTTTACCATTCGAACACGTTTACTAACACTACTCGAACACGCATGTATTTCCTTTATTTTATCATGCATCAGGTCTGGTCCCGTTCGAACGCGTTCTCAAACGCTATACGAACGCGAACCTTCTGTTTACAGTTCAAACGCTTTTACGAATGCTACCCGAATGCGAATGTGTTTTGTTTCATCAGGTCCTGTCCCGTGCGAACGCGTTCTCAAACGCTACGAACGCGAACCTTCTGTTTACCGTTCGAAGCGTTTTCAAACGCTACACGAACGCGCATACACTGAACTGAGTCCTTTTCATCACATGTCATGCATAATTGTTTCTTAGGTGATTTCTCTTGTATCATGTAATCAATCATACTATTTGTATCCCTGCATTTATCTATTTGATGTGTTCATGAGATGGTATTCAAGCATGATTAGGCCGTTAGCGGTGGAAATTTGGGTCAGGATTCGTTTATTCGTTCGATTCGATTCGCTTCGCTTTAAAGCGAATACAGGTTTGAAAAAATATATTCGTTTAATAAATGGGTCAATTCGATTCGATTCGTTTATTAAACGAATCGAATACGAATTTAAGCTCATTGATTCGTTTATTCGTTTATGATTCGTTTTATTATTTTTATTTACTAGTTCTTGTTAATTTTCAATTAAGATTCAAGAAATTATAACTAATTATCATAGAAATTTTAATCTTTTCGATATTTGGTGATATATTTTTAGTAAATATATTAATTAAATATTTATTATGTATATATTTATGAAGAATTAATGTAAATCAAGTGTGGTTAATTATTTTATTAAATAATATCATTGACTAAACGAATAAACGAATATTCGTATTCGATTCGTTTAATAAACGAATCAAATACGAATCCTGATATTAAGATTCGTTTAATAAACGAATCGAATACGAATCCATCACATTTTGATTCGATTCGTTTAGGATTCGATTCGTTGATTCGTTTTGCCACCCCTATAGGCCGTTAGTATGTTACTTGGTTCTTAAGCATGATTTAGCCTATTTAGTTGTTCATTTTTCAAGCATGATTAGTCATTTATTTTGCGTTTAGAATTTGCATTATGTTTAGGTTGTTCTTTGTTTTTCGCATTATATGATCGAAGTATGTTCATGAGATTGCTGTGTGCTATTGCATGTTCGCCGTTATGATGATTACTTTCATGCATGTGAACCTAAAAGTAAAATACTTTTGGAAATATGTTGCTTAGGCTTGGTTAAATTATTGCACAAATCATTTCATTACAAGTGGCATAAGTAAGGGACCATTCCGAACCCAACGGTTTGAGGTCTTCCCTTGCGAGGGGTGAGTGCGGCCTTAAATCTTTGTCTCAGTTCACACCAGGTGGCGACTCCATTATTCTCTGGTTTAGTCCCCCGCGGGCTACTCCGTACTCCCAACCGGGCCGCGAGCCCGGAACAGCATGTGTCACCCAGTTTCTGTGTTCCCACAGTTATCTATCCTCAAGGAAGATCGTGGGCTATTGAGTCTAAGGTTTTTAACCTAAAATCTCTTTTCCAAGTTCATTTTAAGTTTACCAGTTCAATTTTATTAATGACCAATTAATAAAAAGCATTAGGATTAAGGCTCAATAAATAAACATTTATATTACCCAAACTGTAATTTAACCCCTTATAAACCGGTGATATTGAATTTCATCACAACCCCAGATAAATGGCTTAGTTACGACACATATTTACGGGTAGTAAAAACTTAAATAAAAGAAAAGACATAAAGTAAATGCTGGAAATTAAATTACTGGAAAGTAAATGCTGGAAATTAAATTACTAGAAAACTCTAAACCTCTGAAGAGCAAGCAACATAAACCTAGAGTGCTAAGGGGGCGCCACAAAGGGTTAACAAGCCTTTGATAAGCCAAAATCAATGAGAAAAGTTGAGGGTTACTCAAGTCTCAAGATAATAGTGATTTTTATTAAAAGATGAATTTTTTTGTTATGATGAATAATCCCCCTTTAAATAGGTGGTTAACCCTAATTCTACTTAAACATAATAAAACCTTAGCAAAATAAACCCAATAACACTTAAAATCCTTCAAATTTTCGTACATGGGCTTTATAATTTAATTAAAGTTCAGCCCAGCACTTAAACATTACATAACCTTAAAAAAAATATAACACAAAAGCTGTAGGGATAACTTGCATCCGCAATTGGACCATGAAGGATTCCGAATTAGAGTTTGACGTAAACTACAAAGTTGTAGCTCCATGAGTCTTCTTTCCAGTGCAACTTGAATCACCAAAATCGGACATCAGAGGAGAAAGTTACAGCCAAAATACTAACACTGCGCAAATCCTGCCACTACTAATGCACCATTCGGGAATTAAGCCCAAAATCAATCAAGCCAGCCCATGCACGTCCAAGACCCATTCCAATCTTGCCTTAGACATAATAAAGCCTTCACATAAAGTCTCATGCATGGACAAAACTCTAGAACCCAATGAATCTTCCAAATCCACCAAAATGGCCCAAATACATCAATCTGACCAAGCCATGCAATCAGCCACAACTTCAAGTTAACATGGCCCAACAAACCGAGCTCATTATGGATCACATCACATTTGGCTGTCAGTACTATCGCGTTGCCTTCCACGGGCTTCTTCGCACCTGCTGCTCCGTGCACGACGCACGCCGTGGCTGGATGCCTCTCGATCCCCCCACCGTGTCTTCTGTCTTCCCCCTTCTACTTAGAGCGGGGGCTATTACTAGAGGACTCTGGCGTTTGCCTCTCCTTCTCTTCTTCTCACATTCTTTCTCCTGGCAAAGCTTCAGTTATCACAATAGATCTCACCTTTTGGGGATCCCTCCTCCCGGGTTCATCATCTCCGCCTAGATCTACGACTCTTGTTCATTTTCTATCTCGTTTCTCCTATGAGTTGGACCACCCTCCAGCCTTTCGTCGTTCATCTTTTCTAACCTTTCCAGTTTCTCCATCATGGCCTTCATGAAGGTCTGGTTTGACTCCCTTTCATTTCCCATGCTCTCTTCCATCCTCTTCATCCGCTTTGTTGTTGAACTCTCTGACGATCTATGGTTCCCGTCTTCTGTCATCGTCTTACTACACAAGTTGCTTTTTGCTCTCTTCCCACAGACGGCGCCAACTGTTGACGGGTGATTTTCGTTCCAGGGGCAGTTCCGGGATAGCGCTCCCGGGACAATCCTCCTTCAACCGTGAATTTGTTTGGTTATGGGGGACCAAAAGCAAACTTAGCAAAAGATAAATCAACACAATATCGACAAGAGGGTTTTACATGGTTCGGCGGAGTGAATCCAACCTACGTCCACGGGCACAAAATAGGATGTTACTTTTATTACCAAAACTAGCTCGGCCGACCTGTTTTCAAAAGTTGTCTAATGTTACCCAGCAGCTTGCTTTTGTGGTGTTTCTACAAGTAATGCTTTAAACGAAATTTTTGTTAACCCTTACAAATGAGATTACCCTCTCTTTATATACTAAGGGAGATACAATACTATTCTCATATCTTTATGACGTCAGCCATGCGGATTTCCGGTGAATTGACGGGCTCTCTGCCCCAACTGCCTCGCCGAAAACAAACCTGTCATCTGACTTCTTGTCATATCGCGCCGTTTTATACACTGCCACACTTTAACATTAATGATGACAGCCTGTAAAGGTCTCTTGTACGATAGTACATGTCAGGGAGAAAAGTCCAAACGGTCCTGATCATACGTCGGGCCCCATGAGCACGGTCAAATCGTGTGGCGAACTACCCCAACTACTCCCGACCTGACCCAAAATATCTGAGCTCATCATCCCGATCTAGGAGAAAAAGTATAATTGAACCGAGCTACTGGGCTAGAGTGGTCGGTCTCGGCTCTGATGTTGTCGGCCTCTGAGACTTATATCATGTTGTGTCCTCTGGCCGGCCATATTCGAGGAGCCGGGTCTGACCTCTATTCCTGGTCGAAGGGTAACCAATATCCTCTGAACACTCGTCCCTCCAAAAGGAGAAATTTCATATCTGCCATTGTCCAAAAAAATGTAATTGATAGAAGTAAAACAAATATCTATTATAAGTATTGAGATAATTTATTTAATTTTATTTATTTAGGATAATGCTTCGATAGAGATCCATGAATGCTAATTAATATAATATGAAAACAATGATGATGAATTTATGTTTTTATATTTGTTCGGATGAAATTTTTTTAAGTTTCAGTGCAAAATCACTATCAATCTCTTATTCCTAATCAATTTTGAATCTACTACTCCCAATTTGCCACCATTGTCCCTTGATTTTTTTTTTTTAATAAAAAATATATATTAAGCTTCCTCTCAATTAAATTTATGGGTTCATTACTGCTCGTATTTTTTTTCAAATCGTTAGAAACTTCATCATCAAAACATCCCTTCCGAGTTTAAGCGGAATATGTAAAATCTCTGGCTGTCCCAAACTCTTACAAGAAACGTACTTCTTGAATTCGAACTTATGACCTCAAATTGAGATCCTGAACCCTATACCACCAAATCACGCCCCTTATGAATCATTACTGCTCGTATTCTCACCCATTTCCCTACAATTTGAAATCTAAAAAAAAAGGTCATACAGATTTTCCTCATTAATGCTATGAACAATTAATGTATAGTCTATCAAGTAAATATTATGATTAAAAATCTATGAATCTCATCATTAGTCACTACTTTAAAGAGGTTCTAATTAATGTAATTATGTATATATTCCACTGGCGTCTCGATAATAGACTCGATCCACATTAATAGTTGAAAGAATCGTATCATGTGCATGAAATTGGCATCATCAATAAATCATAATCAAAGTATTATTAAGGATTTTGTCTTGCCCAAAGTTACCAAGCACTCCTCGATCAGCGCCAGCGTTAACGGTTCCCATCTTTAATTCTTCTTGTTATTATTACCTTTGATGTGTGTTTTGAGTCTCACACAATTTCCTCTTCATTGGAACAAATGTTCTATTTGTCTGCAAGACAGAACAAGCAGTTGATGATAATTACCAAGTCATTAACTTTGTTAATTAAAATTAAATTGGAAAATAATATGGATGGTCCACCACCAATAATAATATTAGATGATGATATGCATAGACATTGATTAATAAAATAAATGATTTTTTTTGGGGGGGGGGGGGGGGGGGGGGGCCTAATATATAAATAATAATGAATCATCATAACTTATCAAGAAGTGTAGGAACCTTCTAGTCGACTCTACACTCTAACTATTTTAGTGCCACCTAAAGCCACCATGTGTCGATTCCACCGTCTCTGTCGCAACTGAAACAAACAAAACAAATACAAAACCTAATCCGGATCATCATCAATTCATCATCATCACCACTACCAAGTAGCCGCTCTTCTTGAAATTCTATCAATTTCAATACATTGAAAGACTAATAATAACCAAGAAACAGCATGAAAATCAATTATATCAAATTAAAGAGGAACAGAACGGAACAGAAAAGTAATGAACAGTCATTATTCATTTATCTGCTAAAACAACAGCTCCAAGAATATACAGAGAGATTGATTGATACAAGAGAAGAGAAGACAAGAAAGTGTGAAATTAAGCGGGGGCTGGAAGCAGGAGAGGGGCGGCGGAGGAGGAGACAAAGGGAAGACTGCGAAGAATGAGAAAACGAACACGTCTGGGAAAAGGAGCGTCGTGAAACAAATGCTCAAGCACCCTCGCCAGCAGCACAGTGTATTCCTCCATTAGCTCTGCTACTATTGCAACCAGTATCATCTCGATCGTCTTGTCTGTCTGTCTGTCTGTCTGTCTGTCTGTCTTGTCTTGTCTGTCTGTCTGTCTGTCTGTCTGGTTTCAGCAATTCACTACCTTATCATCTATTATATATATATATATAGAATGGCGGCTGCCTGGCAGTGGCAGGTGGTTAAATAAAACCCAAGCTAATGCAAATATGAATCCTATGGGTGTGCGCTTGCTTTCAGTTTCAGGGTTCTATATTATTCGTGGGACTTTCTCTTGCTTCTCACTCTCTGCCACTTGTTCTTTTTTTAGAGTAAGGATAATAAGATATTAAGAGTAAATAAATAATAATAATAATAATAATAATAATAATAATAATAATAATAATAATAATAATAATAATAATAATAATAATAAAAGTAACAATCTATCTATCTATCTATCTTTCTTCTAATTTTTTAAAGACAAAATAAACAAGACTAGTTCGTAGGTTCGGTGGGCGGGCGGCCCCCACTCGGCTCTTCCCTGTGTCTGTGTGCTGCTGCAGCCTGCAGCTGATTTTAATTCATACGACACCTGTCTTCAGACAACTCATCCTTATCCTCTCTTCTCGTCCCATCCCATTTATTTTATTATTTTTTGTATATACCGGCGGAAATCCATTTTTACCTGCCGTATTTTGTATATGAGAATGTCGTTCGTTTCTTACATTTATCACTTACTTTTCCACAAATTTTTACACTTTATTATTATTTTTACATTTTTATCTTTCTCCTAAACAATTAACAATTTTACATACATATTAATTATTTATATAAAATCTAATATTTCTACTGAAATTCATTTTATATAAATATCTTATTAAATTTATTTTAATTATATTTTAGTCTGTGGACTTATACTATCACAATATTCCTTTAAAACTTAAAAAATAAATTTTATAAGATCACCATGATACATGCAATGCTTTATAAATGTGTGGGTGAACTGTGAAATACCGAGTTAGAAATTTAGTATTTACGAGGAAATTGAGTGTAGCACCGATTGATGAGAATATGATAGAAACAATACTACAATGATTTGGGCATAACCAACATAGACATTTAAGTGACCCGATGAGAAAAAGAATAGTAAATGATGCTGTCATATGTCAAGCGAGTAAGGGGAATACCTAAGTATATATGGACATAAACCATAAAAAAAGACATAGGTTTTATGGAGTTTGATAAATCAACGACCTCATATATAATACAGTGACATCAAAAAATCTATGTAACCGACTATACTTAATGGGAAATTGTTTTATTTGATTTGGTTTATACTTTAGTCTAATTCAATTTTTAATACTTTCGACTTTAGTTTTATATTACAGTATAATAAATAAATAAGATGAAATTAGGAATATAATATATTATTACGTTAATAAATTGATAATAAAAAAACCAATTATATAAAATCATTTTTTTTAATTAAAAAAAATACAACAAAGAGTATAATGAATAAATGAGGAATAAATACATCACAACATTTACTCAAATGGTCAAAAAGACTCGATTCATTTAAAAAATGGCCAGAAATACACCATTTTGACAATTTTACCATTGAACTATTAACATAACTTTTTAAAAAGAAAAAAGACAATAAATCCAAATAAAACAA
Organism: Zanthoxylum bungeanum; assembly: GCA_019454045.1. Classification (NCBI taxonomy): domain Eukaryota; kingdom Viridiplantae; phylum Streptophyta; class Magnoliopsida; order Sapindales; family Rutaceae; genus Zanthoxylum; species Zanthoxylum bungeanum. The sequence continues at coordinate 172,955 of SKCR01031955.1, read as the reverse complement.
ATAGATCAATAAGTAATAAATAATTACCATCTACACAAAACATAAACTTTATAATTATATAATAAAAATAAATATTATTTTTAAAATAAACCAATTAGACCCCAATAAATCAATTATTAATTTTAGGATTAGATTTGTTTAATTAGATAGAAAAATAATTTAAAGTTAATAAAACAATATAAAAAATTAAATAAAAAAAAAACTAAAATATTTACATAAAATATTATCTTTAAAATTATATAATAAAATTCTATATTGAAAATAATTTATTTGTTTTTTAAATTTGAACGTGTTTCTTAATAATCAAGTTTTGAAGGGAAGATTTTACTTGTTTTAAATATTTTATTTCCAATGTACATATCATAATGTCAAGACTTATAATAAGTTTTCTAATTACTTAACAAGAAATTATTAATTAACAATGCTCAAAGAAAAAATTAATATATTTTAAATATTATATTTCCAATTTACACATCATCATGTCAAGTCTTATAAATAATTAATCACTTTACAAAAAAATATTAATGAACAATACTCATCTAAAAATTGCTTTAAAATAACATTAAATTGACACATCTCATGTATTTCCTATAAATTTTTTAGTTACATTTTTTAAGATAATAAAATGAAATTTTTTTATATAGAAAATTTAGATTTCTTGATAATTTTTATATATAAATATTAAATATATAATTCTTTTAAAATATTTTTCAATTATTATATTGTATTAATTATTATGAAAAATTTGTTAATTTTTTTATCACGAGTATAAATATATAAAAAGCAAAAATATTTATTTGACTTTTGACATTGTGGGAGTGTTGGAGCATTATAAAAACATTATGGGAATAAGTGGTAAATGTTATAAACATTATGAGAAAGTGAAATTCTTCCATTTTGTATTCCCTTTAAATTATACATAGAGAATTTGGCAAAATTAGTCAAAAAAATATTTACCAAAATGAGTCACAATGTTTGAGTTTTGTCAAAATAACCATTTCTCCGTAATAAATTTCAGAGAATCCAAATTCTTTGAAGTCAACACCGTTTTTTTTTATTTAAAACTTCAAATATCTAAAGTTATGACTTGAGATATCCGAAGTAATTCGAAGATCTGAAGTAATAACTTCATATCTCCAAAGTTAAATTCAAATATCCGAAGTTATTTATTTATTTTTGGTAATTTTTTATAATACTTCCTTATATATATATAATAAAATTTATTTATAGACTAATTTTTCTAAATTCTCATTTTTTTGGGACTTATATGTAACAAAATAATATATATAACAAATAATTATACAGTAAAATATTTAACTATAAATCAAAATGAAACAGCTAATACATGATCCGACATAATATCTCTCTCAGCTGACATCCTCCTCAGAAGCTCTAACGCCTTATGTAATGACCGCTCTATTCATTTCCGTCGATCATCCATTTCTTTCTGCCGATCCTCCATCATCTTCTTATGATCATCCATCATCTTTTGTTGATCTCTCTATCTCAAATATGTAGTCAAGTAACAAAATGACTAATGGATCACCTGAATGACGAGAAGCGTGAGATAGGCCAGTGCCATCGGAGCCTTTTGGTGGATCATCAGCAACAAGATCAACCTATGACGACTGGTTATGTATAGTATGAAGACCTACCAAATAGATAAATAAAAATTTTAAATATTTGAATCACTACCAATTTTTTCATAAATTATATATATCATTTTTCGATACCTGTCATGAAAACATTGCATGCTTCTATACAATAGAGACTCATCAGTCATAGAAATCCATGGTTAGTGACAATCAGATACTCAAATGAGACCAGCTCGACATCCAAATTCAGTTGAAAATACTACATGAGTCGGGTGATAACCATGTTATGAGGAATGCTCTTTTTACTATGGGCATGAACCTAAAACCAATGCCCTATGATAAGAGCTCTTATGTCCACCTTGCGGCCCTTAAGGAAAAATATATTTTTAGGATTTATTTATAATACAAAATATAAAAATAAATTAATATGTATAATATAAAATATGACATGTAGTATGCAGTTTAGCAAAACGATGTATAAAATATTGACCTCATCAAGGTGACAGATATGCAGAACGATGATCAACTGAATGATATCATCTATAGGCCGAATGCCTAGTTTGATGTGTCTCTGCCTCAAAGCGTGTAATCAGCCATCATAAAACGAGGCGCGCTCACTCTCCGTAAGCCTCAGTCTCAGTACCCTATCCATGGTAGCTCTCTGATCAAGTCATGCTTTGTACTGTTAGCCATCATGAGACCCAAACTGCATACCCTTCAAAACCGGACACCCCAATACCTCACATATCAAGTCAGTGATAGTAATATCCAATCTCCACCCGAATAACCAAGTATAAAACTAAAAATGGTGCTTCTGAATCGTTTACGGATCGATATTACTGATGAACATTTGACATAATCGAACATACATTGAGTTGTCTAAAGTATTCATGATGTCTCATCTCATCTCGCGTTGTAGATCGATCTGTCCATATCTTATAATATCTTCTATATCTACTGTATATGCCCTAACAATAAGCCGTGCAATATAGACATTTCGGTATCGATTGAAATACTCATTGTATGAGAAGTAATAAGGAACAACATCAGCCATGACTTCGGAGACAAGTTCGGATTTTGGTGAAAGTTCGGAGAAAACTTCGAATTCATAAGTAACTTCAGAGAAAATATTGGATTTCTTTAGTCTTGATGAATATTTTGGATATTTTTGTCATATTATGTGAACACTTTGGAGACCTCGGCATTTATAGTTTTAAAATTTCAGAGATCCGAAGTTATTATTTCCGATCTCTGAATTACTTCGGATATCTGACTTCGGAGATCCGAAGTAATAACTTATGATACTCGAAGTTTTTAAATAAAAAAATAAAAAAAAAGTTCGATGTAGACTTCGGACTCCGAAGTCTACTTCGGAGAAAATGATCATTTTGACAAAACTCAAACGTTATGATTTATTTTGACAAATGATAAAAATTTATTGACTAGTTTTGTCAAATTCCCTTATCAAATGTATGTATACTAGCAGAAGTCGTACATGCAATGCATGTGCCTGTAATTATATCACAGAAAATAATCAGGCACATCTAAAAAGATATTAAATAGAGCTGTATTAAATAAATAATTACAATAATTTTTACAACAAAATATTTACGAATTGAGTGCTTCTTCATGAGCAAATCTTCTTTTGTGAAGCAAGCTTTCAATATGAGTGTTCACGGTTCGGGCGGGATTTTGATAAGATTTATAATTAAATCAAATTATGAAAAATTAATTATAGAAGAAAAGGAGAAAACCATCAAAATCGAGTCGGATCGGGTTAAATCTAATTTTTTGCACTCAATCCGCTACCCGATTCAATTTTACGAAACGAGTTCATTGTGACTTGAAATTATATTTATAATTTTACAAATCCAACAGAATCGGATCGGATCAAAACAGATCGCGAGTTGACCCGACCCTATGAATAACTCTAACTTTCAACAGTTACTTTTTGATAGTGTCATACTTCTTATTTGTTATGGCATATATATAATGGTTTTTAGACTTGTCAAATGGAGTAGCTAGCTCATTATGTCATCGAACAGGTCATAAGTTCACGGTACTGGTTGGGGAAGAGATATAACAGCAGTTGTATGGGAAATATAAATGGACTGTCAAAGAGCTCACTATTTGATTGGTACGTTGTCAAAGGGATCATGGTAAATGGAGCAGATTTCAGGTCGCATATGGGGTGTAGAAAAAGCAAAAGCATAATCAATGTGGAGATTCAACTAACATTTTATTCAATCATAAACAAAAAGTGAAAAACATCAAGAAAAGGAAATGAAATTTAACATAGGAATCCAGTTATTTATTTATTTTTTTCAGATAGTAGGCCTTGTATAGGAGATGACTCGAATGTGAAATAAAATTGTCAATTAGCATATTTACCATGTAGAAATTTACATTCACACACTTTAATTTTCAATTGAATATTTTTTTTTGGAAACGTTAGAAAACCCCACTTCCGAACCACCCGACACAGGCTTAAGCAGAGCACATAAAACCAACGACTGCCCCAAGCTCTTACAAGAAATGCACATTGAACTCGAATTCAAAATCTGAAAATCAAGTCCTAAACTCAGTGTTTTAAAACCCAAAGCGATCCATCGACCCGGTTTGGCGAGAGGGTCAAGGGTCAGAGGTTCGACCGGGGTTGAACCGGGAGTCAGTATTTTAACTATATTTTTATTATTTTTTACAAAATATAAGAAAGTCAAAATTAATAATTAAAAAAAGTGAAAAATCGGGTTGACCCGTGATCGGTTCGACTGGGTCACAATCGGACCGGCTTGGTCGTCGGGTCTTAGACTGGGTATTGGACAAACGGGTTAAGGGGATCACCCGGATCGACTACAGGACCGATCCACGAGTCAATCAATCGGACCGATCCGAATTTTAAATCAATATCTAAATCTTTTACCATAAAATCACACTACAACTTCAATCGAATATTTCTCTTCTCTCTAAAAAGAATTTAATATATTTCTCAAATAATGAATGCATGTAACCAATTGGTATCTTTTATCTCCCACAAAACTTCATTTATTTCTTGAGAAATTACATATATTTACTTTAAAGGCTTTAACGTGTGAAACACGGTAAAAATGATGTTTTGCATTTGCTTCTATTTCAATGTCCCAAATCAATACAATAAATGAATATATGAATTAAATTAACATTAATATTAGAGACACAGATAAATGATACAAATCCAACTACATATATTAGTGTGACTGGATATATGTTATTAGATCTGACTCTTTCTCTCATTGACACATATCTAAATCTATATCATTTATTTATATATGTATCATTGTTCTTAAAATAAATGGAAAAGCACAAAATATACTCGTGCTTTCCCACGTGTGGTGGACGAACTTTTAGCTGAAAAACATAAACCTGAAAGTATACACATACAAAAAAAGATGTACGAAGTTAAAAAAATAATAATAATAAACAATAATAAAAAGGAATAGGGATTGTATACGGAATTATCGATATATCTATTTTTTTTTATACGGGGAATCCCCGACCTATACTGATTTAGACCCAGACATGTGACGAAGATATATAATATCATACAGGCACAGATACATATATTGAGATCCGTATTTGTACAATCAGACTGACACCCATTTGTCCGCATTTTGAGTAGGTCAATCATTTTATGAAACTGCTTGAATTGCAAGTAGAGTTGGCAACAGATCGGGACAGGACGGTCATATAAACGGGACAAAAATACATCTTGATCCCGTCTCTTTTTCACAAAATCTCATCCCGTGAAATCTCGATCTGTCCCGTGAAAATCATGTCGCGATTCAAAATTTTCCAATTCTGATCCCGTTTTCAAAACGGGATAGAAAAATTTATCTTAAATCATATCCAAAACGAGACGGAATCCCATTTGGACGGGATGAGACAAGTCAATTGAAACATTATTTATTTATTTATTTTACAAATCCCACCATCAAACCATCTAACCCGAACTTAAACGAAGTAAGTAAAATCCCCATATGTCTCAAATTCTTGCAAAAAAAAACGCACTCCCTGAAAGTCAAATCTTAAAACTCTTTGGCATGATATTTGAAACATGCACACTATGAAACGCACCGTTTCCCAATCACTTATCCTCCAATTTCGACAAGACAAGGACTTGGAAATTCTAACAAGCCGCCAATAAACTGCAACTTGAACAATATGCAAGCTGCGATCACGAGACCACAATTCCATCATATTCTCCAGCTGGAGTACCATAATTGCAAAATAAAGCGCATCATCATAAAGTTGTTACACGATAAAACTGTTCAATGCAAATTCATAATTTTTTTAAAGATCTACTACAACACAACATAGTTAATACTTATAAAGGAGCATTTACAGACCTATCTGTGTTTCCTACCAAGTAATCTTTTGTCTATCAAGTACAACATCCTAATAGATTCTTCCACATCCCGGCCAAGGTAATGAAGAAGATAATAACTAGAAAGATACTGATCTTATAAACTGATGAAAAACTTCGACCATGACGCACAGATGGTGCCTCCACAAACTCTAATGGCTGCACCTTGCAATTGCCAGATTCACCATCTCGTTTCACCCTTAACCTCAGATTTGTAGATGATTCTTCCTTGATTTCAGTACTTTTATCAGACTTGAGCACCTGGCTCGCTCCATCTTCTCCATCCACCCTGTTATAAGTATGTCTCTCTTCTGCAGATTCATTCATCTGCACAAGACAAATTACAGAATCAATGAGAATTAAATGCAATAGCAATGAATGTTTAATATTATCTTAGCCCAGTAATCCTAACCTTAGTAAAGGCAGATTGTACTCCATCTTCTTTTTCACTGCGACTCAAATCTTTCTGCTCATCACCGCCAACCATTGGTGGAGAAAGTGTAACCTGCAAACGCATTCTTCTTGGAGCAGTACCTTGTGATACAATGTTAAACGAATTAGGCCGTTGTCGAGGCTGGGGAGTTCTTATTTTGATCCCCGTTGAGCCAGAAAAATCACCACCATAGTTCACAGAATTGTTCAAAGTTGATGCGAGGTCAAAATTACTTGAGTTCCCATAGAATAAACCCGTGACAGAATCAGCAGATGAAGTGACTTGTGCTACAAAACTATCCGCATTTTCAAAAATACTTCCCTTCCCAATTTCCTGCTCATGAAGTGAAGCTTCAGCCCGGCATGATCCTAAAAATGGCGGTGCCTGTAGTAATTCCTTGCTTTCAACATGCTCACTAAACAATTTTGAAGATCCCATAACCAAATCAAGTTGCTGTACAAGACACAACAAGTTTGATATGGTAGGTTAGGAATTCTCTCGAGTCTAATAATCTAATGCACTCCTATGCAAAGAAGAATACCAATATTGCCAGCATATCACCATATGTAGCTATACAAGCTAAACATTAAACGGTTAAAACGACCAATGTGGTGGCTTACAAGCTACTGGGAGGTTGTATATATATTACCTTTACTTGGGACATGTCAGTGTCTGTATCACTGCGTATGCCATTATCTTGAATGTGAAAGTTTCCTGGAGATATTGTCTGAGACATGTAAATTTGACCAGGCAACTGCACTTCACTTTTATCAGCCAATTCCTTCTGCCTAATTGATTCTGCACAAGAGAACTCGTCTTGGTTATTGAAAACCTCATCTAACAACTCTCCAATGGAAACATCCTGTTCATCAGCGCCATCCTGAAAATTCAAGCCAAAATGATCATTGCCGAAGTCACTGGCAAAAGGTGAATCCATGTAAGCTATATCTGCATGAATCTGCGACTGCATTGGCGAGAATATTTTGCAATCGATTTGACCATTACTAGGCAGCTGATACTGATTCAAATTTTCTTCCGGAACTTGATATTCCTAGAGTAAGAAGTACAGAAATAGAATCTTCTGTTAATGTGACTGATAAATTTGCACGATGAAAATGAGAGTAAGAATGGCTAAAACAAAGATGAGACACATAAATATAATAAATTCAGACACCTCTATAGCAGTGACTTCAGTTGAATGATCTTCCACATCAGAAGTCATAAGACTGTTGCAGCAGCTCTCAACATGTAATACAGCAGTAGGAGTGACAGAGTCAGACATTGTGGTTTCTTGAACAAGATCTGACGAGGTGTCCTCAGGAGATGATTTATTTGTATCAGGAGATTCAGTTTGTTCCACTTCAACATACTTTTGGACATCATCAATCTTCTCCTCTGGCTTCCTGAACAAGCGACAGAGGACAAATGCAGCCTGCACCCACAGAAAGAGGAAATATATTAAGAGTATGTTTGGAGATTGAGGTGATGTGGCTTTTAATCTATGGCGATGGTGAACATCAACTAAAGGGAGTTGCCAAATATTTTAGGCGTTGTACTTTCAAAAAATTAGAAGAAGCATAGCAATTACAAAGAGAAACTAATAAATTTGAGAATTTAACAGCAATACATGAGATATAAATACAGATACAGAGAAGTAAAAGTGAGTAGAGAAAGTAACCAACCTGACCAGGCTTGGTGACTTGGAGATCTTTATCAGTGGCGCGGTACTCGTGCATGATCCAGTTGGTGCGTTCACCTTTAGGAGCACGGCCTCTGTAGAACACCAAGGTCTTTTTCATACCAATACAAGTAGTAGTCCCCGACTTTCGGCACCTTATTGTCCGATCCTTACCCGTAGCTTTCCAGTATCCAGCGTCTGTAGCACGATTTGAACGAAGCCCGTTCGGATATTTTCTATCTCGCGGACAGAAAAAGAACCACTCTGGATCATCTGTCTTTATCACCGATAATCCTATTTTCAGAAAAAAAAAAAAAAGAAAAAAAGAAGGAATCTAATTATTCATTATTCATTATCATGGGGAATAAAGGAATTTTTTTTTTTTTTTTACTATCATCCTTGGCAAATTATTTTTATAAATAAAAGAAAGAAAAAGAGTACCAGGCAAGTCCCACGGCTCCCATTTGCAGACATCAATTTCGGGAATAACCTCGACCTCAGAATCACGGCCGTTGATCTTTAATCTGAGGTAGTGGTTAATAAGTTCCTCGTCTGTCGGTCTGAATCTGAAGCCCAACGGCAGAGTTTCCATCGATATTACTGTCATCTTCATCTACTAATGTCTTCAATTTCTCGCTCTTTACTTTACCAAATTTTTTATGCAAATGTGTTATTGACTCTTTTCCTTCTTTCTCCTGCTCTTCAGTAGCAACACGTGCACGTCATATCCAATTAAATTAGGACACGTCGACTCTCTCTCCACCACTCTACCGCGTGGTCTTCTAGATACCGCGTCTTTGATCTCGTTTACTATTCATTTCCACTAATGAATCGCCGTTTCATTTGCTTAAACAACAAGGCTCCTGATTCCACTTCATCATGAAATACTTACAGTCGTTATTTATCTCTTTCTGTTTTAATAAGTTATTTTTAAAACATATATGTTACTTACTGATTGAATAGTCCTTAAAATAAATTTAAAAAAGTCAACAATTTTTCGCAGCCTATGTAATAGGTTTTTAGTAACATCAGTAATCAGCCATCTCAATTCTCAATTTATTTAAAAATAAATCACGGTTTGTACAATACAAAGCTTTCCATCAAGTAAAAGTGGCAAAACATATTTTTGCTTTTCATATTTTGGGGCTTCCGCTTCTTTGGGTTCAAAGTAATACATTACAGAACTCGAAAAAGGCCAAAGAAAAACTGTAGTAGGGAGCCAGTGAAATATTCTGCAGGCACATGCTGGTAAACCCTCAAACATAGAAACTCGAGTGGTACCCCATCCCCATGTCTTCATTTATGTGTTTCCAACTCTCAGATGCAAGCAAGAAGCCCCCTCAGACACTGCAAGAAATGAAATAATCGGATGGTTTTTATTACCTTTGTAATTTCCGCATTGGACCTTTATTTTACATCAACTCTAACTCAGGCAAAGCAGTCATTAGATGCCGTGGGGATGACTTCTTTTTTGTTGCCATGAAATTTTTGAAACATTTGTTTGCCCGTTTCGTTTAAAAAACCAAAAGAGACAAAAAAAATAAATTTGGTCTCAAGATCAAAACTCACTTCGGCCTAAAAAGGATCTGAGGGCATGCATAATAAGAACAGTTGCAAGAATGATGTTTCAATATACATCAAGGTGCACTAATGTCAGCAGTAACCAACAACAATGCCCACTTTAAAAAAAAAATAAGATTGGACATTTATAAACAAGGTAAACATATTATAATTTCACTTCTTAGTTCTAAATTTCATTATATATGATAAACATTAAAAAGTGCATATTTATTAAAAGAAAAATTAATCATTTTACACTTGTAATTTCATTAATCCCCTTAATTTAATACAATTGTGAAATAATAATTAAATTTATGTTTTATATATTTTTATTTCTTGTGTAGACAAAATACTGCTTTGGAAGCTAAAGATGAAAAATTGATATGAAATATGAACTTCATGACCCAAAAATCTGAAAATAGTGTAACATATAAATTCGAATCGGACTTGGAAAACATTCACCGTGTTTAGATTAGCAACAAAATGAACTTATAATATATTAAGTCACACATGTATTTTATTATTATAACATTTCTTTTTAGTAGCAGTGTTTGTAAATTCAGTTGTCATTTCCACACTAACCAAGTGATATCTTCTAAACTCTAATTTTTTTTATTCAGATATTAGAGATAATGTTTCAATTTGGTTGAGGGTGGTTGACTAGAATACTTTTATTTTATTTTTTGTGTTATTTTCTTTATAAAAAAATTATTTTATTTTGTGTATAAAAAAAATTTTGTTTTGTTTTTATATTATTTCGTAAAAAGTTATTTTTGTTCATTTCCTTTTGAATTATTTAAATTTGTGAATTCTCTATAATATTGATTAAATTTGATCTTCATATGCTCATTTAACAAGTATTATTAACATACAATGTAACATATGATCATGAGTTGTAAGTGAAAATTTTGTAATATCCAGTTCTCTAATTTGTTGGAAGGAGCACCTAAAAGTAATGAAGTTTGCGTTTTATTAAAAAAAGCAAAAAAATAAAAATAAATAACCAGGCTTTTACTTAGTAACCGGACATTCTGCCTCAGTAAGCAATAATTGTTTGCGTAAAACGGTAGAGCTTGAGTTGGTTAAAAAAATAATAATACTCATAATAATAATCAAGTTTTTACTTAATAACTGGACATCTTATCTCAGCAAGCAGTGATTGTTCACGTAAAACTGTAGAGCTTGAGTTAGTTTTAAAAAAAATGTGTGAATAAGTTTGATTTCGTAGTCTCTCTAACTCGAGCAATTAAGCCCGTATGAGTGTTTTAACAGTTAGTATCCTAAGGCCAACTGGTATGGGAATCACTGGCCCAAAGCTCGTTACATTGATTAAGGAGAAAGTTTAAGGAAATCATAGACTTTTTCTTTTTAACATCTGATATCTGAGCAATTAAGTCCGTAGGGGTGTCTTAACACCTAGTGCCTTAAAGTCAACTGGTTTGAGACTCACTGGCCGAAAGCTCGTTAAAAGGGTTGAAAATGTATTTTTTTTTTTTAAAAAAACCCACTTTTTGTATATAAATAAACTAATATTGCCAAAAAAGTGTGAACCCTGATATAACTTTAAACAAAAATATTACTCTTTTTTCAACATGACCTATGAATATTGTGGACACAATAAATTGATTGATAATTTGTCTTATGTGTGTATGGAAGAATGATAAAAAAAAGTATAGGATGATTTACTTATTTGATAATTTAGAAATAAATAAAACAATTACTAACTTATATAAAAAAATTCTTTTTAATTTTCGCTCAAATTACTAGAGACTTGTAATAAGTTGGTTAAGGGGTGTGATGAATATTAAAAAGTTTACATTTATTAAAAGGAAAATTAATCATTTTATATTTATTGTAACAAAATGAGCTTATAATGTATTAAATCACACATGCATTTTATAATTATTATATCTCGTATTATTATTATTTTTTTTTAAAAAAAACCACTTTTTGTATATAAAAAAACTAATATTGCCAAAAAAGTGTGAACCCTGATATAATTTTAAACAAAAATATTACTCTTTTTTCAACATGACCTATGAATATTATGGGCACAATAAATTGATTGATAATTTGTCTTATGTGTGTATGGAAGAATGATAAAAAAAATATAGAATGATTTACTTATTTGATAATTTAGAAAGAAATAAAACAATTACTAACTTGGATAAAAAAATTCTTTTTAATTTTCACTCAAATTACTAGAGACTTGTAATAAGTTGGTTAAGGGGTGTGATGAATATTAATAAGTTTACATTTATTAAAAGGAAAATTAATCATTTTATATTTGTTGTAACAAAATGAGCTTATAATGTATTAAATCACACATGCATTTTATTATTATTATATCTCGTATTATTTAAAAAACAAAAAACAAAAACAAAAACAAAAAAAAGACAAGAATAAAAAAACAAAAAAAAAAGACAAAAAAAATAATTGAGGTGGAAAACAATTGCAAGCTTTACTTGCAATTTGCATAAAAGGTGCTGAGCACCTCATTTAAACAATAAAATCTCATAGATCTCTCTTGAGATTTTGTGGTAGGAGCTCTTGTGTGTATTTTTTCTTTTGTAATTTAATTTTCTTTTATTAATAAAATTATAAGTGGTTTTATTTATATTTTGTTATGGTAATTTGTATCATATTGGGGTAAACGGTAAAACTAGTGGTATGAAAATAGATGTGATTTTTATTTATATTGTAACACCCCAATTTATTTTTCTTCATGTTTTAATTTATTAATTTGGGTGTGTTGGAAATTTAGGGGCTAAATTGTTAGGTTTGTAAAAGTTTAAATTAAAAATGATAAAGGAATAAGTTTATGGGAGGCAAGTGATAATTACCATGGTAGTATATAATATTTTGCACCACATTTCACTTTTGCCATTTTCGTGAGAAGCAGAGGGTGAGAGAGATAAAAGAAAAAAGAAAGAAAAGAGAGTTTTTGGTCCCGATCCGGAGCCAATCTCGACAATATCTTTTAGGGGAAACGTAGAGCTCGTCGAGATGATCATTTTGACGGTGGTGTTATTGCGGTAAACTACCGATTTTCACTAATTTTTCATTAAGAAACTTTTTTTAATGGTTTTTATCGATTTCCCGTTGATCCAGAACTCTGATTGAAGAACCGTCAGCGGCATTAGAACCGAGATGGGGAGACGAACCCACGGCCACCGGAAAATCTGGATTTTGATTGGCGTGTGGCGCTCACGCACGCCTTAAGCAGCGGCGCGTGGGAGCCACGCACTGGACAAGATTTCACCGTCGATGTCTCGAGTCCCCTTATGTGCTATACCAACCCTTCCGAGTAGTAACGAACCTTCGAATCTCGATTTTCATGTAATTTATCGTTATATTCGATTTATGCGTGTTATGTGTTCCCGAACGTAATTAGCTTTAAAATGTGATTAATTTACTTATTTAGATTATATAAATGATTGTCTTGTGGTTGGAAGTGAATGACGGATTTAATCGGAGAATATGATCCAGTAAGAATGTGTGCGGGAAATTATTATAGGCTCAAGATTTGGGCTAGTGATCTTGAAATGATTTGTGGATGTGTGTATGTTGCGAATCGAATATGAATGTGAGTTTGATGAGTATGAATTATATAATGGAAGTTCGTATTATAGACGGAACTCTGCCGAAATTTCGTTAGGATTACTAGAGCGACCGAGTTACGTTTCTTGCATATTCTTTCATCTACTCTAGTTATGATTATGTTCCTTATCGTAAATTCTTTTTTTTCATGTAGGTGATCATGATACTGTAGGCGGGGACGGTCCTGCTGCATAGTTGAGGACGGTCTTGCTACATAGTTGGGGACGGTCCTGCTGCATAGTTTCTTTTCTCTATAGTCAGCTCACCAGATGCGTGGATAAGCTTGTAACATTGATGTTTTTCAAAGCATATTGCAATGTATGTTTTCTTAAATGAATTTTCTAGGTAATGCATTAAATTATTTAGTTTTTAGAAAGTTTATATTTTGCTATAAAAGAATAGATCGAATATTGATTATGTTGAAATCATGAGTTTGTGATATATGAGAAAATTTACATGATTTTGAGATATATGAGCATGTATTTTAGAAATGATTTTTATGTTAGGATGCGCTCCGTGTACATATACGAGCCATATGATTTACTGTGAGACAATGTCTCATGTTGCCAGTTTTGCTCCGGATGCCAGTTATTGACGTGAAGATGTCTCATGTTGCCAGCTTTGCCGTATTGTCACGAGTGTGCATATAGATGAATGAACATTTTTATTTTATACACAATATTTTTGTGCAGAATAAGACTTATCAGAAATGAGATTTATGATTTCAAATAAATATTTTATATATTAGTTTACAGATTTATTTATATTATGAAAGACTTATTCGATCCGTCTTGTTTATCCACGGCACAAAGTTGTGATCCATTGCACTAAGTGTGAGCTAACTCATTTCTTTAATTTTACAGGTTAAACAGATTAGTAGATCCTTCATTTTGCCATCTGCTGTTTCTTCATCATTTTCTGCTAGTAGAGAATGGTTGTGCCAACAGTAGTGTCTTTTGTTATGTTTTTGGGATGAAAGTTCTAGATATGTCTTCAATGTGTAGATTATTATTTTGTTATAGGCACATAACCTATATTCGATACGTTGATGTATATACATTTGATCATATATGACTATTTTGAGATGGATCATGGAGATCCTAAGGGGACATGGGTGACATATTATATTTTATAATTTGTGATTATTTCCCAGTTAAATTCGTACACTTTCCAATTTATAGAAGACTCTTGACTAACTGTAAACAGTCTCCGATTAGCACAGATAATGCTTGAATCTCATAAATATGAGAGAGTGAATTATTAAAAATCTGGATTAGCTATAGACAATACGTTCTACATGTTTTGGCATATTTAGTACCTTGACAAGACTAATTATCGACATGACGGATTACATGTGTTGACATAATTAATATCTGATCATCATGAAATAAATTAATTGGGAAATAATTATAATTTATGTTTTATAAAAAGTAAAAATTATTTTTTATTTGAAATACCAATAGTGGATCCCATAATCCTAGTTTTTTATTTTATTAGTTGAATTATTATTTTATCTTATTAAATCTATTCCCTATGAATCGATCCTGGACTCACCGAATTATTTTATTACTTCGACACTCTTATACTTTGGAGTAAAGAACTATTATGTGAATGTGTCACATATTTACCTATAAGGCAGGATGGTATCCAAGATTCGCATTTGTTTCCACCCTTTGCACAACTCTCCTCAAACTCCAGTCATGGCAAAATTCCAAGGCAAGGCGAAGCGCAGTTCCAAGTCCAAGCACGACAATTACACCTGGACAATGCATCTCAAGTTCAACATCAACTTGCACTTAGGAATTCAAAAAGTAAAGTGGATTGCATATGAACACAGTCCAATTGTAACTAAGTAAGTTTATTTTATAGGCACCTATTATAATATTAACTGGCAGAGCAGAGACACCGAGGGTAATTGAAATCAGCACATCCAAGAGGAGTCCAGCGATTAGGATCGAGAATGCCACCCAAAGTGGGCTAAAGCATCCCTGTTACAAAGATGATTCAACGTTAAATCATAGCAAAGAACATTATTACCATGATATGATTACAAAAACGATTCAGTAGATTGGCCACAATTAGACCCCTACCCTTTCACGATCTTGTGATCTGGAGGTTGGGTTGATACTCCATACCAAGTAATTTGTCTGCTACATGAAACATATGAGAGAATCAGAATTTAAACATCTCTGTTTTATACTATAAATTCATATTTTTCTTGTACTGTTTCATATCAAAAGAAAATTAATATTTTTCTTGCACTGTTTCGGGTCCTTGCTCTCCAGTAAACTTGTTGTCATCAATAATTAATAGCTTTATAATGGGCAGAGCCAATCAGTAAGAAACACATCTGTTTATAAATATGATAAGATACTTTTGGCCATGATGTATCTCAGATAAAACATATACCCACAAGGGTATGATTATGGATCCAGGATCCACAACACACACTCATTGTACTACTATAGCAGTTCCAGTTCCAAACTTAAAAAGTAAAAAGTAAAACAATAGACAGTAAGACTTTCAAGCCCTTGTAAGACAGCACAAATTCAGCTTTAGATATAAATGAGAGGACCAAAAAAAGGGGTCATTAGTTCTATTGCCCCCATCAATGTAAGCCGGGGGCTGTGAAAAAATGACTCAACAAAGACCATATCAACTAGAATCAAATAACAAATGCCATGCATACATTAAACTAGTATATTCATGAACAAGGGCAGATGGTTGGAATTTGGAAAGAAGATAAAGAATACTTACACTTGGTTGAGACTCTGGAGGTGGTACATTTGCAGCTACCTGTCTGCAGAAAACAAAAATCAATCATGTCATGATATGTTGAAAACCAAGCTAACATTATAGCATCAATGAATTTAGCAAATGATTACTGGCATATCTCGCATTTGTTTGATCCTTTTGTGCGAAACCAAGTGTCTATGCACGAGTGGTGGGCTTTCGCAAGACCACCTCGACATTGGCACCCAAGATCTATCAGAGCCTCTTCCTTATCCTGCTGACACACTCTGAACAACAATATCCAAAGCAATATGAATTACTCTCTAGAAACTGTTCTCAGTTCCCTTTCGCAAACCACCAAGGCAAAGAAATATATTCATATTAATATTGAGAAGGTTCAATTATCACTTGTTCTAGACTTTTCCAGCTTAATCACGCTAATATTTATCGTCCACTGACCGCTTATGTGTTACAGCCATCCATTCCCAAACATATAGTTAATACAAACTAATTTTATTATCTGGCCATGAAATAATACAAATAGATAAAGTGGAGAGTGAGATATACCTGCACTGTTCATGAGAACTGGTAGTCCTTGACAAGTAGTCCTTTGAAGAGTTAGATTTGTCATTGAATTCATCAAATGATTCTCCGTTAAAAATTAAAATGGTATGTAAAGTTGGATTGGCGTCGCCGGCAACCAGTGACGCTTCCTGATTGTTACCCTGCTTTTCAAGGTCACGTTCGTCACTGTTTCCACCATTCGTGCCCTCATTCTGCATCTGATTCAATTCACCCAAAAACCCTAAAATATCAATATCATTGCTTATAAACCCCCTTGTCCATTTTCGAGATGGTCATATAGATCAGTCAATAAAATAAGCTAAGATGACTAATTTTAACAACTAATTGAAATTATAATTCAAACATAAAATAGAGGAAGATGACATCATATAATGTACCTGATAAATGCTTCGGTTTGATCAACTGTGCATTGCAGAGGTTTTGATACTTATTTTAGGAATTTTATGGATAATAGTAATATTTTCCAACTAACTCAAATTGATGCAACGCAACACCTGAAGCCGCTTCTATCGCCTCGCCTTCGGGCTTTGCGGTTTGTTAGTCTGTTTCTAAATCTAATAACCTTTATAATTTCTTCTTATTTAAACTTTGTCAAGTAAAAACAAAAGTACATAAAATTGACGATATGATGTGTGTACAGGTTTAAATTAATTTGGGAACATCATGGATGCAACTGTACCTGGAAGACAAGGGTTTCTCCAAATCGACAGTGAACTCCTCATGTGCAAGTTGCAACCACCATCTTGACTTCTTACCAAGTAACAGAAACAACGAGTTCGAGTCGAGATGTTTATTTTTGTAACTGTTTGAAAAGGATGGGTATTTTAATGGATGAGGGTGAGATTTTTAACGTCGAGATGTGTATTTTTTTTTTTTTTTGAAGAATTTGAGATGATTGAGAGTTTTGATTGATCCTTTAAGTTCGAATTAAATGATTTGAATATAGGATTTAAGGCCTAATATATAAATATCCTATGTAATTGAAAACAAATGCTTAATACTAATAGTCTCCTATTTTTTCAAATGACATATTAAACACCTTAATTTATTTAATTACATAATAACAAAAATTTAGTTGTTGAGGTGGACAAAAATATATAATACAAACATGGTAAGCTCATGAACAGACACGAAAATTAGAAGAAAAAAATGATAAAAAATTTAAAATAAAACGAAATTAATACAAAAGCTTGTAAACGAAAAAAAAATCTAACCATGGCAACTATTGTTACCAAACTCTTGGGAGTGTTCACGGGTCAGGTTTTTTTAATTTTGCGAAATTCGATCGGGTCAAGTTAGGTGGGTCGCCGAATCTGAAATTTGAAATTGCAAATCTGAGCGAGTCGGGTCGGGTTGGCGGAAAAAAAAAAAAGAATTTTTTTTAGGGATTAATTATTTCGAGACATAAATATTAGTTATTTTATATCTCAAAACTTATCATACATATAAACTTTCAAGACAATAAAAGTAATAAATAACTAAAATAATAGTAAAAAAATTAGAAAAATAATAAAAATATATTATATCTGGTCGGGTTTGATTTTCAAACCCATGACCCAACCTAAGAAATCATTTTCGGATTAATCCAAAAATACATTATTTTTAATTGAAATCCGAACATATCAAGTGTAATACCTCGAGTTTTTCGGAACAGTGTTGGAAGATTTTCGAATTAAAGTTAAGGTTTTGGAAAAGGGACAGTGTTGGAAAATAAGGGTTTAAGTGTTGGAATATAGATCAGAATGTTTTAAAGTGAAGCTTTGCCGCATTGGAAAACGCGTGGTTTCGAGAACCGGTTACGCGATTTCTGTTTATATAGTTATACGTGTAAAAATTTCTTATTTCGGATACACAAATAGCAAACAAACTCTGATCGAGCTGATTCTTAAACTATCAGACTCGTTTTTCCAAGACGAACAACTTTCGTGTTGAACACTTTTCGACATTTGCAGCAGAAGAGCTTCCAAAATACGATTTTTCCAGAAAGCCCCATGATAGGGGCCGGGTTGCAATTTCGCGGGGGTCTGAACGTAAATTCCAGAAACTTCTATATAAATACTCATAGTTTCTTGTAATTGCCAAAATGGCATAAGCTTTAGCTTCCCACATCTCACACACGCACCCCCTTCCCCAATGCCACATTTTTGTCATCCCTGTCGCGCCGGCAGCCTGCCGGCCATCCCGACCGGCATGACGAGTCAGAGGGGTGCCTCAGCCACCCCTCCACCTTGTGGTGGCCGACAGCAACCCCAGCACACCATCAACCACGAGAAGGAGAGAGAAAACGAGCGAGCTTCTTTTTTCCGATCTCGGCTCGTCGTTTCGTTTCACGGCCCAAGTCACCCGCCAAATCAAAGCTCTCAGAGAATACTACAAGTTGGCGGAGACAGATTTTCTGTTCTGTGCACGGTTGCACACGAAATGAGGAAGGAAGATTCAATGAATACTGACCCCACGAATGAACAGTAACTCTGATCGAAATTCATTTGATTCCACCGCATTCGTGGGATTGTTTAAAGTCCGTATATGCCCTCGAAATCTCGGTAAGACCTTCCGGTAAAAATTCGCTAATTTCAAGTTTATCGTTAAATGTTCAGATGTATCCAGTAGCTTCGTAGAGTATCGTAATGATATAAATTGAATTGTTTGAGTATTAGTATATTGAATATGTGTATTTGGTAGAATCAGGGTGAAAAAAGAATGAGTTGGATCGATCCGATAGAATATGCAAGTTTTCGGTTAAAGTGGGTTTTGCATGTATTGATGTGTTTTTTATTGTAATGATGATTATGAGTTATATATGATAATACGATAATGTTTGGATAAATCCGGGTAGGTTTGGAGGGCTCAGGACCATTCTGTATCGTTTGCGGAAACCTTTTCGGAAGATTTTCTAAAAACGCGCAAGCTGAGGATTTAAGTAACTAGTGGCTTGAATTAGTTTCTAATGATATTTTAAGATAATTGGAACTGAAATCATTGAGATCAGACTTAATCTGGTAGTCCCGGAAAGAACCGAAATTTTATCTAAGTTAAGCCGAGGATTCTCTAAAGTCGCGATTCTAATGGTGTATCTCCATCTGTTTTGACAGATTTGACTAGGATCTGAAGTACTTGCAAAGCCATGTAAGTAACCCATGCGATGAGTTCTTGAATTGTTAATTTCATGTTTTAAATATATGTGTGTGTGTGTAGAGATGATTGAAAGGTTTAGGATAGTTAAAAGATGGATTTGAGAAAGGACTTTGAGATCGTGTATAGTTGAGTTAGTCGATCATCACAGGTATGGACCTTCGTTATTGCTATGATATGAAGTGAAATGTTTAATGACGTTGATGCATATTGATGCATGTGAGTATATGAACATGTAACAATATGTCTATGTATATGTAAATGAACAAGTATATATATAAGCATTGGTACACGTATTTGTATATATATGTGATGATAAGTTATGAATAATTTGAGTATACATGATCGATAAATGGAATAAGTTTGTTATCGATTCATATATGCGATTACTTGCATAGAGATTGGGATGGTTAAGTGAGATAAGGAATGAGTATAAGCTAAGTTCTCTCCGAATGAATATGTTTATTTGATAAAGATACTATATTAAATGTTTCTAAATAGAAATTCTGAAAAATGAAATGTTTGATTGATAAATGAAGAGATATGTGGACTGTGAAATATATGACATTTGAATTCGTAGTAAGGTGTATATACGTATATTTGAAACATATGTGTATTTGAGTATTTGAATGATGATCAGATTGTTTGTCGTGTATGTGCTTGTGTATAAGAAATCATGTGATGAGTTTATATTATATGGTATGTGCGCATGTGTGTATGTTTAATTGGATGATTTCATGGTATAGTAGTCGAGTTAGTTATAAACCCATTCGGACGATATTCATCTCATATATATTCTAAAATAAGTAATGAGTCTCGTGCGAGTATTGTATGTGTAAGCCAATCATATGTATGTATTGTTTGATCATATGTTTTGTGATGTATAGGCTGTTATGTATACTTCATTGTTGGTTGCACGATGACTGTATGTATGTTTGAGTGTATCTGTGTGTGACATAATCTGTGATATGTACGGACTGTGTGTGCTATTGGGGAATGAATGAATGACTTGAAAACCGGTGCGAATATAAGATGTTATAAATGTGTTTTTTAAGTTTGTTATTGTATGTACGTATATTGTGAAAGAGACTTAATGTGTTTGTAAGCTTCTGGTGCTAGACATAGTTTCAAGTAAGAATTCTAAAGTTGGATTTGCGTGAATATAAGAGGTGTGAGCTACGATTTCTAGATTTATATGTGTGAATGTATATAAGTCACGAATGTTAACTTATTGTAAGGTCATCAGAATTGAAGAAAGTATGTTTTGAATTGAAGAAAGTATGTTTGTTCTATCGATTTGATGATATTTCAAATATGCTTAATCGTAATAAAGTATAACAAATCTGACTTCACATCTCATATGATAGAAATTGTTTCGATATAAAATGACTTATTATGTGATGTTCGTGTTGATGCCTTGTGTGATTAGAATGGTTGGCTAATAGATTGACATATATGTGAATATATAGATATGAGAATTTGACATGGTAAAGTACAAAGGATCATAAAAGTTGATAAATATGAGCTTGTGATAATTTCGTAACTCTGACAAATTGCTGATATGCTTGACTTGTTTGTTTGTAGTATTAGTACGGTTACTTACTGAGTTTTATAACTCACACCAATTCAGTTTGTTAGTTTTTCAGGTTGGCTTCCAGATTGGTCAACCATGACAGCTTTGGAAGTCATGCTCGAGACGCGGATCACCCAAACGGTAGTCACCATCGCAAGTGTCATGGGAAAAGTTTTGGAGGTCTAGGATTTGTGATTAATATTTTATTTGTCGTGTTGGGCACGCTGTTTGTATATATTAAGTAAACATTTTGATTACTCATGATGATATGGGCACAGAGTCTTTAAGTGTTGATTTGATGTGTTTTTGTGGACCTGATGTCCTTTTTTTGTTTTTTGTTTTTCTTAGATTTCGTTGTGATGTTGGGTTGTGATCCAGTGTCCAATTTTAGGATACATCATGTTCGATTTTTTTGTAAATTTGGAGGTTTATATAGATGAGTTAATCATGTCTCTTACCGGTAGCACCCAGGCTCTAGCGGGGTGTTACATCAAATCGGTCACAGAATAACCCGAAAATATGAATACCCATGCCAAACTCTCTCGAATTCTCATTCTCTTCCTCCTCTCCTGCCACATCATCACCACTACATCGGATACTCCATTGGCGTCAACTACGACACCATTACAAACAACCTCCTGACACCTCAACAAGTTGCTAACTTCCTCAAAACCCAAACCACCATAGACCGAATCAAGATCTTCGATGCAAACCCCGACATCCTCTGTGTCTTCGCCCACACGAACATTCTTGTCACCATCATTGTCGGCAACGACGACATCCTTGTCCTCACCAAACTCTCTGCTTCCTAATCATGGGTCGCCAATAACATCTTGCCACATCATTCCACCTATATTGGCTTCTTCTTTTTAATTTTCCCTACAAAGCCTCAATTTTGATCTTCTCCCCATAAGTAAGGACAACCCTGTCACAAAATTTTATTTTTTTAAGCTTAACACGGGCTCTTCGATGGAATTACAATAAAAAAATGAAAATGATTTCTTAGGGATTTTGAATTTTCATTATTTTTTGATGTGATGAATGTATTGGTTTGAGATTTTTAAGGCCTTTTAATGTGATGATTGGTTTGTTGAAATTTATAGGTATGTGTAAGTTGTTGAGACCTTCTGCAACTGTTGTTGAGAGTATTGAAGAAATTATAAGTTAAATAGTAATGAAGAATGTTAAAGATATATTGTTAAAACGGAAATTATAATATCTCTTCCTATTATAATTTTCGTTTTAAGAATATATTCTTAACAAAGAAGATGTATATGTTTGAAATGGAAGCCAATGGATATTATAATTTGTGTTTTAACAATATATCATTAACAAATAAGATGTGTATGTTTGAAATGGAAGTCAATGGATGATGTCATGATGGTCTTCAACCGATGAGAGTTTATTTATTTATTTTTAATAATAATGGCAACATGTCATCATTACATTGGATGTTATCAGTGACTTATATACGTCAAGACGCTTGAACTTCACTTCAATCTATCAGAATCATTTAACTTTTTGAAGTTAAGCTCTCTTATCATACATAAGAGAATGAAAAATATTTGAAATATCATCAAATCAGAAAGTTTAATTTTTTTTAAAATAAGTCAAGTATTAATTTTTATACATAAACCATTTCGAACGATCAAAACCCAAATCATATATACTTACATATACGATTCAGAAAATATAACTCATACATAACCTCAAATATACTACATAACAATTGTACATATATAACTTCGAAAAGCTTACTTGTACTCGTACATATACGGATAAATTTTCAAATATTAGAGTTTTCATGTATACCTACCACGTATAAATCTTCGAGGAATATATACATGTACAAATTTAAAATCTTAACTCATTTCATACCTTTAAAATATTGTATAACCGACAACTGAGACATGTAAATTTTCAGATATCAAAAGTCATCAAATAACGAGATCAAAAATCAGAATGTCTAAAGAATATATGACAAAGTTATAAACAGACATATGTACTAGTTTATGAATATAATGCTCGTACGGAACTCACAACTTATTTTAGAATGGGTATGAGATGAATGTTGTCCGAGCAGAGTTCCAAACCATAATCTCTACGATGAATGCATCCAACAACACATACTTAACGTATCTTATATCATCATCATAACTGTAGGCATTGCATTTTTGCATATCAGCCCGATGATGAGTCTCGTATGGAGACACTACCTCTTTAGTTGTGAAAGCCGCGGGAAATGGACGTTGGAAGGGTAAAGTTGGAAAATTGAATTTTTTCAGATTTAACTCGCTTGTTTCGCTTCGGGTTCGCTTGTTGGACCTCTGTTTTAAAACACACCAAACCCATTAAAACACATCTCACAAATTAAATAATTAAAACCAATTAAAATTAAACTTAAATTAAATTAAATCACATTCACCAATTAAATTGAACTTGAAATTAAATTAAATTAAATTCCTAATTTAAATAAAACACATTCCTAAATTAAATTAAATCACCTTCCTAAATTAAATAAATCATATCCTTAACTAAAAAGAATAAATCAAATCACTTCCCTTAATTAAAGATTTTCCTTATCTCATTTTAATTAAAACATATCCCCAATTAACACACAAATCATTCTCCTACCCAAACAAGGTAAAACCCCATCCCTTGGCCTATAAAAAGAACCATTCACCCACCTTTCAAAACCCTGGCTCACGAAAATACAAAAGAAAATAACTAGCCCTCTCTTCTTTCGACCAAAACACGATCTTGCCTTCATCAACACAACGCGCATACTTCACCTCTTCACTGCCCTCACCGCTTCAATCAACTGCCCCTAACGCACCTACCATGACCCATTCAGCCCTCACGTGAAGCCCACAACGCCACCTGCCTTGCCACTTCACCCAGCACATGTCTAGCCCTCACGTTTGCTAAAAGCCACAAGCCCTACACTCATCACGCTGCTTCAAGCCTCACACTTAGCCTGCCACATCGCTTATCTCATTCTCGCCACCTAGCCACAAACCGCATAGCAGCCTTGAGACATCCCCACATTGCCTTACATCAGCCCACGACCTTGCCACCTAACTTCACACACACAAGACGCACACAAGCAGCACTCCAAACTCAGCCCATTCAACAAACACACAACCCTTTAACCAGACAAGCCTTCGTACATTAACCCTCACTGCCAGCCCAGTTCAGCCGCACATTAACCCCCAAACAACCCTAAAACTGCACTGAAAACAGTCCCAGAAGCTTCTCCAAAACAGTCCACAAACCGCAGCCCAAACCAGTCCAAATAAACCACAAAACAATCCCCTAATTAACTCAAAATAGTGACCAGAAAATACCCTTAAAACGCCAGCAAAACGGAGTGAAAACAGCAGTCCAGACAGCGAAACAGCGAGGAAAGACGTTGAGTTGGTGAACCAAAAGAGTTGCGGATCATTCACTCTTCCAACGGACGTGTAACGCCTTTCCTGAGACGATAAAAGAGGTTAGACCTGAGGGCACCTTTTTTACTTATCTTCTTTCGTTTTTATTTTATTTATTTTAAAATATTATTGCATGAGAGTCGTTTGAAGCATGATGTGATTGTTGGATGAGCGGGATATGTGTTCCCTTTTGTGGTATATTGGATGGAAACCCGGACGTAAATTCCGTAGCCGATTCCGAATGGACGGTAGTGCGGTCTGCACTCGGGATACAACGCCACGTACCACTTAAGATATACATATCTCGTCTCATCCAAAATTGTATTTGAGCATGCTATAGTCTTTAGGTTATTGTGTTTATTATTTAAAGCATGATTTAATTTAGTTTGTTATTTATTTGTTAAAGCATATTTAGGTTGTTCATTATGCATGTTCTTAGTTTATGATGCGTTGGGTAATGATTCATACATGTTGATTTAATGGTTCAATATACTTGTTGTGTTACATTGCGTGGAATTATTTGGATGAAAGCATGTTAGATCTAAGTACCCTTGAGCATGATTATTGGATAGATGCGGTTGATTTAATGCACAAATTATATCATCACAATGACATAAGTAAGGGACCATTCCGAACCCAACGGTTTGAGGTCTTCCCTTGCGAGGGGTGAGTGCGGCCTTAAATCTTTGTCCCGGTTCACACCGGGTGGCGACTCCATGTTATTTCGTACTTCCCAACTAGGCCGCGAGCCTAGAACAGCGTCGCCCAGATTCTGTTGTCTACAATAACATACTCAGTTACTGAGAAAGTATAAATCGATCCATACACGTAATAAATATATCACAATTTATTTCAGAACTGCAATAAGATTAGCCTATTAAACAAAACATAAAAGTCATAAATTCGTCATTACTATCACTTATCAATATTCGAAAAACAAAAATCAGAAGTTAGAGTATAAACCATCGTTATAACTTCATAATAGTGTTTTGAATACTTCATTAGCTGACATTGATAGAAATCAGAATCTATAACATTTCATCATATAATATAAACATAAATCAGAATAATAATAATTTGATTAGATAACATTGACAGAAAATAGATAAAATCGATTTTCGACGGAATGCAAAAGGTAGATCTGTTTCGAACAAAATGGGAATGGGTTTTCCATGAGATGGGAAATGAAAACTATTAGCCCCACACGAAGTTTGTGAATAAGTGATTGTCTGATAATGAGCAAGGAATTCTTATCATTTTACCATATAACTGTTAGGGTTGGTGCTCGGAGTGCCAATCGTATTTATGTCTGATTCATGAATACGAACAATTTAATTTTTCCATAATATTACTTATTTATGGTAGTACTTATTGCTTTTATATACATATTCGATTTAATTACGATTAGATTGAAACATATGATTTAGTGATATGTATATATTAGACAAAGACCCGATAATATATTATGTAGTGCGCAGTTACAAAGTAGTTTGTAATTGACATTGGGAAGTGTCACTACTAGAAGTATATTATCAAATAAAGTTTCTGGTCAAGATTTACTAACACGGGTCGGTTAGTAAAATTCGTTGAGACCAGTACATGTCGTATATCGAGACTTGGTCCTATGGTTTATCCCAATGAACCATGAGTCTTGGGAGACTCGTATAGACATATAGGTGTTTATTTGATAAACACTGAATGACTCACCGAAGATTTCCTAATAGATGGTACACCAACATCAATAGGAATCTTCTCGAGTCGAGTAGCATAGTGGTCATTCGACTTGAGATACTGTACGGGCCAAATTTGGACCCAAGGGTAAAATCATCTTTTCGTCTTAAACCCAACAGTATGCAAGGTCTAAACAGTATGCAAGACCCAAAATTATTGGACTCTAATTAGACCAATAGCTTCAAGACAATTCTATCTCATTATATACCAACTGCTTCCCTCTTTTTCTAAGCACAAACATATGCAAATATTCTTCCAGCGCCGAAAGTTGAATCCAAGGCACGTTGTGGGCTCCTTTGCCAGAAATGTCAGCATGTTGTAGGCCCGTTGCCAGCTTTTATCACAGCTACGAAGTAATCTATTTTCAGATATATAAAAGGGCATTCAACTGAGGGTTCTTCGATTCAGGCTTCACTTCTTTCTTACAAGCCTCTGCTCTCTGACACTAGCTCTCTCAGAGCTCTCAATCCCCCTTATACACTTACCACCGCCCTCACGGCAACCCAAAGAGTTCAAGGTAACATCAAACCTTGCTTTCACATTTTTACTGCTCATCTCATACTCTACTGACTTGAGCGTCGGAGTGCCCCCGGCACCCACCACACCGGTGGGTAGTCTACTCCCGCTCACTCTATATTTATTTTGCAGGATCGCTAGTGCCCCAAACCTACAAATTCTCGATTGTTGACCTCGGCCGAAATCCAGCATCCACAATTTGGCGCCCACCGTGGGGCCTTAGCGATTCATAGCAAACAAATATCTTCTCAGACTACAATCCTCACAACCAGATGCCAGACCCTGCGGTGGCACACATAGCCACTCTACAAAACAATTATAATCAATGGAAGATGAAAACTGGAACATAATTCTTTCTTCAGCCACTCAAAGGCGTGAGGCTACAAGTCATTTTGATGAAATTCAACCATCAATTGACAATCCATTTAATCACAAAAAAAAAAACCATCACATTTCTCCAGCCGACCTATCACGACAAGTCACATCTTCCATATGAAAGGAAATATTGAGTAATTCTTTCCAGTCTACCTGGAGTCAAAAAGAAAAAGCCGATTCGAGATAACATCACAACACTTTTTTCCCTATAAATCATCAGCTCCCAAAGACGTGATAGAACACCACCCGCCAGATCATTTTTGTAAAACTACATTCAAAGAAGAGTTGATTGTGGGGTTCACTCGACAAAGCCACATGCAAAGAATAAGTGGTCCATTGGACAAAACACCATGTATAGGCCAAGTTACATGGGATCCAACTTTATTTAAAATGACCGGGTCCCATTCGACACTACAAGATAAGTACAGCGGAAATAATACCACTTTTTATTCCATTCTTCACGGACCATCCTATATGCATAAACATCATGCGCCTACAAAAAATGTAAGCTCATCACCCATAACATTGAAAAACCCACACTACACTCTTCATGCAGAAAGAGACAAACCAAGCATGACCAGACTAACATACACGAAAAATGGCCTACGCCACCACATGCACAGTATACTGCCCATGTGATTCACGTAAGCTAAGAATGAAAAGCTCATTACTTCAACTTGCCAGGCTATGCAGTGCATCAGATCCTCACCTCATGTGCATGAAGTTTGTTTGCAGCCGTTTGAAGGCTGTTGAAAAAACTGAGGAATGAAAGTTCTTGCGAGCACATGATCCTTAGCTCGAGCTGCAGATTCTTCAATTCATGGATGAAGCTTAAACGAGAAGAAGGAGGAAACAAAACTACTAAGTCTTATTGCTACATGCATGTCACACTGTCACACTACAAAAAGCCCAAACCTCCCATGCAAAAATATTGTCCCACATCGCTTGGGAAGTTACTTTCAAGCAAATCACTCACAAGGAAACGTTGCCCACTCGCAGATGGCCCACGAAGATGCTGCCGCAAGGCATCTTTCCTTATACTGCCATACTACCAAAAAAAAAACTATAGCCTCTCATACAAAAGTAGAGTACCACATCGCCTGGGAAAGTAATCCCCTTCAAACCAACCACACTGACACACGCAATAACTGAAGAGAACAAAATCAAGTGAAAAGCTAGCTTTAAAGTCCACTGCCCACGCGCTTGTCATTTCCCATACATAAATAAGAACTTTTGATGGCCCACTAACATATAAGCTATCGCATGAAAAGCATGAAAGTAAAGTTTAATTGAGCCTCTTTCTATAAGCTGTCGCATGAAAGTAAAACAATCCAGCCAACTCTGCCCAATCAACATACTCCAGATGTCGTGAGACCGAAATCAGTCCATAAAATCCAAGCTAGCCTGCACTTAAATGCACCAGAAGCAACCGGTTGCAAACCAAAATCCCAGCCAAGCCCACTTACAAAAGTCAGCCACTTGGTTCTAAACAAGTTATTGATCACATGCTTGAAGCCACAAAGCAATAGCCTAGGCGGCCAAAAATGAAGGTTATCAAACTCAGCCCAAGCGAAAGCCGAGGGACAATTCACAAACTGAACCAACAAATCCCCCATGGTATCAAACCTTGCCCAATAATCCAAAACAAACCATGAAGCCCATTCACACAAGACAATACAAACAAAACAAAATAAAGAAGGATATAACATAAATACTGGCCGTGAAAGGCTTAATTGGCCCAAACGACAGCACTAAAAAGCCCAGCAACTCTCAAACGTCAAAGTTCATTGTCCACAACCACTGAGCATCCTAAGCTAAATTTGACAACTCATCAAACGCCCGCGCAAGTGTAGTATGAAATAACTTGCCTCCAGCATGCATCCAAGACTTAGCATAAGGCGAAAGGGTCTCATTCGATATGACAAATCTAGGCGAATGGATTCACATGTGTCATAGGTCTTGTTGCTGCAATTCGTCGAATGAAGCTCGTCATTTCTTCCAGATGACAAGCATAAATCACATCACATGGTTCCATTCAACATCAATAGAATGACCAGCATCTAGCCCAATGATTTGATCAAACTATCTCATTTGACAAAACCTTCATTCTACAATAACGCGAGCAGCTTCTATTTGACATTACAAGATACTCTAATCTTGGAAAACAATCAGACAAGAACAAAGGAAGTAATATATCTCATTCACAAACCATCCCATGGGCAACTACTTGCATGTAGCATGAATCAATCTCGCGTGAAAGACATGATTTCTAACTTGTGAAGTTTGAATTGCTCCATGCTTTGGGATGTTTTCGCGTGACATTTTCGTGGTTGTTTATTGACTCGAGGTAAGCACTTTGCAGTGTACTTTATCTTGTGCCAACTAGTTTCATGCTGGTGTGGGGAATAATCCTTTTATGGCGTAGACCTCCTACTCGTGGGCTTGGAAGGCGTGAGTGGGCTGTTGGCGTTTGAGCTCATTTCCTTGATGTGCGTCCTTCACGTGGTGCATGGCTTCTTGCCTCTTTTCGGTGTATGGGTTCTGACATATTTTGATCATGCACGTGGGTTGCATGCTACAATGGCTCAAGTTTTGTGAATTTAATTTATTGAACACACTTTTTAGCTCAGAGACTTGGAAAGATTGTCATACAATGAGGTGAATGGCCATCAACTTCAGGCTATATGGAAAACTCTCATCTCTCCTAGACTACTTGGAATGATTATCAACTCCTCCAGACTAAGTCAAAGGTTAGTCGTCATCTTCATGCTACATTGATTTAATATTGCCAACTTCATACTACATAAAGAATATTTTATCATGTCTAGTAGATTGAAGAACTTCATTCAATCTCCCTTAGGTCCAATCAACCAACCTTTTATCAAGTTAGGTAGTATGAAAATTCTTTTGGACCTTCATCAAGTCTAGTAGTGGTGATTCTTATAGATATGTATTAGTTTCATTCGACCGTGTCTCATGGACCTTTGTCAGTTCCATTCGACCATAGTGTCATGGACTTTCATCAAGTCAATTTGTCCCAATCGACATCTACATGTGTAGCTTGGGACTTGTTGTGGATCTTATGCATGTATGGCTTGATGCTTAGTGTTTGTCCCAATCGACATCTACATGTGTAGCTTGGGACTTGTTGTGGATCTTATGCATGTATGGCTTGATGCTTGGTGTCTGTCCCAATCGACGTCTACATGTGTAGCTTGGGACTTGTTGTGGATCTTATGCATGTATGGCTTGATGCTTGGTGTCTGTCCCAATCGACATCTACATGTGTAGCTTGGGACGTGTTGTGGATCTTATGCATGTATGGCTTGATGCTTGGTGTCTGTCCCAATTGACATCTACATGAGTAGCTTGGGACTTGTTGTGGATCTTATGCATGTATGGCTTGATGCTTGGTGTATGTCCCATCCGACATCTACATGTGTAGCTTGGGACTTGTTGTGAATCATATGCGTGTATGGCTTGATGTTTGGTGTCTGTCCCAATCGACGTCTACATGTGTAGCTTTAGACTTGTTGTGGATCTTATGCGTGTATGACTTGATGCTTGATATGTGTCTTATTTGACATCTACATGTGTAGCTCGGGGCTTAAAGAAAAACCCAGTCGACACAACACCTCCTTGACTTGAGACTAATTAAGAATTACTTATTTAACATCTCAACGTGTAACTTGGGGCGTAACATTGATCCCAATCGACACTACACGTCTGTAGTTTGGGACTTATTGATGATCCCAGCCGACATCATCTAGTCTGTAGTATGGGGATTATCCTAACTTTCATCTGGTCCAGACGACATTGAAAACTCCCCTGGCCCTTTGACCCGTAGTATGGGGATTATCCTGACCTTCATCTGGTTCAGTCGACTGGGAACATTCCCCATGGCTCATGTAGAGTCAAATGGAAGACCTGAATCTTCATCTGGTTCAGTCGACTGGGGACATTCCCCATGGCTCATGTAGAGTCAATTTGAAGACATGGCTTTCATCTGGTTCAGAAGACATTGTAGACTCCCCTGGTCCTTTGACCCGTAGTATGGGGATTATCCTGACCTTCATCTGGTTCAGTCGACTAGGAACATTCCCCATGGCTCATGTAGAATCAAGTTGAAGACATGGCCTTCATCTGGTCCAGAAGACATTGTAGACTCCCATGGTCCTTTGACCCATAGTATGGGGATTATCCTGACCTCCATCTGGTTCAGTCGACTGGGAACATTCCCCATCGCTCATGTAGAGTCAAGTTGAAGACCTGGCCTTCATCTGGTCCAGAAGACATTGTAGACTCCTCTGGTCCTTTGACCCATAGTATGGGAATTATCCTGACCTTCATCTGATTCAGTCGACTGGGAACATTCCCCATGGCTCATGTAGAGTCAAGTTGAAGACCTGTCCTTCATCTGGTCCAGACGACATTGAAAACTCCCCTGGTCTTTGGACCCGTAGTATGGGGATTATCCTGACCTTCATATGGTTCAGTCGACTGGGAACAATCCCCATGACTCATATGGAGTCAAGTTCAAGATATGGTCTTCATCTGGTCCAGCCGATATTGAAAACTCCCCTGGTCTTTGGACCCGTAGTATGGGGATTATCCTGACCTTCATATGATTCAGTCGACTGGGAACAATCCCCATGACTCATATGGAGTCAAGTTCAAGACTTGGCCTTCATCTGGTCCAGACGACATTGAAAACTCCCCTGGTCTTTGGACCCATAGTATGGGGATTATCCTGACCTTCATCAGGTCTAGTCGACTAGGAACATTCTATGTTTCTTGTAGAGTTAAGTTGGAGTTTTAAACTTCAGCTACTTCAGAAGACATAAAAGACATCTAGTATCAGGATCAAATCTCTGATGATACACTCGACATATTACTCTTCAAGTCAAAGACTCTTTAACTTAAAGAGTATGAAACAAACTGTACGGGCCAAATTTGGACCCAAGGGTAAAATCGTCTTTTCGTCTTAAACCCAACAGTATGCAAGGTCTAAACAGTATGCAAGACCCAAAATTATTGGACTCTAATTAGACCAATAGTTTCAAGACAATTCTATCTCATTATATACCAACTGCTTCCCTCTTTTTCTAAGCACAAACACATGCAAATATTCTTCCAGCGCCGAAAGTTGAATCCAAGGCACGTTGTGGGCTCCTTTGCCAGAAATGTCAGCATGTTGTAGGCCCGTTGCCAGCTTTTATCACAGATACAAAGTAATCTCTTTTCAGATATATAAAAGGGCATTCAACTAGGAGTTCTTCGATTCAGGCTTCACTTCTTTCTTACAAGCCTCTTCTCTCTGACACTAGCTCTCTCAGAGCTCTCCATCCCCCTTATACACTTACCACCGCCCTCACGGCAACCCAAAGAGTTCAAGGTAACATCAAACCTTGCTTTCACATTTTTACTGCTCATCTCATACTCTACTGACTTGAGCATCGGAGTGCCCCCGACACCCACCACACCGGTGGGTAGTCTACTCCCGCTCACTCTATATTTATTTTGCAGGATCGCTAGTGCCCCCAACCTATAAATTCTCGATTGTGGACCTCGGCCGAAATCCAGCATCCACAGATACCACTGTGGATATATGAGTTATCCTCCACACTTTGATGGCAGTCACGTCACCGATCTATTTAGATCAGACCTCCGCCTGTTCGTTGGGTGTGGACTGATGCTCATGATATCCTGTAAGTATCAGATAGAATCTGTCAGTCCTGTGTATAGGGCATATGTATCATGTACGTATTTGCGATCTAGTAAATTCATGGCTGTGGTATACTTCTGAAGCGAGTTCCGAGTGTTATTTAGAGATCGTAAATTTAAAAGTCGACTATATTATACTTTAGAGATTTGACGTTATTATCTATATGCTCGGTATAATATTGATAGCCTGTGACGGAGGGATTATACGTATGTAATGACCTCGACTTGCATAGTTTAGCCAAATTATCTGTGGTCGTCATAATTCATGAGTGGGTGAATTATGGACACAAAATTTGATTCTGTGACGGATAAATCTAAACTTAGAGAGTCTCACAATATGAAGTGTACTCGTTGAGCAATTGGACAACGCGTTATGAAGAATACAGATTATTCATAATATTTTATCGGATTAAATGAATTAATTTGAATCGTTTAATCGGTTAAACGAACATACATGCATTATGAGATTTTGGTCAATTTATAATTAATATGTGTTTGTATTTGATACAAAATTTGACTTGATACTTATTAATTAATCGTCAAATGAGATTTTGACACATGTCATTAAAATATGTATTTTGTTA
This sequence comes from Zanthoxylum bungeanum, assembly GCA_019454045.1. Taxonomy (NCBI): domain Eukaryota; kingdom Viridiplantae; phylum Streptophyta; class Magnoliopsida; order Sapindales; family Rutaceae; genus Zanthoxylum; species Zanthoxylum bungeanum. The sequence goes on along the minus strand of SKCR01031955.1, from coordinate 139,303 downwards.
TTTAATGTAAATAAAAATACATATATAGATATTTATATTAATTAATTATTTAGTTATTTAATTGTTAAATAATTAAATAATTTGAAATTAAATATCCTATCCATAAATCATAATTAGTATGAGAAGTGGTGAGATATTATTGGTAACAAATGGCATGACTTTTTTTAAGCTTGAAGTGTTCAAATTGAACAAGTAACTTAAGGCTTATTAAATAAAATTTGAAAAAGACCAAAATATCCCTCCCCCAATTTCGTCCCTAGCCATATATAAAAGGGAAAATTGTTTTCTATTTCATTATTTTTATTCATGGCCAAGCCTCCACCATTTTAGAGAGCTTCCAAAATAATTTTTGAGAGAAAACTTGAGAGAAAGTGAACAAATCAAGAAGAAAGCTTAAGAAAATTTGGAGATTTTAAGGTAATCTTTAATATTCTTAAGCTTAGAAAGTTTGTTTCTTGTTCTTGAGCATCTAGAATAGTTCTAGGGTTTTTTTTTTCTTGGATTTTGGGGCTTTTTGATTTGGATGATGGATTTGGAGGCTAAATGAATGTGTGAAATTAGATTGAATGATATTAGTGTAATATTGATTCAATTTTGTCATTTGATGACTTGTTGCCATTCTAGAGTGTTATGAACACTCTTGTAACTCCTAGAATTGTTCTTGTGTGTGGTGGCTTTGGTTGATGTTAATTATTAATATGATTAATGTTGAGAAATTTGGATTTAAAGCATGAAAAATGATATTTTTAGTTAACAAATCAGATCTGGAAATTATGTGATGTTGGTGATGAAAAGTATGTTATATAAATGTATTGGATGTGTTTTGGGCATTGGAACAATTGCCGGAAATTGTTTCGGAGTTGAAATATACGAAAACGGTGAAAAATGGCGTTACCGGGTGAGTTTCGGGCTTACCGGGTGTCCGCTGTCCAAACAGTGAATTGGTTACTGTTAGGGTAGCCCATGAACTGCCCAAGCACTATTGAAGCCGACCTGGGCAGCCCCCATGTGTGTTGGTTGGTCGGTTCGGACAAAAACGTGTTTTATGCCATTTTGCGGAAAAACATTTTCGTAAAAGTTTCGCGATGTTTCTAACCTATTTATGTCGTTATTTGATATCGAATAAATATGTTTACGTGAAATATGAATACATTATTCATATTGGATATTTAATAATTTATTTGGTAATTTTAAAACTTTTTAAGGTTACGATTTCGTTCGAACCGCGCTCTTTCGCATGCACCTTTGAGAAAACCCCAACAATAACATCAAATGAAATCAGAACCCAAATCATTTTATCAGGTAACATCGACAAAAATCAGAATTCAAATCATTTCATGTATGGGTGTGTGTGCGTACACATCATCAGATTATATATATATATATATATAAAATCTGATGATGTGTGTATATATATATAGATACATACTAGTCGGAATCCGATTAATTTGATGTACAAGTAAAAATAAAGAAAACCCTAATTTATTTCCCAATTCACAACCACTCGTCTTCATGAAAGTTGTAGCTAAAAATAAATTTTTTAATTTTAATTTTTTCTCTCAATCTACATAAATTATTGGGTGAAAAAAATGGCATTTATGTACTTAAAAATATCAATGACATATATGTTCAATAATAATAAAAAAATATCCAAATATGAAACAAGAATCAGTTACAATAGATAAATAAACATTAAGATAATAAAATTTATTTTGATGGAAGCCAAAGGTTGAAGGAGACCTGATGATGAAGTATTAGAGTAAGAAATTTCAAATCTTGTGCCAAATTCGACATATTCGAGATCATGGTAGGGAGATGACTTTGTAATTGAGAAAATAGGAAGCCATAGATGGACTTGAACACTTGTTTGATCTCTATGTATTTTGATAAGGGAAGACTTTTTCATATAGAGGGTGAATTATGTTTATCTTTTCGGAATCTGAAACAATCCAAATCATTATAATCTATTATATATTGTGTATGTATACGTTATAAAAATTGATTAATTAAGATATGACTAAATATATTAAACCCAATTTCACAAAACACATACATTATATCTTCTATATTTAATTCTAACTTAACTAAAATACATCGGCCTCCATTTTAGAAACACACATTCCACCTTCTACGTTTAATTCTAATTTAACCAAAATACATTGAACCAAACTTCACAAATTACACTTTCCACCTTCTACATTTAATTTCAACTCATCGTAACCTTAGTTATTTAATGTATTCCTTAAAATAAGGAGAGCATTGGAAGCCTTCAAGAATGAATTAGAGAGTTCAATTTATATATATATATATATGCACATATGTATGTGTATGCACAGAAGGTATGTGAATCAACTCAATCGGACGAAATCATATTCTGGACAATTCCAGACGAATGGAAGCCTATAGAATACAGAAGGTCTCTAAACTAACTCAACCGGACGAAACCCTATTATGGACAATATTAGCTAAACAGAAGCCTATATAATATAGAAGGTTCGGGAACAAACTCAAAAGGACAGACCCAAAGATAATTTCCACCACGGTGGATATACAAAAAACAAATACATGTGGTGCATATCAATGCATCAAGTTTTAAACGCAAGGTAAAACATAATGTTGTCATCCAATCAGATACATAAATCGTATTGTAGGCATTGCATTTTCGCATGTGAAACCCGATGATGAGTCTCAGTTGGAGGCACTACCTTTTTAGCTAAGGATATTGCGGGAAACGGAGGTCGGAAAGAGAAATTCAGAATAAGTACGTCATCAAGTTCATTTCACAAATTCACTGTCTTCGTTAGTGCTGCGTTCGTTACTTCGTTCGAACTTCAGGCAGATTGCGGATGTTCGTGTAGCGTTCGAATGGGCGTTCGAACGGAGTCGGTATTTCTGGTTTTGCTGCTAGCCTCGTACCCCAGCCCAATTAGCCCCCAAAGCCCATAAAACACATCCCAATTAATAAAACACATTTAAAACACATGGGAAATTAAATTAAATATTAAATAAAATAATTAAACCATTTACTAATTAAATAAAACATAAAATATAATCATACCTAATAAAGATAAATCAAATATATTAACTTCCTAACCAAACAAAATCACATACTAAATTAAAAAGATGTCATGCCTAATTAAAATCAATCATAACAAATTAAATATTTTGCATTCCTAATCTACCCAAGATTTGTCCCCCCTCAATCTAATCCTTTCCTTGTTGAATACCAAATCAAATCCTCATTTTAATGCCAAAATCCCTTCCTTGTGAGACAAGGTGAAGCCCTAGCTTTTCTCTGTATAAACAACCCCTAACCAAGACATGCAGGCCCCTAGCTCATTGATACAAGAAAAAGCCCTCCTAGTTCACACCCATCACAAGAAATAAAGAAGCAAAGAATTTCCAACCCCCTCTCCAAGCTCTCCATTCACGCCAATCACAAAAATAAGTAACAAAAAATATTCTTTTCATCTCCCCCACTCCACAGCCGAACACATCACCCTCCTTAACCCCTCCATAACCGAAAATAACAAGCCTTTATATCTTCCTAAAGCCACCGAAACCAGCCATATACAACAGCCCTCCATCACCGAAAATTACAACCAAAAAACCGAACTGCAGTGAACACAAAAAATGCACTCCTATTAGCCCTCAAACAGCCCTTAAAATCCTCAAAACAGTAACATAAAAACTGCATTCATAATCCTTAAAATAATCACACATGACTACACTAAAAACCCACAAAAAAACTCGGAACAGTCCGTGGAAACGTCAAAACATGTGACCTGAACAGTGAGCAGCAAAACAGAGGCCGAACAGTAGCAGAACGGAGTTCGAACGGCAAGCAAAACAGCAAAACAGTGAGCTAGGACGCTAAACCAGTGAACCGGAGAAGTTGAGGAGCTGTACCCTTTCCGACGTCCGTGAAACGCAAGCCTGAAAGTTGGCAAAAAGGTTAGACCTGAGGGTATTTTTCACACTCATTTTTTTTGTTTTTTTTTGTATTATCTATTGAGTATCGCTTGCATGATTGTCGTGTTGAAATGGATGTTGTGGCCCTTGAGTAGATAAATATGCATGAATTATGAGATGTTGTATGTTGTGGCTTTGGAATAAAATGAGAGATGTGTCAACTCTCGCGGTATATCGGATGGAAACCCGGACATAAATTTCATAGCCGATTCCGAATGGACGGTAGTATGATCTGTACTCGGGATACAACTCCACGTACCGCTTGAGTAAACGACACCCTCTTTTGTTTTGTGTTGCTTTGGTTTATTTATTTTTCGTCACTTGAATTCTGCATGTTGCTTATTTATGCATGATTCAATCGAGCGCATGTGCTTAGTAAGTGGAATGAAAGATCCCCTATGGGGAGGGGTTAAAGCCCTTTACCACGATGATTTGCCGCGCCGATTGATGTGTGTTCGGTTGAATGCAAGATACGTTCAATCGGGCATACTAAGTTTGATATTATTGCTTTTAATTCTTTGTATGCATGATTCAATCGAGCGCATGAGCTTAGTAAGTGCAATGAAAGATCCCCTATGGGGAGGGGTTAAAGCCCTTTACCACGATGCTTTGCCGCGCCGGTTGATGTGTGTTCGGTTGAATGCAAGATACGTTCAATCGGGCATACTAAGTCTGATATTATTGTTTTCTAATTCTTTGTATGCATGATTCAATCGAGCGCATGGGCTTAGTAAGTGCAATGAAAGATCCCCTATGGGGAGGGGTTTAAAGCCCTTTACCACGATGCTTTGCCGCGCCGTTGATGTGTGTTCGGTTGAATGCAAGATACGTTTAATCGGACATACTGAGCTTGACATTGTTATCTTTATTCTTTGTGTTGCATGCATCAGGTCTGATTCCGTTCGAACGCGTTCTCGAACGCTACACGAACGCGAACCTTATGTTTACCGTTCGAACGCGTTCTCGAACGCTACGCGAACGCACACGCACTTTCTTAGTCTCATCATGCATCAGGTCTGGTTCTATTCGAACGCGTTCTCGAACGTTATACGAACGCGAACCTTCTGTTTACCGTTCGAACGCGTTCTCGAACGCTACGCGAACGCACCACACACTTTCTTAGTCTTATCATGCATCAGGTCTGGTTCCGTTCGAACGCGTTCTCGAACGCTACATGAACGCGAACCTTCTGTGTTTACCGTTCTAACGCGTTTTCAAACGTTACGCGAACGCGCACCACTGAACTGAGTCTTTTTCATCAGATTTCATACATAGTTTTCCTAGTAGCAAGCCCCACATGTATGAATACAATGTGTTTAATGTATTACAATTCATATACCTATGTCATGATAACATTTGAGTATTATTTCTTGTGGTATATCGAATGGAAACCCAGACATAAATCCGTAGCTGATTCCGAATGGACGGTAGTACGGTCTGTACTTGGGATACAATTCCACGTACCACTTGAGAAGGTGCTCACATGTGTGCTTGTGTGGTTAGTATGTGTGCTTGTGTTTTCTTGAATATAATATGCCAATGAAGTTGTATGTTGGTCGCTCTTTGATGTACTTCCAAGCATGCAATCTTAGATGTGAAATATATGTGTAAGTTTTATTTTGTACATGTGAATTTAGAAGCATGATACTCTTGGAAATAAGTGCTACTTAAGCCTGATTAAATTTAACATAAATCCTTTCATTACAAGTGGCATGAGTAAGGGACCATTCCGAACCCAACGGTTTGAGGTCTTCCCTTGCGAGAGGTGAGTGCGGCCTTAAATCTCATTTTCCCGTTCCGGTTCCACCGGGTGGCGACTCCATTATTCCCGGTTTAGTCCCCCGTGGCTACTCCGTACTCCCGACCGGGCCGCGAGCCCGGGACAGCATGCGTCGCCCAGTTTCTGTGTGTCCCACACATATCAATACGCTTATGAACCGTTATCAGAATTTCAAGAACTTGACAAATCATTAATATAATGCATGTGAATATGCAAAAATCAGAATACAGATGCATATGCAGAAAACAGAATACATGTGGTGTGATGAACTCTAAAAAATGCACATTTATTAAAAGAAAAGTTAATCATTTTACACTTGTAGTTTCATTACTCCCCTTAATTTAGTACATTTATGAAATAACAATTAAATTTATGTTTTGTATACTTTTATTTTATTTTTTTAATGTATCGTGTAGGTAAAATATTACTTTGGAAGCTCAACAGGAAAAATGGATAAGAAATCTGAATTTCAGGATCTAGAAAACCAACAAAAAGCGTGACAGCTAAATTCAAATCGGACTTGGAAAATATTCACCGTGTTTAGATTGAAAAAAAAATGAGCTTATGATGTATTTAGCTACACATGTATTGTATTATTATTATTATTATTCTTATTATTATATTACTCATTGGAGGTCCGACTGAGATTATATATATATATATATAGATATATATATTATTTTAGAGGTCCCACAAATTTTATATATATATATTATTATATAACTAAAAAAAATATAATATATATATTGTCATCTACCAAAAGACCTTTCGGTATATGGTAATAATTTGCAAATGCAAATGCATTTGCAAATATTAGGTGCCAAGACACCTCTTATAAAAGGAGGTGCTCGGCACAAAGTGATTATTTACTCCCAAATATAATAGTGTCGAAGTAATAAAATAATTCGGTATGTCCGGGGTCGATCCACATGGAATAGATTTAATAAGATAAAATAATGATTCAACTAATAAAATAAAATATTAGGATTAATGGATCCACTCTTGATATTTCAAATATAAAATATTTTTTACTTTTTATAAAATATAAATTATAATTAGTTATCAATCTTTTTATTTCATAATTATCATGTATTAATTATCCCAACACATGTGATTTGTCTTGTCGATAATTAGTCATACAAAAGTACTAAATATGCCAAAACATATAAAATCAGTCATAAAGATGATGATAACATTTGTCTATAACAAGTCCAGTTATGTACTCAATTATGCCAAATATATAAAATCAGTCATATAGGCGGAACCGTATTGTCTATAATTAATCTAAATCTTTAATAATACACTCTCTCTCATTTATGGGATTCGAGTATTATCTGTGTCAATCGGTGACTGTCTACAGCTAGTCAAGAGTTCTCAATAAACTGAAAATAATATGAATTTTATTTGGGAAATTATCACAATTTATAAAATATAATATAAATAAAAATCATATATATTTTAATATCAATAGATTCACCATTTACCTCAACATGATACAAATTAACATAACAAGATATAAATTAAAACACTCATAATTTTATTAATAAAAGAAAATTAAATTACAAAAGAAAAAATTACACACAATAACTCATTCTGTAAAATCTAAAGAGAAATCCATGAGATTTTCGTTGCCTAAATAAGGTGCTGAGCTCCTCTATTTATAGAGGTGCTCAACATCTCTTGTGCAAATTGCAAGCTGAGCTTGCAATTGCTTTCCACCGAAATGTGGAAAGCAATTGAATTTTTTTTTAGTTTGTCTTTTTTGATTTTGCTTTTTATTCTGTTGTCTTTTTGTTTTATTTTCTATTCTTTTATCTTTTTTTATCTTTTTATCTTTTTTATAATAATACGTTATATACATATATAATAATAATAATAATAATAATAATAATAATAATAACAACGATAATATATGTGTGGCGTAATACATTATAAGCTCATTTTGTTGTCAATCTAAACATGATGAATGTTTTCCAAGTTCGATTTGAATCTAATTATCACGTCTTTTAGGATTTTTTGGTCATGAAGTTCATATCTCATATCCATTTTCCTGTTATGCTTCCAAAGTAGTTTTTTGCCTACACAATAAATAAAAAACGCAATAAAAATATATAAAACATAAATTTAATTATTATTTCACAAATGTGCTAATTTAAGGGGATTAATGAAACTACAAGTGTAAAATGTGCACTTTTTAATTTTCATTACTCGACACCTCAGTATAGGGAGAAAATGGAGAGCTCCCCTCCAGTCCGGATGCGTTATTTCATTTTCCCCTTTTGGGAGATTTGGGGTAAATATCTTGTGTGTTTTATTTTATTTATTTTTTTGTAATTTATTTTTCTTTTATTAATAAAATTATTTGTGTTTTTATTATATTTTATTTTGTTAATTTTCACCCTGCTGTGAGTAAAAGCTTAAGCTCTTGGTATGAAAATATATGTGACTTTTTTTATATTATATTTTATAAATTGTGATAATTTCTCAAATAAAATTCATAATCTTTCGAGTTTATTGAATATTCTTGACTAATTGTAGACAGTCCCCGATTGACACAGATAATACTTGAATCCCATAAATGAGAGAGTGAACCATTAAAGATTTGGATTAATTATAGACAACACAGTTCCGTCAATATGGCTAGTTTTATTTGTTTGACATAATTGAGTGTCTAACTAGACTTATTATATATAAATATTATTACCACTTTTTATGGCTGATTTTATATGTTTTGACATATTTAGCACATTGACAAGATTAATTATCGACACGATGGATTACATTTGTTGGCATAATTAATACCCGATAATTATGAAATAAATTGATTGATAAATAATTATAATTTATATTTTATAAAAAGTAAAAATTATTTTATATTTGAAATATCAATAATAGATTCTCTGATCATATTATTTTATTATTTTTATTTTATTAGTTGAATTATTATTTTATCCTATTAAATCTATTCTCTGTGGATCGACCCCAGACTCACCGGGTTATTTTATTACTTCGACACTCTTATAATTGAGAGTAAAGAACTACTTTGTGAGTGTGTCAAGTTTTTGACGTTATTACCAGGGAATAAAATTTAATAAATAGAATAATAATTTAACATTATTGTTTTTTTTTTCACTTTGTGATGTTTTGTGTGTTTAAAAAAATTCTTTAATATTTTTTTGTTGTTTTGTGTATTTTTAAAAAATAAAAAATAAAAAATTTTGTTAAATTATAGTCTTAGGAATCTGACTTTAAAAGACCATATTCGCCAATTTATAAGAAATTTGGATGAGAAGCATATCTTCGACCCATAGAGGGCGTTCAAGCCGTTACTGGACGTAAAACCAGAGGAAGATGTGAGCCACAATCACAACTACATTTCAGTTTACTGTTTTGATTTTCTTTAATTGTTTTAAGTTATAACTTTTCTTTTTAATAGTAGTATTGTATATTCAATTGTCAATACTACACTAATCAGGTGATATCTTCTAAACTCTACTTCTTCTTATCCAAATATTGGGGAACATGTCTCAATTTGATTGGGGGAGGTGATAGTTGACTATAATATTTTTATTTTTGTGTTTTATTTTCTTTAAAAAATTATTATTTTATTTTGTGTGAATATATATATATATATATATATATATATATATATATATATATAATTTTTTATGTAATTTCATAACAAATTATTTTCGTTTATTTCTTTTTGAATTATTTAAATTTATGAATTATCTATAATATTGATTAAATTTGATTTCCATATGCTCATTTGACAGATATTATCAACATACATGGTAACATATGATCATGAGTTGTAAGTGAAAATTTTGTAATATTTAGTTCTATAGTTTGTTGGAGGGAGCACCTAAAGGTAATGTAGTTTGTGTTTTTATTTTTATAAAAAGAAAAAATAAAGTAAAATATAAAGCAAAAAAATAATAAAAAACTAACCAAGCTTTTACTTAATAACCGGACATCTTGTCTCAGCAAGCAGTGATTGTTCGCGTAAAATGGTTGAGCTTGAGTTATTTTAATAAAAAAATATGTGTGAATAAGTTCGATTTCGTAGCTTTTCTAACTCGAGCAATTAAGTCCATATGAGTGTTTTAACATTTAGTGCCCTAATAACAATTGATATGGAGTCACTGGCCCAAAACTCGTTACATGGGTTAAATAGAAAGCTTGAGGAAATCAAACATTTTGTTGACATCTGAGATCCGAGAAATTAAGTCTGTATGAAACCAACTGGTTTGGGAATCACTGATCCAAAGCTCGTTACAAGGATTGGAGAAATATTATTTTTTAAAAAAAAAACAGTTTTTGTATATAAATAAACTACCATTACCAAAAAAATATAAATTACGATATAACTTTAAGACAAAAATATTATTCTCTTTTTAACAAGACCTGTGAATATTGTAGGCACAATAAATTGATCTATAATTTGTCTTATGTGTGTATGGAAGAATGGTAAAAAAGTGCATGAGAATTTTCTTATTTGAAAATTTATAAAAAAAATAAAAAAATTACTAACTTGAATAATAATTTTTTCTTTTTAGTTTTCGCTTAAATTAATAGGGACTAGTAATAAGTTGGTCGAAGGGTGTGATGAATACTAAAAAGTGCACATTTATTAAAAGAAAAGTTAACATTTTACACTTGTAGTTTCATTAATCCCCTTAATTTAGCACATTCCCGAAATAACAATTAAATTTATATTTTGTATACTTTAATTATGTTTTTTTTTTTTTTTATCGTGTAGGCAAAGATTGCTTTGGAAGCTCAACATGAAAAATAGATATGAGATCTGAATTCCAGGACCCAGGAAATCAAAAAGAGTGTGACAGCTAAATTCAAATCGGATTTGGAAAATATTCACCGTGTTTAAATTGACAAAAAATGAAATTACGATGTATTTAACTACACATATATTGTATTATTATTATTATTATTATTATATATTTTATTTTGAAGATCCCACTGAGATTTTTTTATATATAATATTATATATATAATTTTAGAGGTTTCACCAAGATTTTTTACATATATTTTTATATAATTGTATATATATAGCCATCCACCAAAATATTTTTTGGTGGATGGCAATAATTTGCAAATATTAGGTGTCAATGCGAGGTGCTCGGCACCTCAGTAGGGGGAGAAAATGGAGAGCACCCCTCATGTCTGGATGCGTTATTTCATTTTCCCATTTCGGGAGATTTGAGGTAAGTATCTTGTGTATTTTATTTTATTTATTTGTTTATAATTTCTTTTTCTTTTATTAATAAAATTATGTGTGTTTTTATTTATATTTTTATTTGTTAATTTGTACTTTGTTGGGAGTAAATGATGAAGCTATTCGTATGAAATATATATGATTTTTATTTATATTATATTTTATAAATTGTGATAATTTCTCAAATAAAATTCATACTCTTTCCAGTTTATTGAGGACTCTTGACTAGCTGTAGACAGTCACCGATTAACATATATAATAATTGAATCTCATAAATGAGAGAGAGTGAACTATTAAAGATCTGGATTAATTATAGACAATACGATTTCACATATATGACTGATTTTATATATTTGGCATAATTGAGTACCTAACTGGATTTGTTATAGAAAAATATTATCACCGTCTTTATGGCTGATTTTATGTGTTTTGACATATTTAGTACATTGGTAGGACTAATTATCGACAAGACGGATTACATGTGTTGGCATAATTAATACATGATAATTATGAAATAAATTGATTGGGAAATCATTATAATTTACATTTTATAAAAAGTAAAAATTATTTTATATTTGCAATATCAATAGTAGATCCCATAATCATAGTATTTTATTTTGTTATTTTTATTTTATTAGTTGAATTATTATTTTATCCTATTAAATATATTTATTATGGATCGACCCCGAACTCACCGAATTATTTTATTACTTCGACACTATTATACTTGTGAGTAGAGAACCACTTGATGAGTGTGTCATAATGCATATATAAAACATCAAGTATTAAATGCAAGACAAAACATAATATTGTCATCTAATCAGATATAAAAAGCAAATCAAAACACTCAGGAACTGTTATCAGAAATTTAAGAACTTCACCAGTCATTTACATATTCACGTTCATCTTAAAATATAAGCTATAATCATTCAAGTACACATATGGATTCATATTAGCAATCATGCAAACATAACATTAACATATCATTTCATGCATATAAATAAACATTTTCAAACGTCAGAAATGCAGAATTCATTCATATAATCTTTAGAAATTCAGAAATTTATTTTGATACCTTACACACAAATCACCTATCATGTACTTTTTTTTTTTTTGGTTCCCCACCCGGTATCCAGTGCCACATTGGGCCTGACTAATCCGAATTCGGACCGAGAGCTGTACGGTATGGCCCTCCCAACGATGATGACTCTAGCGGGACTCGAACTGGGGAGCATACCCAGTCGAACCTCCTAGGATTGAGCCAGCTACCACTCAACCAACCACTCGTTGGTCCTATCATGTACTTTCATTTATACGGAAACATAAATACGGAAAAACATAAATTTATGTGTCTCATAGAACCTTAGAGACTTAATATTTTATATACACGAAACTGAAACTTTCACAACTTACCAACATTAGAAATTGACAACTCTTAATCATGCATTAGACTCAACTTATAACTCATGTCAAATCTGTCAACACATCTCAAGTGCACTCATAAATCATGAATGATAAACTTTAATTCATGTTTTCGGAAATCGAGTATATATCACTACAAGAAAAAAGGCTTTTACTGATACTAAATTAGTGTCAGTAAAGGGTTTTAATGACACTATATAAATGTGTCAGTGTTGCCGCAGCCAGAAATCACTGACACTAGTTTCTAGTGTCAGTGATTCTTAGTGTCAGTAAACGTTAATACTGTAGTATCAGAAAATTATTGACACTATGGTATCAGTAATCTCTCACACTATTTTAGTGTCAGTAAATTATTGACACTATATCATCAGTATTTAGTGATACTATAGTGTCAGTAAATTTTGTTATTGCAGTATCAGTATATCGCATATATTTGATTTTTAGTGTCAGTAATTATTGTTACTATAGTATCAATATCCGTCAATATCTTTTAAAATTAAAAATCGTATTATTTCACAATTATATTTCTTATTTTTTGTAATTAAATTAATCATAATATATATATATATATATATATATTACCAACTCAATGAATAAAAAACTAAAAATTACATTTATATAAAATTCGCAATATAATAGATTAATCGTATTAATCAATTCAACAGTATCACATGATGAATACAAAAACTCCATAGACAATCTTTAAATTAACATATATATATTTCAAAAACTACTCTTAAAGTCCCATCAAAATATCATGCCCCCACCAAAATTCATGATATTTGTTGAGAAGCCTGCAACAATCCCCCAACAATATGATATCTGGCACAAAATCTGAAATTATAAACCAAATGTTAAGAATTAGATGGACTTCCAAAAAAAATCGATATCTTCATAAATAAAAACATTAAATACATCCAAATAAAAATACAAAATATAACCATAATCTAATTTTTGTCACATAAAGCACTTATTGACAATAACCATACCAACAACCTAAGAGCATGCATATAAAAAACCAAATGGCATCCATAATAACAAGTTGTATCTTTCATACCGCTACATAATCACCAAAACAAACAAATCAATAACACACACACCACACACACACACACACACACATTATATATATATATAGACGGACATAAAACTGAAATAAAAGGATCTCATGAACCAGATGAAGTTTATCAGATGACATGATCTAATACTGTTTCCAAATGCAGGAAGCAAATCAAGATGACAAGATAGTTGTTCATTATGGAATTCCTGGAAACTAAAAGTTCAAAGCTCAAAATGTACTAGAATGTAACATTCCAGGTAATTACCATACTACTTCATTAACTCAACGAACATATTTCAGAATTAGGCAAATATGAAACTGCAATCACAATAAGCCAGCAGCAATCTAAAACTCATGTCAAAAGACAACAGATCATCAAACAATTGATTGTTTTGAAACACTTCTTCACTCCACCAACACACAGCCTATTTGTCTTCTTTCACTCAAACGTGTCATCATCGTCATCTGGTAGAGGTTGAGCAGCAGCAGCAGTAAGCTCAGCTTCATGCCTGAAATAAGAAAGCAAATGGAAAAAGCCATACCTACCAACTAACAGACAGAAACACAGTATATTTGTGACTCATGACCCCACACAGATTATAACATAAACTTACTGTTGCTGAGCAGCCAAATCGATTGCCACCTCTGGAGGAGCCAGGCAAGACTCCACAAAATGCAAGTAGGCACTTACTAGTTTCCATCTCTAAGACCACCGAACTTCTCTTGCCCAGCAGTGTCCCAGCAATAGAACCGAATTTTCCCACAGTTAGTAAAGAAGTCCAAGGGATGAACTTCAACACCAATGGTTGCTGCCCATAATCAAAACAGTGTCAAAAGGAGGAATCTTCAAGATTATTTCAGCCTTTTAAAACTAAATAACACCACCAAAAGAAACTTACGTTCATATTTCTTCTCAAATTCACCAGTAAGATGCCTCTTCACAAAGGTGGTCTTCCCTGTAATGCACAACAACTCAAAAGTAAGCAATATACCAAATTCAAAACCCTAATTCAATTTCAATACCAAAAAAAAAAAAACCCCAAATTCACAGATTTATTTCATTTGTTAAATAAAAGAGAGACGAAACAGATTATTTCATCCAAAAAAATTAAAAATAAATCACAAGAGCAAGAGCAAGATTATTTCATTGGTTGGAACCAAAACCCAAATCAAAACCCCAAAAAAAATCCAGGAGGCTTATATTCACAGATTCTAATAAACCAACAAAACCCTAAATTCACACTAACAAAAAAATCTTTAAAAAAAAATTAACAAAAAAAAAATTATTTATTTATTTAACCGCTCATTACCAGTGCCACCATCGCCGACAATTACAAGCTTGAAGCTTGGATAATCAACGGTTTGCTGATTCGGTAGAGCCTGAAACCCCCAAAAAAATCAACAATTAATCAACACACATCAAGATGCAGATCAAGTAATCAAGAAAAAAAATATATAATGAAGTTTCTTTTTTTGGAAAAAAAAAATGGAGAGATTAAATAAAAGAGAGACGAATCTTACCATGCGTTTATGTGTTGCGTTTCGATTTTGAATTTGATTGAGAGGGCGCTCAGATGAGTCCAGTGTTTGGCAATCTGCTTCAGAAGGGGGTTTTATATATGAGGTATATGAGACCCTAATTTTTAGTGAAATTTTAATCGTCTGTCGTGGCTACACGGGAGGGAGATAAAAAGTCTTTCGAGCTACTATAGTCTATAACTCGAACATAACCTTAACTTTTGTTGGGAGAGTTACCACTAGGCTATATCCCTACATTTTGATAATTTTTTAAAAAATAAATACTCATTTAGTCCTTATATTTTGGATTAAATACTTGTTTATTTTTTTTATATTTAGATAAATATCCTAAGACATTATTGTCGTTAGTTCTATTACAGTTAAAATTATTTTTCCTGAGATTTTATAATAATATTATTCGAATATTAATTAATGAAATATCATATGTGTGATGTTTTATTTTTACTATAAAAGCTTGAAAAACATAATTTTAAATTATAACAAAAAATATCTTGAGGCATTTCTCAAAATATAGTATCTAAATGAGCAGTTTTAAAATAAATGAAGTTTAGTGACACCTCATACACATTTTAAGTGCTTATTTGAAGTTAAACAATACTACACAAATATAAAAATTGCTGGAGTTCAGCTGTTCGTAAATGCATTTTGTACTCATGCTTATCAAAATTGAAGAAATAATAGGAGGTGAAGATTGATATTATTTTTATAAAAATAAAATGAATCCCTTCATGAAGAAACTATTTATCAGAACTCTAAAAAATAAATTAAATTTAATAATAATGATGTTTCTAAATAATATGAAAAGGAAATATAATTAACAATTAGCTAGGTCAAGCTGCTGCATGGAGATGGAGGAAATCCACTTTTTGAGCTCCTGCATGCATGGGAACAAATTGTGATACTGTCTTTTCATTTCAATAATGCCATTGGAGATCTTCATATTTCAGGATTTTACTGATACTCTCCAATTTTTACAGAAAAGAGAAATACCATACTACTTCATTATCTCCAATTTTTTTTTTAATTTTTTTACTGATACTAAGGTATCATTAATTACTGACACTAAATTTACTGATACTCTAGTGTCAGTAATATATGCGAAAAACGTCACTTCCGCGAGGTGTTGGTTCGACTCCAGACGACAACGCGTTTTTTTTTTTTTTTTATTTCTTACTGATACTATTGTAATAGTAATTACTGACACTAAAATCGATGATACCATAGTGTCAGTAATTATTGATATTTAAGTGAAAAACACGGAAATAGGCCCATTTACACGTCGTTTCTGACACTTTTAGCCTAGTGTCACTAACCTTAGTGTCAGTAAAGGCATTTTTTCTTGTAGTGTATATACTTATGTTCATAAATTAAACAAACAAAAAAGGTATGTTATTTTTATTATGTTATCCCTAATTTAAGAAAAAACGATCAGATGAACTACCTTTGTAATATCCAAATCAATGTAAAAACTATAAGACGATTTACAAATGATAGGTTTGGAAATTAAACAATAAACAGCACTAATACCATATTAAACTTTTGAAGACCCAAAGCCATAACTTAGCTGGCTCCATTCTTGAGTTACAAGGTATATTAATTCATTTCATCCACTACGTGTATGAAATATATGATTTTCAAATCTCGTGATAGCTTAAGTATAAACAATGAACAACTTGTGAGTGAAGTCATTTTTATTTAATTGTAAAATTGAAGAGGCTATTTCTCTCACTCTCTCTCTCTTTTTTGTTTGTTTAATCTTTCTTTTTTACTAATGAAATCTTTAGACCAAATTAGGAATTATTGAGCTTTAACTCATTTTACCAACAGTGATACACAAGATTAGGCCTCTATTCTATCCACGAGGTAATCAATAGCAAAGTGTTTTATAGCAGAAATTTCCAAATTCCGATCAATTTATGGGATTCGAGATAATTTTCACTTGAATAAAAATTCAAAATGAGACTGGGAATAATTTTTCATCTTGAATTTTATTTCTCGTTGACACACTTAAGTTATTTACCCAAAGTATAAGAGTACCGAAATAATAAAATAACCTGATAAGTCTAAGGTCGATCCACATTGAATAGATTTAGTAAAATAAATAAAATTTTAAGTAAAAAAAAAGATTGAATTGTTTAAAGTGATGGACAATTTTAAATTGCACTACAAGAATTATGGCTTTTAGCGTTCAAATATTTAGCGTCGAAACATTATTCGACGCTAAAAGTTAGTTTTAGCGTCGAATATCATTTTCGACGCTATATGTCATATTTTTAGCGACGGAATAAAATTTCGACGCAGAATATTAATGTTTTAGCGTCGAAAACATTTTTCGACGCTAAAATCAGGACTTTAGCGTCGAATAATATTCGACGCTGAATAATTATATTATTGCAATAATTTTTTTCGCCAAATATTACACTTTTAGCGTCAAAAAACGTAGTCGACGCCAAAAATATACTTTTAGCGTCGAACATATATCGTCGCTAAAGGTTTATGAAGTTTCCACCGACAAATCCTTGATTCTTTCGCGTCTAAATTAAATTCGACGCTAAATTTTTTATATTTAGCGTCGAAAAAACTGTTTCGACGCTAAAAACGTAAACAATTCGCGAAGAATTTGAATATTCGACGCCACAAATAATACTTTTAGCGTCGACCATGTTTTCGACGCTAAAGAGTTATGAAGCTTCCACCGACAGATCCTTGATTCTTTCGCGTCTAAATTAAATTCGACGCTAAATAATCATAATTAGCGTCGAAAAAAATGTTTCGACGCTAAAAACGGCAACAATTAGCGTCGAGTTGGTGTATTCGACGCTAAAGATAGATTAAAATGCAGATGGTCACCAACCTTTCTCCCCCTCTGGTTTTTCTCTCATTCTCTTCATTTTCATCCTCTGAAATCTGAGAATTTCTCCTCTACAGCCTCACATCTCTCCTAAAAATTTTCAATAAAATTGTAATCAATTTCCGATAAGGTAATTCTTCTTTCATATTTCTTTATTATTTTCAATTTTTATGATTATATATGTTGTTTATATGTTATTTGTTAGTGATTTATGATTCATATATGTAGAGTAAGTATATTAATTAATAAATAATAATTTTTTTGTAAACTATTTAATTTATCAACCAAATATATATATATATATATATATATGCTTAAATTAAGTATTACTGAATTAGTAATGTTGATTGTTGTAAAATGATATCTAATAATTATATTATTATATTTAGGTATTCTGCTGAAATGGATAGAAATTGGATGAGCTCTCTGGATAGATTGAGTGTTGAATATCGTAATGGAGTGTCTGAGTTTATGGAAGTCGCAAAGCAACACATTGATGCAGAAGGTCGTGTTCGTTGTCCATGTGCAAATTGTTTGAATAGGAAAAGGAAGCGGTTAGATGAAGTTCATAATCATTTATACATGCCAGGAATATCACCAACTTACCGTACGTGGATTTATCACGGTGAGCAGTATCATTCTCAGTCACGGTTTTTTGATGTCGGCGAAGGGAGCAGTAGTTACAATCAACCTGCAAACGATGAGATCACCGATATTTTGCATGACTTACAAGGTCCACAACTTGGTCATAGTGTTAGTGGTGACATGCCGGTGTAAAGTGGAAATGATCAAAATTTATTTAGTGAACTACTTGATGAGGCAAAAAAAATTCCATTCGAAGGTGCTGGAATGTCGATCTTGAATTTCGTTGTGAAATTATTACACATTAAAGTGATCAACAGAATGACCAACAAAAGTATCGATATGATGTTAGAGTTACTGGCCCAAATGTTACCGGTTGGAAGTGAATTGCCTAAGTCGTACTACGAGGCAAAGAAAATGTTGCGTGAACTGGGAATGGGGTATGAATCCATTCATGCTTGTAAGTTTGATTGTGTATTATTTCGTGCCGAGTATGAATCACTTGAACATTATCCGATATGTGGTGAAAGTCGGTACAAAGTCCGTGGTATGGGGAAGAAAGTGCCTCAAAAGATATTGCGATATTTCCCTTTAACGCCCAGGCTGCAGAGATTGTTCATGTCACGACACACAGCGACTGATATGATGTGGCATCATGAAAAGAGGATCGGTGCGGAGGGCATACTTAGACATCCTGCGGACGAAACCGAATGGAAGGAATTTGATGACATGTACCCCCGTTTCGCTGAGGACCCCCGTAATGTCAGGTTAGGTCTTGCCTCTGATGGTTTTAACCCATTTGGGAATATGTACAACTCTTATAGCATCTGGCCCGTTATTGTCATTCCATATAACTTACCTCCATGGAAATGTATGAAGGATCCGTTCATGTTTATGTCATTGCTTATCCCTGGTCCACGTTCACCTGGTAAAGATATAAATATTTACTTGAGACCATTGATCGAGGAGTTACAAACATTATGGAATGTGGGTGTGCATACCTATGATGCAGCTTCAGAGCAGTATTTTCAGATGCATGCCGCATTATTATGGACCATTAATGATTTTCCAGCCTATGGTTCATTATCTGGATGGAGCACTAAGGGATACATGGCATGTCCAGTTTGTGCGGATCATACACCTTCGCAACGATTACGGAATAAAATCGGATACACGGGGCACATGAGATTTCTTGAGTCGAGTCATCCTTGGCGGATGAGTAAATTATTTAACGGGCAACATGAACCTCAGAGTAAGCCCAGTCGATTGTCTGCATTTGACATACTTTGCCAACATCAACATCTCAAAGACAGCACACCAGGTAAACATCCTAATAATAGAGATAAAAATCGAAAACGGTTACCTGAAGAGTTGAATTGGACAGGAAAAAGTATTTTCTT
The DNA here is from genome assembly GCA_019454045.1 of Zanthoxylum bungeanum. Classification (NCBI taxonomy): domain Eukaryota; kingdom Viridiplantae; phylum Streptophyta; class Magnoliopsida; order Sapindales; family Rutaceae; genus Zanthoxylum; species Zanthoxylum bungeanum. The sequence goes on along the minus strand of SKCR01031955.1, from coordinate 119,461 downwards.
TGAGTTAGAATATTGGGGGACTCTGAGTTTGCGACATAATTTGGATGTAATGCATATAGAGAAAAATATTTGTGAGAGTTTAGTGGGTACACTATTCAATATTCCGGGTAAGACAAAAGACACTGTAAATGCTAGATTGGACCTACAAGATCTTAGAATTCGCAGTGAATTGCATTTACAAGACTCCTCTCGAGGTTTTATTAAGCCTCCTGCTAGTTATGTGCTCAATCAATCGGAGAGAAAATCATTCTGTGATTGGCTTAAAATGGTTAAATTCCCTGATAATTATGCATCCAATATTGGGCGTTGGGTCAGAGATGATACAATAACGGGATTAAAGAGTCACGATTGTCATGTGCTGCTCGAGATTCTCCTTCCTGTTGGCATTCGACCTTATCTCCCCCTGAATGTATGCGACGCCGTACTTGATCTATGTGGCTTCTTTAAACAATTGTGTCAGAGAACATTAAGCACATCTGTTATTGACGACCTTGAGCGAGGAATCGTGATAATCCTATGCAAGCTGGAGCGAATTTTGCCACCCGCTTTCTTTGATGTCATGGTACATCTGGCTGTGCATTTACCGGATGAAGCTAGAAAGGGAGGTCATGTCCATTACAGATAGATGTATCCAATTGAGAGGTACTATATATATATATATATATATATATATATATATATATATATATATATATATATATATATATACAATTTTATATAAGAAAATTTGTAACCGTTTTTATGTGCATAGAATTTAGTGTTAATGCAAACTTGTTGTCATATCTGCAGAGCTTTGGGAGATTACAAACAATATGTCAAAAACAAGGCACGACCTGAAGGTTCAATAGCTGAAGCTGTTATAATAGTGAAGCAATAACATTTTGTTCGATGTACATGCAGAATATTGAAACTCATTTCAATCGTCGGCCACGAAACTATGATGGAGATGCAAGTAATAACCAAGAGATCACAGTGTTCCGTCAAAATTACAGACCATTTGGGGCAGTAGGTGTCAAATTACTAACCCGTCAGGAAGTTTAACGTGCGCATTGGTTTATATTGAGTAATTGTGATGAAGTGCAACCGTATTTAACGTAAGTTTTTGTAGGGGTTATTTATGGGGTGAGTCCGGTAACGCAGCGGAAGCGGTGAAAATCCAATTTTTCAGATTTCAAAACTTTTTCTCAGATTAATTAAATAAACATATTTATTTAATATTCCAATAATCAAATTATGAAAATAAATTCAATAAAACAATTTTAAGTGAATTTACCGAAATACCCTTGCTTTGTATTTTTGTCCGTTTTAGTCCGAAATTGATCCAATCAATTTTGAATGATTCTAAATCATTTCTAAGATGAACTTATGATGTTCAAAACATCAAAACACCAAAGCAACCAAAATCCCCAATTTTCCTTATCAAGGCCGTGAGCCTCACTTGGGTTCAATTTTGTGCATTTTGCACTTTCATGCTTCAAGACACATCCAAATGATATCCAATCAACATGAAACTTTATATGCATCATATACACACATAAATACACAACATATATGAAAACCCCCAAATTTGGAGTTAGTCATAAACCCTAATTTTTCAATTTCCTCAAATTGGACAAATTAGGCCATATACATTAAATCAATTGTTTCAATCATCAATCTTACATCCAATTCAAGTCTCAACACAATGAAACAACTCAAGATCAAATCTAGGTCATTTAAGAGTGGGTCAACAACTCTAGATTAGCAACTTGGTTCTAAAACCTTAAAAGAATCCTTACAACTACAATAGTCACAAGTTTCCTTCACCATACATGCTCAACACTTCTATCAAACTTCCACCAAAAAAACACAACGAAATAAAGAAAGAAATAATCTAAGAACATCACACGTTGAAGCCTTGAACCTAAGGAACATATTCCTCTCTAATAGTAAGTTGGAAAAACTTACTAAATTCCAAGCTATCTTTGATTTTTGTCTTTCTTTTCTCAAGCTTCCTTTGCCTTTCTTCAATGGAGTTTATATGATAAAGTGTATTAGGTTAAGTGTATCATGAAATGAAAATCAATTTATACTTGTTTCATTTGGCCTTTGGCCGAAAATGACTAAGGCAAAAACAGGAAATTAATTTCAATTCATTTCAAAATTCATTTGGTCAACTTGGACAAATATCTTATAAACAACTTTATTAGATATTTATTTTAGTCAACAAATGCAACTAATGTCATTTACTTTAAATATCCTAACATAAGATATTTATATTTTAATTAATTTAATCATTTAACAATTAAATAATTAATTAATTAATCAAATACAAATATATTAAATATATGTATAATATTTACATTAAATATTAAAAACATATATTCATTTAGGAAATAAGTCAAATAACTCATTTTGACTATTAATTAATGTGTATTTAAATTAATCAAGTATTAAATGTAAATACACAATAATTAAGGAAATGACTAACTAGTCTCTTTAGCATGTATCTTGCGTTTAACTATTAAACGACTTTATAAATAATCAATATTATTTATTTATGTTGCTCTAGTGCTCAACGAGTATGTTTCATTATTGAGACTCTCTAGGTTCAGGTATATCCGTCACGAAATCAAATTTCGTGTCCATAATCTATCCACCCGTAGATTATGACGATCACGGATAATCTCGCTGAACCATACAGGTCGAGGTCATGGCAAATGTATAATTCCTCCGTCACAGGTATCCGGATAAATCCCAGAGATATAGATGTAAACGTCAAATCTCTATCGGGATTATCCAGTCGACTATTCTATTAGCAATCTCAAAAAGAATGTTTAGAACTAGCTTCTAAACTTTACCACGGGCCCATGGATTTATCTGATTGCTAATCATATGGACTACCTATGCTCTGATACACAGAACTGACGGATCCTATCTTGATACACATAGGACACCCTGAGGATCTGTCTACACCCAACGAACATGCGGAGGTCTGATCTAAATAGATCGGTGACGTGACTGCCGTCTAAGTGTAGAAGATGTCTCATGTGCCCACAATGGCATCTCAAGTCTAAGAATCACAAGTGCTACTCAACCCAAGAAGATTCTTATTGACGCTGGTGTACCATCCATTAAGAATCTTCGGTGAGTCGTTCAGTGTTTATCCGCTATAAACACCTACACGTCTATACTAGTCTCCAAGACTAATGGTTCATTGAGAAACCATTGGAATCATATATTCCAGTATACGACATGTACCGGTCTCAACGGGTTTACTATACTGACAAAGTAGTGTAAACCTTGACCAGGAACAGTCTGAGAATGACAACGTCATGATACTTCTCAATGTCCGTTGCTACGCTTTTGCAACTGTATCATGACTAATCATTCTCGGGTCATTACGTCTTTACCATATAGAAATATAGATTATATTATAGAAACTGCATATATTATTCATAATAATAATGTTTTACAGAAGTATTTAACAGAAATACAACCGGGAATTGGCGCTCTGAGCACCAACCCCAACAGTTTTTCTGGTGCATCATTACTGTATTTTTTCCATACATTAACCGTGATAATTTATTGTAGGCAACATCTAACAATGCTACAATATGATGGTGGCCATAATGTTGATGAAACCCACAAAAAAGAATTTCCTAAATGGTTTGAGACAACTGTAAGTTAGAATATTTTATATTTATTTTGATCCTAACATTAGACATTTCATTTTGTTATATTAACACATATATTTCATTGTCAGATTATTAATCAAGTGAAAATGGTCAATTGGACTCGCAATCCTCGTTGGTTTCTTTAGCTTATGGGCCTCAAATGCAGGCGTATGAGTACAGTGGATGTATTGTCAACGGAGTTAGATTTCATACCGAACAGCGAGATGTTAATCATGTGACTCAAAATTCTGGAATTGTAGTCCAAGGAGAACACGGCTCAGATGTAATTGACTTCTACGGCGTATTGCAATCGGTCATTGAGTTCATATATCGACCCAGACGACATACTGTGCTATTCCAATGTAAGTGGTTTGACACTAATGCCAGAAAGAGGAGAATTCAAGTTAGTAATCATCTCACGTCAATTAATGTTCAACGTTGTTGGTACAAGAATGATCCATACATTTTTTGTACGCAAGCACGTTCAGTGATATATATACCTGATCCTAAGTTAGGAACTGGATGGATGGTGGTAGAAAAGTTACAACATAGGGCCATTTGGGACACGCATGAGAAATATAGAGTTGACATATCAGATGAAACACAAGAAGTCTCCAGCAATTTTGAAGTTCCTGAACAGATATTTGTTGGACCAACTGTCAACGTTCCTGAAAATATAACATTAACTCGATCTAGTACAGACGTTGAGCTAATTCCTCATTCTGAAGTGAGCGTTGAAGTAGCAAGTGAAGAACAATTTGACACTGAAGATGACTTCGATTCCAGTCACGAATCCTCAAATACCGACGATAATAGTGATTAATTATGAAGTTACAGTATTTTGTGATGGATGAATAATTTTATGGATTAATGTATGGTTGTTGATTTTAATTACTCTTTAGATATGGTTGAAATATTAACGTAATGATTAATAGTATAACTATGATATGAATGAGTTTTTGCTGCTGAGCCGAGGAAGAAGAGAAGCACTGGTTTTAGGGATTTAAAGGACATTTAGCGTCGAAATAATCGACTTTTAGCGTCGATTACTTCGACGCTAATTGTAAGGCGGTTAATGAAAAATTAGGGTTTTTTTTCCGGGAAATTTAATTTTTATTTAGCGTCGAATATTGTATTTCGACGCTAAATAAAAATTAAATTTCCCGGAAAAAAAACCCTAATTTTTCAATAACCCGCTTAACAATTAGCGTCGACTACTGCGACGCTAAAAGTTAATTATTTCGACGCTAAATGTCCTTTAAATCCCTAAAACCAGGGCTTCTCTTTTTCCTCGGCTCAGCAGCAAAAAACGCATTCAAGAGATTTAATCGATTCTCTAACAGTGACGAACGGAGGAAATCAACAGGTAAGTCTCCTTTGTTGATTTAAAATTGTTTATGAGGATGAATTTGATGAATTTGAGGATGGATTGATGATATTATTGATGAATTTGATGAATTATTGATTGATGATGATGATGATAGATGATGATGATGATAGATGATGATGATTTTGAAGACGAACAGCAGCATTTACTGCTGTTCTTGCCCAGAACAGCAGTAAATGCTGCTGTTCTTGCCCAGAACAGCAGTAATTTGCTGCTGTTCTTGCCTTGCCAAATCAAAATCGTCATCATCATGTTTTATAACTGTTTGATCAAAATCGGCCGTTTATATAATGTTAAGTTTGAATTTGTGCCCTCTTTGGTTAATTATAACTGTTTGATAGATCAATTATGTGGTTTTTCGCGTGTTAGTAATGCTCAGAAATTGGTTTATGATTGCGGAGGATATGCCGCAAGGGAAGAGTGTTAATGAGGACTTAGCTTATGGACATATGATTAACTTGCTTTGTGTGGCTTGTGATGTATTGGTGATGTGAATAATGAATGCATATGTGAAATGAATAAATGAATGAATGAATTTGAAAACGAAAGTGAGCATTCGATGTTATAAACGCTTTTGTTAAGTTGTATTGACTTGTATGAATATGTATGTATATGTATAAGAACTTTGGAATTTGATGACGCTAATGCGACGGGTTTTTGCAGATGGCACCGGGCAATCGCAAACGGGCTACCGCGACTCCATCTACATCAGCAAGGGCAACTGGCCCTGGTGATTTCTCTGCTAGCACAGGTGAGTCAAGTACAGTGAAGGGTCGAGGACGCACCCGTGGCCTGGGGTTGGCTAAGTACGTTAAGGCTCACGGGCGTATCCGGATAGAGATATCAGATGATGGACAAACTCAAGTCGGACAACATAATTCAGCGTTTAATACAGCCATAGGAGCTACAGCTCGATATGAAGCTCCCCAAAACTACGTATCTTGGAGAAAGATACCGTGGGAGACGAAACTGAACCAGCTATTCCCTTCGCTACTTGTAAGTTTTCGATATTGTTTGTTATTTAACATTTTTATTTTATACTTATTTTTACTCGAATTTTCATGTAGGAATGGTTCGACTTCGATCTGACCCAAGTGAATGTCCAACAATATATTGACTACCACATGGGGAAAAGTTATAAAGATTATAGAACAAAAGTCCTGAAACCAATATTCGACGAACATGGACCTTCAAATGCTCCACAACACAAGCCTGATTTTATAGAGGAACAAGACTGGACATTCTTATGTGAGCTTTGGTCGAGCAAAAAACACGAGGTAAATTTTGAAATAAACGGAAATTTATAATTGTCTTTGTTTTCGGTACTTACAGTGTTCGTGAATACAGGATAAATGTCACGCAAATGCGGAAAATCGAAGTCACTTGCGTTTTAACCACCGTGGAGGTTCGAAGCCATTTATCCAACATCGTGCCGAACATTCTGAGGTAAATATATCATAACGTAAAATTTAACAGTTAATTGTTTTTACTATCTGGAATAATATTGAATTTATTTTATGTTTATAACAGAGTAGCACAGGTGAGGTGCAATCATTTCCAGATTTTTTCCGTGTGACGCATTACAATGACAAGAATAAATGGATAAATGAAGAAGCCGAACGCTGCTATGTAAGTTTCAGTTTTTAAAATAAAATAATTAATATTATATATGTTAATTTTTTTTTCTCAAATTCTAATATTAACTTATTTTTTGAAACAGAACGAAATGATGGAACTCCAACATCAAACTCAGGAGACAGGGACCGACCCCATACCAGATGAGCAGCTGTCGCAATTGGTTTTCAAGAATCAGACAGCTTACAACGTTGGTCTTGGCACTCGTAAGAAGCTAACGTCATCTGCACGCAATAGTGGTAATTCGGACAATGTCTCTCTTCGAGACGAGTTAGTCACCACCAAAGACGAGCTGCAGCAGACTAAGGAGAAGCTACAACAGGTCACGGTGGACCACGAGAAGAAGATGATGGACCACGAGAAGAAGATGGAGCAGTTGGAACAGCAACTGCAGGCTTTCTGTCAGATGTTCGAGGCCTCAATGAGTCATGGTGCATCGGGCTCGAGCGTCCCCCATCACAGTAGCAATTAATTTTATATTTGGTTTTGTATAAATATTTCGAACAAATAGATTTAATATAATATTTTTTTTTCTAAAATAAATTTCAATATAATATTTCGTCATTTTGTTATTATTACATTTTTTTCAACTAAATTAAATAATTTAGACCAAAAAATAAGTAAATCACTAATTTTTTTTAAAAAAAATTTTGTCTTTAGCGTCGAATATTTCGACGCTAATAGTATACAAAATGGCCGCTGTAAGCGTTCATATAATTCTTTTTTAATATACGTTAGCGTCGACAGTTGTCGACGCTAAAAGTAATTTTGGCGTCGAAATATTTTGACGCTAATGTTAACAAAATGGTCGCGTAAACTTACATATAATACTTTTTTAATATACTTTAGCGTCGACACGTTTCGACGCTAAAAGTTTTAATTTTTGCGTCGATATAGTTCGTCGCCAAATATACAATATAGCGTCGAATAATTTTCTTTAGCGTCGAAAATAATTGGACGCAGAATACTGTTTTTTTGCGTCGCATTACATTATTTCGACGCTAAAAGTGCTTTTCGTCGACATTTTATCGTCCATTGTTTGCGTCTGATTTTTTCGACGCTAAATGTTATTTGCGTCGAAAGATTAACTTATTGCGTCGAAACTCTTCGACGCTAAATGGTCCAATTCTTGTAGTGTTGAGATGCAACAATAAAACAAAATGCTGAGGCTAGGGGATCCACTTTTAATATTTCAAATATAGAGAAATATTACTTTTTATAATATATAAATTACATTTATTACCCAGTTAATTTACTTCAGAAATTAATTATGTTAAAACATATAAAATCAATCATATAGGTGGTGACAACATTGTCTATAACAAGTACAAATATATATTCAATTATGCCAAATATATAAAACCATCCATAAAGACAGTAATAAAATTTGTCAATAATTAGTTCAAATTTAAATTATTCTCTCATATAATATGGGTAAAATATTAACTATGTCAACCAATATGAGAGAATATTAATATTAGTTTTCAGATTACAATTAATATATATACTATAATATAAGTAAGATTAACTTATATTCTCATATTAGTTTCACTATTTATCCATACATAATGAAATTAGCTACTCATGTGCTTTGAATAAAAACAAACATAATTTTATTACTAAAAGAAAAAAAATTACAAAAAAAAAACATAAGAGCTGAAACCCTTCACAAATTCTCAAAGAGAGACATATGAAGGAAGCTGAAGAAAATGAGGTGCATAACACTTCTATTTATAGAAGTACTCAACATCTCTACAATTGCAATTGCTATCAATCCATCGAAAGTGGATTGTGACAAATATGATTTTTTATTTTTTTTATTTTTTAAATTACATATGCATCATACGTTGACTTTTTCATCAATTTCGACATTGAAAATATCAAAACTATAAAATCTTGTAAATACAGAGTTGTAGATATTTGAGTATTCTTTCATCTGAAACTGGAATTGCCACAATCCGATATCGAGTGAAAAGTTATGGCCGAAATACGAAAATTGCGTAAAGTTAAAATTTCTGAAATTGTACATTGTTATAATGTCCTTTTTAAGTTTATGCCCTCCAAAATCCAAATTTCATGTATATTTTTCTCATTATGCATTCAAATTATTATTTCACCTACATAAGAAATAAAAATCATAATAAAAATATATAAAACATAAATTTAATTATTATTTCACAAATGTGTTAAATTAAGAGGATTAATGATACTACTGATAAGATTACACCATCAAGATGAGAAAATGAAAGGAGAAAATCAAGGGATCTCAATTTTAAAATATTTGTAATTATGTCATTTATCTAGTAGTTAATCCCTTCCTTTTATTGTAATCTCTTTCCTATTTTAAATTTCAAACAATGTGTATATATAGTGCTCAATGGCATTGTGAATAATAAGAGATAAATATATTCTTCAGCTTGTCATCCTTAAATCTCTTCATGGTATCAGCGCCAAGATCCATTCTCTAAATTTTTTTTTTCCTCAAACCCACTTGCCAAATACTTCTCAAACACCTCCATCCCATGTTCCAATGGCCATCGACAGTACCCAAAATGTCATCCCCAATGCCCAATAACCTACAAAACCTTTGATCATTGTTACCATCCATAACTCCATCAAACTAACATCAACAAATTACCTCTCTTGGAAAACCCAAATTGAAGCCATTCTCATCGGCTATGACTTACAAAAATACATTGATGGAAATCATCACACCCCCCCGCATACCATCACCACAAATAATGTTACCTCTCCCAATCCAGAATATCGCACCTGGCTCCGACAAGACAAATTAATTTTTGTAGCTCTTGTCGGCACCCTTTCACCATCTCTAGTTCCTCTCATCACCCAATCTAACACCACCTATGAAGCTTGGCAAACCCTTGCCAACACCTATGCCCGTCCATCTCGTGGGCATATCAACAACTCAAAGATCATCTTAAACACATCACCAAAGGCCCTAAAATAATCACCGAATACATACAATCCATCAAAACCACAGCCGATCAACTTGCCGCCCTTGGAAAACCTCTTGACCATGAAGATCTAATTGAAAAAGTGCTTGATGGACTTGACGATAACTATCAGTCCATCGTTGACTCTGTCAATGGCCGTGATTCCACTATCCTCTTTGATGAACTCCATGAAAAACTCATCAACAAGGAATTATCTCTCAACAACAGGATAAGTTCCCCATCCCACCCGGCATCTGCACATCCCACCAATGTTCGGACCTACAACCGGCCTCATCCCAATCACACTGCCCAGCCCGGTCGGTTGGCACCCACCACTACCCCCCAACTTACCAGAAACTCTCCCACCAACACTCGAGCCGACCAACCTCATCCACGTCCCTTCCTTGGTCGGTGCCAATGGTGCCACACTCAAGGCCATGTGGTCTCCCAATGCTCTCTCTTCCGCTAACACTTCCCACGTGTACAACCACCATCTCGCCCCACCAACTCGTCCAACCCTCGCACATCCAATCCCTGGCAATATCAAGCAAATGTTACCACCACCTCTTCATCCAACCCCGCCCGGCTTCTTGACAGTGGAGCCTCGCATCATGTCACTACTGATCTCAACAATCTTGCTCTCCACAATCCTTATGACGGCACAGATGAAATAATGATCGGTGACGGCACTGCACTCCCCATTTCCCACCACGGTTCTACCTCTCTTAATACTCTGACTCACTCTTTTACCTTATCTAATGTTTTATATGTACCCACTATGAAACGTAATCTTATCTCCATTTCTCAATTTTGCAAGTCCAATAACACTTCCATTGAGTTCTTACCCTCTTTTTAATGTGAAGGATCTCCGCACGGGGGCAATTCTGTTGCAGGGTCGGACTAAAGATGGTGTATACGAATGGCCGACCTCCCCCACTCGGTCCCCTCTAATCGCCTTTTCAAGTGTCAGAACTACTATACCTGAGTGGCATCATTGGCTCGAGCATCCTCATCGTCGATCTTCAAAAATATCATGTCTTCATTTAATTCAGATGTCTCTCTTTCCCCTATCTAAATTTTAATTGTAATTCGTGTCAATGCAATAAAAGTCACAAGTTACCGTTCTCTTCATCTACTCTTACTACATCTACACCTCTTGAGGTTATATTTACTGATTTATGGACCTCCCCGGTCTACTCATTTGATAACTTCAAATACTACATAATCTTTATCGACCACTTCACCAAATACATTTGGCTTTATCCCCTAAAACGAAAGTCAGACACCCGTGATGTCTTTGTGCGCTTCAAGGCGCTAGTAGAAAAATTCTTCAACCGCCCAATCATAACTATCTACTCTGACAATGGGGGGGAATATCAAGCCCTCTATTCCTTCCTCACAATCCATGGGGTCTCACATCTCACTACCCCTCCTCACACTCCTGAACACAATGGGTACTATGAACGTCGTCATCGACATATCGCTGAAACATGTCTTTCTCTCCTTACCCACTCATCCATGCCTCTCTCATATTGGCCCTTTGCCTTTTCCACTGCCGTCTATCTTATAAATCGCATGCCTACACCAACCTTACACCACAACTCACCTTATCTCCAACTCTTCGGCCATATGCCGAACTACTCGAAACTGCGCAGCTTTGGCTGTCTCTGCTACCATTGGCTCCGTCCTTACACATCTCACAAACTCGAGTCTCGGTCCTCTCCCTGTGTCTTCGTAGGATATTCTCCTACTCAGATGGCTTATCTATGTCTCGAGCCCTCCACATATAGACTTTACACCTCGCGACATGTCCGCTTCGTTGAGTCAATTTTTCCTTTTGCCACCTCTCAAATGTCTCCTCCTCGTGCCACTCCATCCACCATCTCTGAATGGTGCTCCATGACCTTACCGATACTGGACTCACCATCGCCGAATACCGACCCTGCACCCCCACAGAATTCAACACCCACCGATGCTCCGATCCAACCCCACCCTCCATTACACAGTAATCTCACAAGTACCACAACTTCACAAGTAACAGCCGATCAACCAATAAATATCGAGCACAACCAACCTAGAGCATCACCATCCCTTGCCGAACACCCACACCGACCAACCACATACACACAACCGAGTACCACCCCCCCCTCCCCAACACACAACCCTCTACAGACCACATGAACATCCCAGTTTACCACCCCTGCCCGACCACACCAACCACCACCACATGTCCGATCGCACGCAACCACCCAACCCCGATCACACAGACCCCGACCGCCCACAAGAACGCCCAAACTTATCACCCCTCCCCGACCACACTAATCCCGACCAACCACATGAACACTCAACTTCAGCACCCCAGCCCGACCACACCAACCCCGACCGACCACATGACCACTCAACTTTACCACGAGTCATCGTCACTCGTTCCAAGAACAACCTCCATAAACCAATTCAAAAACTTAACCTCACCGCCCAGCTTCAGAAACCTACCCTCGAACCCACCACCATTACCCAAGCCCTCAAGGACCCTGAGTGGCGCCAAGCTCTGTCGGAGGAGTATAATGCTTTACTTCGCAATGGGACATGGGAACTAGTGACACCCCGTCCCGACCAAAACCTGGTCGGCTGTAAGTGGATCTTTGGCACCAAATTTAATGCTAATGGTTCTATTGACAGGTACAAAGCACGATTAGTTGCCAAAGGCTTCCATCAATGTCCTGGCGTTGATTATTATGAAACCTTCAGTCCAGTCATCAAGCCGACCACTGTTCAGATTGTTCTCAGCCTTGCGGTTAGTCAAGGATGGTCTCTCCGACAACTTGACATCAATAATGCCTTTCTTCAAGGCACTCTCATTGAAGATGTTTTTATGTCACAACCTTCGGGCTTCATTGATCGTGATCATCCCCATCACGTCTGCAAACTTCGCAAGGCCATCTACGACCTCAAACAGGCCCCTCGAGCATGGTACCAAGAACTACGCCAATTTCTTCTCCAATCCGGCTTCACCAACTCACAGGCCGACACCTCACTGTTCATCTTCAACAACCGCCACACCACACTATACCTCTTAGTCTATGTCGACGACATCATCATTACAGGAAATAATGTTGAAGCTGTCCAAAGATTCATTGACCAACTCTCTCAGTGCTTCTCTCTTAAAGATCTTGGCCAGCTTGTTTATTTCCTTGGGGTAGAGGTTACTACCCACAACAATGATCTTTTCCTTAGTCAACGCAAGTACATTGCCGATCTGCTTACCAGAACACATATGATTGACGCCAAGCCAGCCCCAACACCTCTTACAACAAACCCGGTACTCACTTTACAATCCGGATCTCCTTTACCTTATCCGACCGAGTACAGAAATATTGTCGGCAGCCTCAAGTATCTCTCTCTCACTCGACCAGACATTGCTTATACAGTGAACAAACTCTATCAGTTTATGCATCAACCTACTAGTGACCATTGGCATGCCGTCAAGCGTCTACTGCGATATCTCTGTGGCACTCTGGACCATGGCATATTCCTCCGCCGCAACTCCCCTCTAGCACTCCATGCCTTTTCCGATGCTGATTGGGCTGGTAACAAGGACGATTTCACCTCCACTAGTGCTTACATAGTATATCTGGGTCACAATCCTATTTCCTGGAGCTCCAAGAAACAACGCACGGTTGCACGCTCATCCACTGAGGCTGAGTACCGATCAGTAGCCTCCACTGCTGCCGAAATTAGATGGATTTGTGCTCTCCTTACCGAACTCGGTGTCACTATTTCTCTCCAACCAGTCATCTACTGTGACAATATTGGTGCAACCAATTTATGCTCCAATCCTGTTTTCCACTCGCGCATGAAACACGTAGCTCTGGACTACCACTTCATCCGGGAACAAGTTCAAAATGGTCTACTCCGGGTCCACACATCTCTGGAGTTGATCAACTAGCAGACGCCTCTTACCAAACCTCTTGCTCGCTCTCGTTTCAACACACTCAAATCCAAGATCGGACTCTCTCCAAGACCGTCCATCTTGCGCGGGCATGATAAGATTACACCATCAAGATGAGAAAATCAAGGGAGAAAATCAAGGGATCTCAATTTTAAAATATTTGTAATTATGTCAATTATCTAGTAGTTAATCCATTCCTTTTATTGTAATCTCTTTCCTATTTTAAATTTCAAACAATGTGTATATATAGTGCTCAATGGCATTGTGAATAATAAGAGATAAATATATTATTCAGCTTGTCATCCTTAAATCTCTTCAACTACAAGTGTAAAATGATTAAATTTCATTTTAATAAATATATAATTTTTTAGTGTTCATCACTTGTCTAAAATATTGTCTACCTATCGAAATTCAAGATCCATATCTATTTATAACTTTCACATGTAATCCTAAATGGGTTGAGATTGAGGGGAAAAAATTTATAGCCATATTTTATGGTAATATGATAATTGTCAGTGATACTGTTTGGAAATGCGAAAACTCATTATGAATTTTAATTTCTTCTTAAAGTATTAAAGTTTTGAATAAATGCATAATCTATATTTTTTTAATGTATATCATATGAAAAATAAAAAAGTTAAATCTAAATAAAAAAAAAACACCGGAAAAAAAACATAAGTAAATTGTTTTAATATTGTACACATCTCATTTTCAAAATTATAATAAAAAATCAATTTAAACATTCAATCAAATCAAAAAAAAAAATTATATTTTAAAATTATAATATAAAGTGATATATAAACATATGTTATCCAAATTAACATGCGCATGGCGCGAATTCTCAACTAGTTGAATTTATTTTATGGGTAAAAGAAACATGAGATGATTATAATGGCGACCCTCTTATATATTTAAAGCTGAGATTTTGGTTCTCTTGATTAGTAATTGAGAAGTGTTTGAAATGAAACTCAATAAACATAAAATTAGAATTTCACATTTTCTGATAATATTTATATGATCTAAGATTTTTGGTTGAGAATTCTTTTGCTGACATGTTGAAGGTGTTTGAAAGTTGCATCTCCTACTTAACTAAAGTTTAGCAATGCTTATTCTCCTTTCAAATTTATGATCACCAGATGAGTGGGCGTCATCCTGTGTGGTGGTGATGAATACAAGGGCAGCTTGACAGTGCGGAAAATTTTATATATATATATGTTTGTCAATTAATTGTTATATAAATTATAGTGATAGCATCAGAATTATATGAGTTACATTTTCTACAGATAGAAAAGCCACTGTAAAACCCGATTTGCTTAGAGTATCAAGACCAAAAATAACATTAAAATTTTCAATTGCGGTGGGGGCCTAATAGGCAAAATCAGGGCTTCTGAAATTACTAAATTGGGCTGACAGTGACACCAAGGGTCAACAAAGGGTTCATTCTCTTTGCTTTATAAAAAAAGAAGAAAATCACATCTATCTTATCAGACAAAGGTAGGAAGAAATAGTTGGCCGTCGTTGATTGCAAGCAAGACTGGCCGAAGCCAATTCTTTGGCTTGACAAGTGACGAAGAGAGTAGAGTAAAGCTCACAAAAGCATATTATCATTGAATCCCTTGTGAAGTGATCCTCCTCATCTTTGGATTGCCATTGCCATGTAAGTAAGACACCACACCACACCATTTCCCTTATATTCTATTTTGATCTCTTGTAAACCAACTTCAATTTCCAACTAATTTTAACTTTGTCTTTGATCGTGATGATGATGGAGCTCAATCCTAATCCTGAGAGCCCCTATCCTATACTATGTCAAATGTCAATAGCAATGATGAACCCATGTGAAGAATTAAGAATTAAAAGATTAGGAAGCCTTCAATCACACTGAGTATATCTACAGCATAATATAAGGAGGCGTGTTCCATTAATTTTCTGTCAAGTTGTAACTGTCATCAAACTGATCTCTGGCTCTGCTTTTCTCCCTGAATATCCTCTAGTTCTGCAACCTCTTCCACAGTAGACAAAAATGCCCCATAACTAAAAGTTATTCTTATGAAACTCTTCATCTGATCTACATAGTGGAACTAAGTTGATTTCATTTTTTGGATGAGGACTTTCCATTTTTAATACTTCTGTTTCAACTCTTGCTCAAGTGTCGTTCCCCCCAAACAGAACAAAAATTGTTCCATTTTCAATTACTGTAGGAGAACATCCTCCCTCTGTCTTCAATTGTATCCAGAACCAGTCTTCAAATTCAAGAATATAGGCCTTATGTTGTTTAATAAATGCTACTTTCACTGTAATTTTTGCTCCATTACACTGATTCCAATCCGCTTTATTGTACTGCATTAACGTTAAATTTAAGTTCAGTTTTATTCTTGATCAATCACCTTTCTGGGGTGATATATCAATGTTTAAAAAAAAAAAAAAAAGAGGAGAGAGGATATAACTTAAACCACCCCCTTGCAAAGTGGCTGGTAATTAATTCCGTTGGTCTAAGAATACCAAGTTCGCTTCACAATTAATTTGTTGAAATCTATTATTGCGACTCTGAGAAGTACTTGGACAGACTTTGCAATCCTTGAAATAAAAAAGGATCGAGGGTTCCTTAATTTTTATTTTTTTTTGTGGAGAGATTGAAAGGAATATACAAGTGATTTCGTTAACAAACCATGTATATAACAAAAAACTTTCAACTGAATTGCTTCAGTTTTAATAAAATATATATTAAGCAGCTTGCTCTCAAGGACAATTTGAAGTGGTGATGACTGGCAACTGTGGCTCTTGTTCCTTGATTTCTTCAGCAACTTGAGCTACTTTTGCTACACAAATCTGCAATTCTTTGTTTTTTCCCCACAAAAGAATGTACAATCCAATTATCACAGTAATTGATCCTAGCACACTGTTTATTCAAAATATCAAATTAAAAATATTAGAAATGGAAGTCAATAGCTGTGAGTATTGTAGTGATGAGAAGAAATCACCTCCCAAGATGAAGTCGCTCATGCAGGAGGGGAATATCAAACATTGCTGCCATTATCTGAACAAGGGGACTAAATGCTGCAGTAAAAACAGGACCTTTCTTCTTGACACACCATGTCAATCCCACATAACACAAGCCCGATCCCACGATTCCCTGTATAAACATAAATTATTTTTTTTTAAGACAAAGTTTGATAGAGAGTATTTCACTGAGAGTATAAGTTAGTTCATAATCTCTGGAACAAAAGCGATAGTATAAGTTTGCGTTGAAAAATAATCTCATATTTTGAGATTATAATTTCGTGATAATGTAAAATAACGTTAACTACGTGTTTGGTATCGTATTTAAACGCTAACTTATAAAATAGCTTATACTCTCATAAAATTCTCTACCAAAAGGTGTTTAAAAAATGAAACGACATTATCTAGTTTTGAATTTGTTGAAAATAAACAGAATTATAAAAAAGCAGGAATATTTTGTTAATAGGTTAGCCTAGTTCCCTACCTTACATCACATCTATCATAGCAAAAAACCGTGTTTGTTCCGGTGATACAATATTTTTTAATTCATAAGAAGGGAATGGTGGTAATACTTACAGCGTAGAGGACATATATAATTTCTATTTTGGCGTTGAAACCCCAAGCAGAAAGGTTTCTATTAGTTGCCAAACTCAAGATAGCCGCCTGAATGGCACCAAAGAAGGTCATAATGGCTGTGCTTGAATACTTACAGGGGTATCTCTTGCCTATATACGATTGAATAAGAAACCATGAAGCCCACAAGAGGGTTCCCACTGTCAAAGATATTGTACCAAGAGTCCATCTCTCAGTCTTTCTGGTGGAATGCATTTGCATAACATTGCTTGAAGTTTCAGCTTGAGAGTGTGAAGAAGAATGGTTAAATAAAGGCATCCCTTTGTAAAGAGTCAGCAGCATAGCACCGCCAATACACACTAGTGTACCAGCTACTTTAGCTTTTCCACTTATGCTTTTTATGTTCACCGTCTCTAGCCTGCAGGAAGGATGATTGAAACCAAATTACTAATGCAGAGGAATATAGTCCAGGTGATAAAATTACATATATGTTGTTCCTACCCAAATGGTAGAGCCATTATGAATGTGATCACAGGAACCATGTTGATGAAGGCACATGCAAACGTTGCAGATGTGTATTGAATTCCAACAAGGAAGAAGTATTGAGTCAGAGATGTCCTACAACAAATTAAAAGATAACTAATTGGTGGCGCATGAACAGATATGAACATTAATTTGACAAACCTCACTATAACTCACCCAACAATCGCACTGAAAAAGAGGTAACACAAGATGCGAAGTGTGAGCTTTGGTCTACTATTCCTGCAAGCAAGTTTAGTTTGAATTTTAAAAAAAATTAACAGTAGCAATGAGGTACAACTGATAAAAGGTTTCTCCTCATAGTCATTAATTCAAGCATATGTAAAAAATGACAAAGCAAGATCATAGCTAGATAATAGCTAGCTTTTGAAATGCTTTCAAGGCAAATAGCTTAAAGACTCTTATATACTTAACAGTTGGATGTGGAGCTCAAGTTAAACTGGGCAACTTGTGAAGGAAAACTGATCAGGATTCCCGACCTACCTTTCACAAAAGTATCCGATTGGAGCTAACAAACTAGTAGCAGCCAATAGGCGGTATGTGATAAAAACCAAATCATTCATCCCTTCTTCAAGGACTTTCTTAAGAAAAATATTCACAGTGGCAAAGCCAAACTCAACTGTTATCATTGCCATAAAAGGTTTCCATTCATTGCAGTTCTTCGTCATGACAGCCATTCGATTTGATGTAGCTAGCGAGGTCTCTGCTATCTCTTCCTCCCTCTTTGTTGATAACTCACCATAGAAAAACATCATTTTAATTTGTAGCTCTAAATAAACGGATTTCAGAATAAGTGGGCACAAAGCAAGATTAAATTCTTCAAATCACATCAATGCTTTAAGCAACCAACTTTGACAATAGTTTAATATTTATTCTCTTCCTTTTTCCTTCTTTTGACAGATCCTTTCCAACGGATGGAGATTATGTGGAATTACTTGCCGGGCTTGAGCATCAATGCCTAAGCTCATCACAAAAGGTTATAATTGCATGATATTGGCCACAACACAACTACTCCATTTGCATGTGCTTCTGGAAATTATTTGGCTTATTGTATAATCAAGCCTTTATTTATTTATTTATTATTATCATTGTTATCATAAACGACTCATAGGCAGGCATCTTCCCGCTCTCATGTACTGTGCTTGGCATCTAATACTTCATCTTTGAAACAGAGAATGTGATTTACCCTCATATTTACAATGGGGAAGGAACAATATGTCAAATCTTACAAGAACATAACATACTAGATACTGATCAATAAAAGCATTAGATGCTTCCCAGGGATACAATTATGCATTATCCATTTTTGTAAACCAGTGATGTTAACTCAATACAGCTCTCATCTTCTTTCATAGCACATTCTTATTATTAATGAACTTTCTTTCTTGTTGTCCAAGCTAGCTAGAAAGTATTCAACTTGCTATCTTTTAACAGATTTGTTTCAGGTCCTTCGTTACATCTGTGCATTATAATGTGTTTTATATTTGCAGTTCCTTTCCGCTTTCCCAAAGAAATAGTTTTGTGTGTTTTACAATTTGTATACCGTTTTGACCAAGACCAAGAACAGTAACTAGATCTAGGAAATTGACCAGATTTGATTGAGAGGTGGTAGCCCAAAATGATTAAGCTAGTAGAAAGGGCCCCAACATTAATATTAAAGACAATCCTTTAGCAATTGAGATGGACAAGTAGGAGATGATCTTAGGCTTTACAATAGTAAGATATCAAGTATAAATAAAGAGCACTTATCCTCCCACCCTCTCCCCAAATTCCAAAAATCTCCCATTCTTTAATACAAATCTCCCCTCCCCAAATCTCTCTTTATATATATTATTAATTTAAAAATAACAATATATTTATTTTATTTTATTAATTAATTAATTTTTTTGCTAAATTCATATTTTTTACTCTTTATATATTTATTCATTTTTATTTGTTTAATAAATATTATAAATTTTGTATTTATTATTATTTATTTTATGTTCATTTATTCATTTAATTTTTGTGATTCTTTATTAATTTTTTAACACTACTTTTGTATAATAAAAATATTCTCATGTATTTTAGAAAAATATATTTTAAAAGAATAGTACAATTAATAATATAAAAAGTTACACTTAAAATATAAAAACAAAAATTCTAATATATGTTGCGTTCAAAGTCACATTCTGTCGCACTTGGTGATATACCCAATACTCCGTACCATAATTGATTATGAATCTTATAACGAGTTACACAATTTTTAATAAAGCAAATTTCTCTACTTTCAAAATAAAAAAAATGTATAAAAAATATATGAGATTTATTAAACAAATAGGCTATCAAAAAATATAAATATAAAAAATATTTATTAAATGAAAAAAAAATGAATAAATAAACATAAAATAAATAAAATAAAATAAATAAGAAATTTATAATATTTATTAAATAAATAAATAAAAGAATAGATATATAAAGAGTAAAAAATATAAATTTAAAAAATTAATTTATAAAATTAAAATATTTAATTAATAAAATAAAATAAGTATTTAATTTATATATTAATACATATACATATATGTAATTGATTTTGAAGAAGAGGGTAAAAATATAATTTGCAAGGGAGACAAGGTGGGGCCAAGGGGGGGAATTTGTTAGGGGAGGTGGGAGGATCAATTTTCATAAATAAATGTATTTGATCCTTTGGGTTATATTTCCCTACAATTATGTAAGAAAGAGAACCAAAAGAAATACATGATTCCATTCCATATGCCAAATAACAATTTCGGAATGATCACACATTTTTTTTTAGGGAATGTGTTTTTTGTAAAAATCCGAGACAGTCGGTGGTTTTATTTGATCCGCTTAAATCCGAAAGGGGTGATTTGACGGTGAAATTTTCAACGATTAAAAAAAAAAAAAAAAAAAAAAAAACTCTGAAATGACCATGACCGTCCCTTATTTAAAGCCTACTGAATATCCGCAATCGCCTACGATATATGTAGGCAGTGGCGTATCCAGAAATTTCAGTCAGTGGGGGCAAAAAAAATTTTCTTACCAAAATAATATATAATGAATTCATACATTCTTTTTGAAATTACAAGATGATCCATATACTTTTGAAAATTATGAAATAGCCATTAATTTCTAAACTTATAAATTAACCCAAAATTTTCAGAATTATATTTTTATCCATAATTTCTAAAAATACCAATTTACCCTAAAAATTTAAGTAAGAAATTATTTTTAAAATTATATATTTTAAATTTATGTAATATATTATATACTAGATTTTCTCTAATTTATTATATATTTAATCACTTTTTTAATTAAATTATTAAAAGTTTAGTGTTAAAATGTAATATTTGTGCTTTGAACAACTATAAATAAAAAATAAATATACAAAATAATTATATTTATATTAATATGTGAATATTTTATACATAACAACTATACACGACGTGTTTTAGTAAAAGAATCACTACAAATATATCAATAAATTAGAAGATCAATAACCAAACCTGGGTATAAACATAATTATTTTTATTTTTATTTAAATGTAATGGAATCCCTATTTTTTTGTCAATGAAAAAACACATAAATTAGTGGATTTAAAATGAAAAAAAGTCAATTATCTATACACATATAAATTAAATATAATTATTTTAGATATGTTTAAGAAATAAGATTGATACAAAAGTGTATTGGAATTTTTTTTAAATTAATTTAGTCTTAGGCCTACATATTATATTAAAAATTACAACTCAAAAATTAAAAAATAATGAATTTAGGAGTGTTGTTAACTATTTATATTATATATATATATATATAAATAAATATATATAATTAAAAAAAAAAAAAAAAAAAAAAAAAACTAGTGGGAGCCACTGTAGTAGGTCATGGAATAAAGTCTAAATGGTTTCTGACAGGGCAAAACGCCACCATCCATTCATTCAGCTAGTGCTGGACGCAAAGAGCAGAGGATCTATGGTCTTATGATCGTATTAAGTATTACCCTTAGAGAAAAGCAATGATACATACGGGGAAATGATGGATAGTTGTTTAAGATTATTGAGTTCATTAGTAAATTGGCAAAGACAGCGCACGAGAACAGCGACACCATGAACAGTGTTTACGTGAATTAGTAAAGGTTTTATGTTATTTTATAGTTTAATTATTTTGTTAAGAGTAAGTTAGTAATTTTATTTTATCAAAAGGTTAAGTAGGTTTTTGAGTAATATTTAAGGCCAGCCACATGGAGAATTAGAGTATTCTAAATTTTGATGTTCTTTGAATTTTTATTCGGACTTTCAGAATATTCTTACATTGATTTGCTTTGGTTTTGATATATTCAATTTTGTAAATCTATTTTTGGGTTTACTCAATTTGTCAGTTTGGTTAAATTAAATTTATTTTTTACTTTGAATTTAGCCCTAAATTTCTCAATTGGAATCGCCTAAACCACAATTTGACCAAATAACTTTTGAAGTTCCCTCCCTTATTGAAAGTGACTACTTTCTGAGGATCAAGCTAAGGGTTGTAAGGACGACTCTTAACCAACATAATATTACAACTTATTTATTTATTATGTTCTTACAACTGACTTTGAACAAACAGTAAACCGAACTGAAAATAAACAACGGTGTTACAATAAACAACAGTACAAAAATAACAATTGCAGGCAGTGAATCAGTGATAGGAACAGTAAAGCAACGAATAATTCCGAGGCTTGTTGAAGCGGGCAACAATCTCCTTAAAACAAATTCGCCCATACCGAAGGTGCAGTAGAACTTGAGGCGCTTGTTTCCCAAGATGCAACGGAAACAAACAAGTATGGGCACCACCAATCCTGTTTCTAACGAACCACAAAGTGTTTTGAACTCTCCTAAAAGACTTTCAAAATTTTTGGTTTTTCCTCTTGTGTGTTCTGTGTATCACAAAAAAAACGAAAACACTACCCTATTAAAAGAAATTACATGCCAATTACATCTCATCAATGAGAGGCTTTTCACTTGTTGTAACCATCAAACTAATTAAATTAGTTGTTATGGAAATCAAAAGGTTTGAAAAAAAATAAAGAGACATCCAAAATTGGTTGGGCCGGGCCCACACATTTTGGTCCGGCATTCGTGTACGCAGGTGCACACGAGCGAAGCTTGATTCAGATTTGATTTGCACCCCCCCCCCCCCCGCGCACGTAGAGAGAGCCTCTATCCTTATAACTCTTACCCATCTACTAATGAACAATCATATATAAGCATAATTTCCTCTCTATAGCTTTCCCATATGGAGACAAGCTAACTTCTCTTTATTTTCTAACACCAATGAGTGAACTTTGAGCAACAATTTCTCATTCACCCAAACATCATTTTAAGCATATGAATATACCATTTCGAAGTACTCACGGAGGAGTATCCGAATCATTCAATAACAACCACTAACACGAAGTGGACCATGCTTAAAATTGTCCTCAAAATGCTTACTCATAAGCATTTTTTCCAACAATCCCCCACATGAATGAAATTGGCGAAAAAAGTCGAATAAAATTATTTTATATAACATTTTGTTTTGACCTAGAGAGAGTTCAACGGTTCAACACCTGCATAGGATAGGTAGGCCTCAGCCTTTGAACTTCCCTTGTGAAAATATATCTCATTTACTGGCTGACAGTGGAAGCGATGTCATTGAACTGTACTGCCGTTCATGTAAATGGAGAATATATATCACACATATATTTAACCTAACACATCTGAGTTCTCATTATTATGTTCATTTTGGCCATGAACATCAACCTGGTCTGCAAGAGTTTCTAAGGATTGAGCCCCGTACAATTCCCTTTGAAGCGGCCCCACTTCTCTCTCACATATGTGATTTCTTATTTAAGAGCATCTCGTAATACTCTGCTCGGATTCCCGACGCATAAGAATCATTAAAAGCCTTTGCTTAACCTCAATCCATACGAGCATCACTGTTTCATTTCACCATAGGAATGGACTAGAGGGTAACCCCCCACAGTGAACCAATTATGTCTTTTACGAGTAGGTTGTCCCATTGAACCTAGATCTTGGGATCTCCAGTCAACAAGGTTGGGTTTTCCTTCGTAATAAACATTTATCTAATGGGGTTTAGTCACATTCCCCTCGATGATTTCACAACCAACTCTCTATTTAACCCTTTGGTTAGCGGATCCGCAATGTTATCCTTTGACTTTACATAGTCAATCGAAATAACTCCAGTAGAGAGTAATTGTCTAACGGTATTGTGTCTACGACGAATATGTCTAGACTTACCATTATACATATTGTTATGTGCCCTTCCAATTGCAGATTGACTATCGCAATGAATGCAAATTGCTGGCACTGGCTTAGGCCAACTTGAAATATCCTCTAGAAAATTTCGAAGCCATTTTGCTTCTTCAGCACACTTGTCTAATGCAATGAATTCCGATTCCATTGTAGATCTGGCTATCACAGTCTGTTTGGAGGATTTCCATGATATAGCTGCACCTGCTAGTGTAAACACATAGCCACTGGTAGACTTTGAGTCTTTCATGTCAGATATCCAATTAGCATCACTGTATCCTTCGACTACAGCTGGATATCTATGATAGTGCAACCCATAATTACGAGTAAAACGTAAGTACTTAAGTACTCTCACTATTGCTTTCCAGTGATCAACCCCTGGATTACTCGTATATCTGCTGAGCTTGTTTACTGTACATGCTATATCAGGCCTTGTACAACTCGATAGATACATCAAACTCCCGATCACTCTAGAGTATTCTACTTGAGATATACCATGTCCCATATTCTTCGATAGGTGTAGACTCACATCTAAAGGAGTTCTAGCACAAGCAGAGTCATCATTGTTAAATTTACCAAGAATCTTATCCACATAGTGCGACTGATCAAGAATAAGTCCATCAGGACTTCTCGAGATCTTTATTCCCAAAATGACATCTGCTAGATCCATGTCTTTCATGTCAAACTTGGATTTCAGCATATTCTTGGTAGATTTCACCATTTTAACATTACTCCCGACAATCAATATGTCATCAACGTAGAGACATAAAATGACATAGCCAACTTCTGTCTCTCTGGCATAAATGGATTTATCACACTCATTGATTTTGAAACCATTTGCTAACATGGTGTTATCAAACTTTTTATGCCACTGTTTCGGAGCTTGTTTTAATCCATACAAGGATTTAACCAACTTACAGACTTTCTTTTCTTGTCCTGGAGCTATAAAGCCTTCAGGTTGTTCTATGTAAATTTCTTCATCTAAATCTCCATTTAGAAAGGCTGTTTTCACATCCATCTGATGTACCTCAAGATTGCGCAAAGCTGCAATCGCTATTATCATCCTTATGGAATTTATTCTTGTTACAGGAGAATAAGTATCAAAGTAATCAAGACCTTCACGTTGTCTGTAACCTTTAATTACAAGTCTTGCTTTGTACTTGTCAATTGATCCATCTGCCTTTATTTTCTTTTTGAAAATCCACTTGGACCCTAAAGGTTTACATCCTGGAGGAAGATCCACTAACTCCCAGGTGTGATTTTGTAAGATGGATTCAATTTCACTATTGATGGCATCTTTCCACAAAGCACCATCAGCTGACCTTACAGCTTCGTTATAGCTTTGAGGATCATTTTCTAGCAAAAATGTCAGAAAATCTGGACCAAATGATTTTCCGGTTCTAGCTCTTTTGCTACGTCTTGGTTCAAGTTCAACAACTTGTTGATCCTCTGGAACATTTATTTGTTCTCGGTCCTGACTATCTTCAATTATAGTCTCATGTGCCCGTTTGTTGCACATTTGAATTCGAATTAGTTTTACAAGGAAAAACATATTCGAAAAATGATGCATTCTCGACTCCATTATCGTATTCTTGTGAATATATGGTATATTAGACTCATGCACAAGAAATCGATAAGCATTACTGTTATGTGCATATCCTATGAAAATGCAATCAACAGTTTTTGGTCCTACCTTCACCTTTTTAGGTGGAGGAATAACTACCTTGGCAAGACACCCCCACACTCGAAGAAATTTATAGGAAGGTACTATTCCTTTCCACATTTCATAAGGAGTTTTTCCTGCTTCTTTCCGTGGTACCTTATTTAAAAGGTAATTAGCTGATAAAACAGCTTCTCCCCACATATTCTGAGGTAAACCAGAGCTGATTAACATAGCGTTCATCATCTCTTTCAAGGTACGATTCTTACGTTCTGCAATCCCATTGGATTGAGGTGAATAAGAAGCTGTGGTTTGATGTATGATTCCATTTTGCTCACAAAGTGATTCAAAAGGAAAAACATACTCACCACCACGATCACTTCTTAACTCCTTAATTCTTTTATTCAGTTGGTTCTCAACTTCATTCTTATAGAGGGTAAATTTCTCTATAGCTTCGTCCTTGCTTTTCATCAAATACACATAGCAAAATCTCGTGCAATCATCAATAAAGGTAATAAAATATTTATTACCACCTCTTGATTGTATTGAATTAAAATCACATACATCGGTATGTATTAGATCAAGTGGTTCAAAGTTTCTTTCAATACTATGAAAAGATGATCTAGTCAATTTGGCCTCAACACAAGTATCACACTTATGTTTGTTATCAATTTTAAAATTGGGAATGTGGTTCATGTTAATTAATTTCCGTAATGAATTAAAATTAACATGTCCTAATCTACCATGCCATAGATTAGAGTACTCAACAATATAAGCAGAAGAACTAGCTTTATTGATATTCTTAGGTTTAACAACCATTACATTGAGCTTAAAGAGCCCATCAGTTACATACCATTTTCCCACATACATCCAATTTTTAGTTAAAACTACTTTATTAGACTCGAACACCATCCGGAATCCGTGCTTGTTCAGAAGTGATCCAGACACAAGATTCTTCCGTATTTCTGGTACATACAGAACGTTGTTCAAAGTCAACTCTTTCCTAGATGTCATCTTCAGAATCACCTTGCCTTGACCTTCAATCTCAGATGTTGCTGAATTTCCAATGTATAATTTTTCCCCATTACCAGTAGGCTCAAATGAAGAAAACATGCTCTTGTCCGAGCACACATGTCGAGTGGCACCAGTGTCAATCCACCACTCTTTTGGGTTAGAACCCACCAGATTCACCTCAGAAACCACAGCTGAAAGGTTAATGTCTGAAACATCTTGAGTCATGTTTTTCATCACATTAGCCTATTGATTCTTTTTCTTATTCGGCAGTCTGCACTCAGAAGACTTGTGACCCATTTTGTCACGGTTGAAGCATCTTCCTTGAAATTTGGATTTCTTGGAAACTCCTCCTTTAGGGCCAATCTTTGACCATTTGTTCTTAGGGTTCTTGTTCTTATGGCCATGTTCAACAACATTTGCTTTGGCCTCATGAGTTATTCCTCTCTTGTCAGATACTCTGTAATCTTCCTCAATTCTAAGCTTAAGAACCAAGTCTTCAATGCTAATTTCTTTTCGCTTATGCTTTAAATAATTCTTGAAATCTTTCCAACCAGGTGGTAGTTTTTCAATTATCGAGGCTACTTGGTAGACCGGCCAAGGTTCCGGTTCGGAACCGGAACCGAACCGGTTGGAACCGGACGGTTCCGGTTCCAACCGGTTCCGGTTCCGGTTCCAATCGGTTCCGGTTCCGGAACCGAACCGGAACCTGACTGATTCGGTTAGGGTTCTTACCCTGACCGAACCGGTTGGAACCGCTGGAACCGAACGGTTCCAGCGGTTCCAACCGGAAGTAAAAAAAAAAAAAAAAAAATTTCTTGGAACCGTAAGGTTCCTCAAGTAAATCTCAAATTTTTTTATTAATAATTATGACTTAATGAGGTTTAAAATTGCAATACTAAAACATGAATGTCCATATCCTTTTTATAACCAACTCTTGGTTATTGACTTCTTTATATAAGCAATGTGGGACACAATAGCCAAGTAACAAATATCTCACATCGCTTATATAAAGAAAACATTAGCCAAGAGTTGGCTATAAAAAAGATTATATGTTAAAAGAATTTTATAAAAAAAAAGATTCTATAAAAATGATGTGATAGTATGAAAAAACATTACGATTATTGAATTTTTTCTATTTTTAAAAATTTATTATTAAAAAAAAAAAAAAAAAACCAGAAGGAGAACCGTAAACCGAACCGGAACCGACTGGTTCGGTTTACGGTTCCGGTTCCACACTGTGGAACCGTGAACCGGCCGGTTCGGTTCGGTTCCGAACCGGAACCGAACCGGCGGCCAGGTCTACTACTTGGAAGGTTTCACTTAAAACCATCCCCTCAGCATGAATTTTTGCTAGAATAATTTGCAATTCTTGTACTTGACTTAACACAGTTTTAGAATCAACCATCTTAAAATCTAGGAAACGGCCTACGACAAATTTCTTAGTACCGGCATCCTCAGTTTTATATTTTCGGTCTAAAGATTCCCAAAGCCCTTTTGTTGTTTTCATCCCGGCATACACACTGTACAAGGAATCACTCAGCCCATTCAGCACATAATTCCTACATAGGAATTCGGAATGTTTCCAAGCATCGATCGCACTGATCACTTGGACATCAATCTCACCCTCCACGGGTACATGAGCATCTTCCTTTAGAAACCTCGCAAGGTTCAACGTGGTCAAGTAGAAAAACATTTTATGTTGCCACCGTTTAAAATTCTGTCCACTGAATTTTTCAGGTTTTTCTGCAGCAGGATTGACATGGCTCACATGTCCAACAGGTTGTCTAGCCACAGAGGCAGCAACACCTTGGCCAGCCACAGCGGCTGCCATATTAAGCCCAGAGGTCGAAGCAAGTTGGCCAGCCGAAGAGGCTGTCACTGCACTTTGGCCAGCCACGGGGGCTGCCACAATATTCTGGCCAGCCGAAGAGGCTGCCATAGCAATTTGGCCAGCCACAGGGGCTGCCACAACATCTACTGTGTTTGGTAGGGGTGGGCGCGGTTCGGTTTGGTTCGGTTTTTGTTAAAAACCGAACCAAACCATATTGTACAGTCCGGTTTTTTTATCTCTAAAACCAAACCATTAAATAACGGTTTGGTTCGGATTGAAAATTTTTTAAACCAACGGTTTACAGATTGGTTCGGTTCGGTTTACGGATTATTAATGTATGATAAAGATTTTTCTTTTTGCCCTTACAAAGATTTTCCTTTTACTGTCTCTGTCTCTCACTCTTCATTCCTCCCATTTTAATTCCCTTTGATTGCATATTAATGTTCAGAAAAAGATTCAGGATGCTATTTCTTCAAGGATGAGATCGGCGAGAAAGCATGAATATAAACAGCTTGCTGTCTGGTATGAAGAGGATGTAAGATCGAAGCAAAAAAATGCTGAAACGAAGGGATCACCATGTCATGGCTCCTGTGAGTTGGAATGGGAGCTTCTTTAGATATGAGAATGCCAAGTTTGTGTAAATAATTTCTTCAAATTCACTTTTGCAGCCAATCCATGCTGACGATGGTAAGTAAGACACAGAACTGGATATTAATAATAGCAGCTAAACATCCACTACCTGTACAACCAAATTCACTACAAATAACTTAAAATAACTTAAAACATTCTCTACAACCAAATTCACTTCAAATCAAGCATGATAAGGTTATTGAAAGTTCACATGAAGATGAAGAAAAGTAAAATATCTAGAAGCAAATGCACGGCCCAATTCCAATTGTATCATAGGTTACAATAAAAACAAATAAAGAAGAAATTGATTTGTGAAAATATCATGCCTCCCTTGGGTGGTTGCAAACTTGCAATCCACATTCAGCTCCTCAATGTTACATCCAATCAATTTAGCTCCTCAATGTTACATCCAGTCAATTTAGCAACGATGATTAAACCTGAACATGCAAAAAAAAAAAAGAAAAAAAAAAGAAAGGAAACTTCCAGTGAAATCAGAAAAAGCTCGAGCAGCAAGCAGTCAAGCACACAAACATGAACCCTAATCACGAATGGTAACATTTTAAGTGATATTGTGAGTTGTGACACAATGTATTTGATATAGACATAAATACATCACAATCTATGTTGATGACACATAAAATATATAGTATGCAATCAATGATCTGGAGGTCATGACATATGTTACCTTAATCATCTATACTAAGAGCAGCAAGTGACGGATCCACAGCAACAGCAGTGTTAGCAAAGCCTTCTTCTAAAAAATAGAAAAATTAAGAATAAAAGTATTAATAAATAAATATAAGAACATACTAATAAAACGAGAACATACAGTTAAATTAAAAGAAAAATGCAAACCTTTTTCTATCTCTTCAAGTTCTTGAAAGTCTTCCTCATAATTCTTTAAAGTTGTAGATGCTCTTAGCCAATCCTGCCCACAAACAAGAGCCTCTACCATTGTTGGAGTTAAAGAACTCCTAAAAACATCAAGCACCCGCCCTCCTGTGCTAAAAGCACTTTCTGATGCAACAGTTGATATTGGAATAGCTAAAATATCCTTTGCCATTAAAGCCAAAACAGG
Organism: Zanthoxylum bungeanum; assembly: GCA_019454045.1. Lineage (NCBI taxonomy): Eukaryota > Viridiplantae > Streptophyta > Magnoliopsida > Sapindales > Rutaceae > Zanthoxylum > Zanthoxylum bungeanum. The sequence continues at coordinate 89,273 of SKCR01031955.1, read as the reverse complement.
ATATCTAGCAGCACTTTTTTTCCACCAATCCAATACATTGAATGCCTCACCCTCCACAAATGCTTCACGTTCTTCCCCTAGATATCTATCCAACTCACTTTTTTCTGCCAAGCAATCTTGTCCAACTTCTTGATTAAAAACAGCCATATGTGATTTAGCTTTGACTTCTTTTCCTTTCACTGATGTACTCTCAGAGGATTGGTTGTACTTCTTCCTCTTAGGCCCAATAACTGACTCATAGTGAGCAAACATACCATAAAGTATATATCGAATTCTTCCTAACAATTGATTTGCAATGTCAGCCTCATAAACATTATTAATCATCCACTCAACAAAATATAATTTCTGACGAGGATCCAACACACTGGCAACAAACAACAATACATTCATATTACTAATGTTGCTCCAATACTTATCATGCTTTCTCTTCATCCTCTCAGCCATCATGCGAATTGACATGTCATCACTTTCACATCTTTGCTTAATTTCAAAACCAACCCCTAAAATTTCATTAACAAAATTGTTACAGGTAACATACAGAGAGCCAGATATATTCATTGTGGCATCATAAAAATACTTCAAAAATGGCAAAATATTACGTGCATGTTCCCAGTCTTCTTCAGTAGGCACTCCCTTCATCTTCTCCTTCCTAAGTTCCTGACCAAACTTTTCATCCTGAATATCCAACAAGTCAAAAGCCTTTTGAAATTTAATAGCAGTCTCCAACATCAAATATGTGGAGTTCCATCTTGTCTCAACATCTAAACATAAAAGACTTTTAGTCTCAATCCCTTCTTCCTCAGCACAATTCTTAAACCTAGCCGTTCTTGCAGGGGATAACCTCACATATCTAACTGCGGATCGAATTCTAAATATAGAATCATATATATCTTTTAGGCCCTCTTTTACAGTTAAGCTCAATATATGAGCACAACATCTCATGTGCAGAAACTCACCCTTCATAATAAGTGTATTCCATGATTGAAATCTTTTTTTCAAATATTGAATGCCTACATCATTCGCAGAGGCATTATCAACAGTGATGGTAAGAATCTTAGTGAGACCCCAGCTAACAAGACATTTCTCTACAGTTTTTCCAATAATCTCACCAGAATGGCCAATAACTTGACAAAAGTTGAGTATTCTCTTATGCAAGTTCCACTCCTCATCTATGAAGTGACATGTTAGACACATATAATTCAGATTTTGATTTGAGGTCCATGTGTCTGTGGTTAAGCAAACTCTAGGAGCATATGATGAAAAATATCTTTTCAATTTACCCCTCTCCTCCCTAAATAATTCCAAACATTCACGTGTCAATGTTCTACGAGAAGGAAGACTAAACTTTGGTTGCAAAGCTTCTAAAAACCCATGCAGTTCTTCATGCTCAACAAACTTAAATGGTAATTCAGCAACAATAAACATCCTTGCAAGTCTTCTTTTACACACATCCTGGTCAAATCGACTTGCCAAAGTCCCACTACTAGTCCCCTTACTATCAATAATGCTAGGAAGAGTCTTCCGTTTTATGTTCTCTGGATGCTTACATTTATATTGAGAACATCTACCTAAATGAGCATGCAGAGTACTAGTTCCTTGTGAACTTTTAAATGCAAAATATTTCGAGCAATAGTTACAATATGCCCTTAATATACCATTATTCTCCTTCTTTGTGAAATGATCCCATACCTCAGACCTATTTCTCTTAGTAGTTAATGCAGAATGAGGGGTTTGAGATGATTTACCACTGCTGAAATCTTCGGGGTCTTCAAGGTTAAGAACTGGTATATTATCATCACAACATTGTCTCTCATTGTCATCACCATTAGGAGTATAGGTAGACATCTGATTGTTCTGTTTTTTCCTTAACAGGATTTGAGACAGTGACCTACATGTTGCAAGTAAGTACTTCAATTGATAATTTAATATTTTCATTTAAAAAATAAAGCAAAAGCATACAACAACTTTATTACTGTTTTTATTATTCATTTAATCTTGCGTGGCCAGCAGCAGCATTTAAAACAGAAAGTCAGCATAGTCAAGACCATAATATTTCTGGGGCGGAAAGTGTCAAAAATCAAATATGCTGCTGTGAATCTGTGAGTAAGAAGTTAGAAACTACTGTTTCTTTAAGTCAATTACAGGATTTACCTTGGGGATTGACTTGTCTGTCACAGTATCAAGAGAAAAAGGACCTATAACTTAATGCATTCTCAAGTGCACGCCGTACCGCAAATTGGTCCTTCAAGCTTTCCTGAAGCTGTAGAATCTGCAAAAGAGAGAAGAGCAATGATGTAAATAAAAACAGTACTCAAAGAACCAGGAAAAAACAAAAAAGTTGGGTTCAGCCCCCTTTTTTTTACAAGAAGTTGTGATTTATATACCTCTTGCTTTAATGAATTTTGGACCTCAGAATTTGGGGATTGCTTATTTTTGACTTCATCAGAGTGCTTAAGCTCTCGCATTTCCTTTTATGAACAAAAATTAACAATTACATACACCATTTTAGACCACACTTGCAAATAAGCAGGAAAAAACTACTGTTTCTTTCTGCCAAAACGTACAATTACTCGACTCCCTTTTCATAATTAAGAATCAATGGCATCTGTCATCTTCTTTTGTTTTTTTATTGTCACTACTTAATTGCTTTCTCGATGAAACTGCTCGTTAGAGAGGAACTAACTTGGTTGCAATGGAAATAATTTGGTTACATGCTTTCTGGATCGTTGGGAAAAAACTAGATTGGTCTGATTTTTAAACAAATGTAGAAATTCACTAGTTTATTAGTTGTCATTTCACAAGCGGAGACTTGTGCAGCTCAAATTTTTTGGGTTAGATCTGATTATTATCAGATCTAACCCTAATCCTAACTCTAAACCCAGAACTGCACAAGCGAGCAGACTAGTAAGAACTAAGAAGCAAGAAAACATATTTAAAAAAAAAACAAACATCAAACCTGAAGTAGAGGATGTCGATTGATAACAGGAGCAGGAGAGCAGCAGTCCGGCGACGGCCAGAGAAACAGGAGCAGGCGAGCAGCAGTCCGGCGACGGCCAGAGAAACAGGACCAGGCGAGAGAGATTGAGATGTGAAGAAAATTTTAGGGTTATGACTTAAAACTTAAGAGTGATGACTGATGAGCGGCAGAGGCCAGAGAGAGTTTTTAGTCTTTACTCTTTAAGATGTGAGGGAAAATTTAGGGTTTTTTTAAGTAAAACGGTTCGGTTCGGTTTAACAGGTGCGGTTCGGATTCTCACCTAAACCGAACCGTAAACCGTTTGGGGTGGGTCAATCCGAACCGTAAACCGAACCGTTAGAAAAAAAACCGTAAATTCGGTCCGGTTTGGTTCGGTTTACGGTCTGGTTCGGTTCGGACGGTTTTTTTTGCCCACCCCTAGTGTTTGGACTGTTTTCCATATCCACAGAGTTGAATTGTTTTAAGACTATTACAAGTTATTTGTTTATTGTGTTCTTACAACTGACTTTGAACAAACAGTAAACCGAACTGAAAATAAACAACGGTGTTACAATAAACAACAGTACAAAAATAACAATTGCAGGCAGTGAATCAGTGATAGGAATAGTAAAGCAACGAAGAATTCTGAGGCTTGTTGAAGCGGGCAACAATCTCCTTAAAATAAATTCGCCCCCTACCGAAGGTGCAGTAGAACTTGAGGCGCTTGTTTCCTAGGATGCAACAGAAACAAACAAGTATGGGCACCACCAATCCTGTTTCTAACGAACCACAAAGTGTTTTGAACTCTCCTAAAAGACTTTCGAAATTTTTGGTTTTTCCTCTTGTGTGTTTTGTGTATCACAAAAAAAATGAAAACACTACCATATTAAAAGAAATTAACATGCCAATTACATCTCATCAATGGGAGGCTTTTCACTTGTTGTAACCATCAAACTATTTAAATTAGTTGTTATGGAAATTCAAAAGGTCTGAAAAAAAAAAAAGACATCCAAAAATTGGTTGGGCCGGGCCCACACATTTTGGTCGGCATTCGTGTACGCAGGACACGCGGGTGCACATGAGCCAAGCTTGATTCAGATTTGATTTGCACCCCCCCCCCCCGCGCACGTAGAGAGAGCCTCCATCCTTATAACTCTTACCTATCTACTAATGAACAATCATATATAAGCATAATTTCCTCTCTATAGCTTTCCCATATGGGACAAGCTAACTTCTCTTTATTTTCTAACACCAATGGGTGAACTTTGAGCAACAATTTCTCATTCACCCAAACATCATTTTAAGCATATGAATATACCATTTCGAAGTACTCACGGAGGAGTATCCGAATCATTCAATAACAACCACTAACACGAAGTGAACCATGCTTAAAATTGAGCCTCAAAATGCTTAATCATAAGCATTTTTTCCAACACATAATCCAGCATCAGAGACTTAAATCGCTTCCATTTTGATTTTTGACCATGCATATTGTAATTTGGTGTTAAAAAACATGGCAATATCAAAGCCACTGCCTTGGAACTTGTAACTCGTAACTCCTTTACAACCTATCTCATTCTTCAGCAAGAGAGAGTCAGAGGGGGCACTCTTAATTAAGTGGTTGGAATGACAAAATTTCATAGGAGTTGTCCCGACCCATTGATTCAAAACACTAGTAAAAGTAATCTTAACTTTTCTTTTGCCAAGCATGCTGACAGATGATTTTCGTCTCAGAGGTAGTTTCGAGATAACACACCCGAGACAACCTTCCCTCAACCTTGTATTTGTTTGGTTATGGGGAGACCAAAGACAAATTTTGGCGAAAAACAAGAAACACACAAGAAATCGAAAAGAAATGATTTAACGTGGTTCGGTGGAGCTTGTCCAGCCTACGTCCACGGTCACAAAGCGGGGTGGGGGTTCTTTTATTACTAAACCGAGCTCGACCGACCTGTTTTAGTGAAGGTTTAAAGAAACCGAGCAGGTTATGCTATTTCTTACAAGTAGTTCTCAAAGGGAAAATTTCGTAACCTCGACAAATATGATCCACCTTCCCTTATATATTACTCAGTATACGACACTGTTCCCGCATCCTTGTGACGTCAGCCCTGCAGGTCTGCTGATTTCCGGCAATTTGACAGGTTCCTTTCCCCAAACTGTCATCGCCGAAAGTAAGACCTACCCTCTGAATTCCTGTCACGTCACGCAGTAAAGGTGCATTGTCAGACCTTTTCATTAATGATGACAGCCTGTTGAATTTCGGATGTGAGAGTTTTTGGAGGGAAAATCTAGCTGTTCCAATCCCACGTCGGTCCTCAAGAGGTCGGTTAGACGACGAGTTGAACTGATCCCGCCACTTCCGTCCTGACCCAAAATATCCAAGCCAACTATCTTGATCCTGGGAGAAGATGGATATGAACGACCTATCGGGCTAATGTGGTCGGTCTCGGCCCTGATGTCGTCGACCTTTAAGAACTGAATCACATTGTGTCCTCTGGTAGGCTAAACCTGAGAGACCGTGCCCGGATTCCACGTCGGGTTGAAGAACGACACCTATCTTCTGATTCTTGGTTCTCTTTAAGTGGAACTTCCCTCTTTACCCTTGTCGAACTGCTCAAAAAACCTTGGCCGCAGAAATCCCCATCAACAAAGCATATGCTGACATTAACTTATCGTGAATCATCTTTTGGACAAAAATAACATATTAACAACAATGTTACTTTCTTGATAGCATCTGTGTCATTGAAAATGAAACAAACTATTTCTATAGGTTTTCTCAGTGGATTACTAAGTCTTGTATCACCTCTGGATTGGACAAGTACATTTTGTCATTGTCCACACTAGTGTTTGGATGGAGTTGCTATCATACTGCTTAGTACTAGATCCCATGGCCTCTGCATAATCATCAAACAGAATATTCTTCCAAATTTATTCGTCTGTCAAAAAAATTGTTTTGGAGTGCAGCTCAACACCTGGGATATCTCTCACCATTACAAGTTTCTGAAAATTTTCTATTCATAATTATATAGATTGGTAGTAAGAAAATCCACATAAATTTCCTGATCATAAAGATTATCAACTATGAACTAATTGCAAGTCAGCTTGAGAGTGGCAACTGGCAACACTACATAGATCAACTTTATGAATTGTGTCTTCAGGATAATGTTGTTCTTCACAGAATTCTTCTTTAAGTTGGGTGGGTGAATCTGATGTAAGATCTGATAACAATTCACGCAGCCAATCTTTAACAAGATGCTTGGAGAACTGAAGCTTTAATTACTAACTGATCATAACACAAATTGGGAGTTTATAAACCCTTGAAAAGAATAATAATTAGCAGCTAAATATTGTTGTCACAAGTTGTGAATAATAAAAAAAAAAACAAAACAAAACAAAAGCAAACAAAGAATTGCATGATCATAATATTTATGTGATAACTGGCTAATTAATTAATATGACCCTAACACAGAGGACATAAAGAGGAGAGGATCCCATGAGGCACTAGCATTACTACTCCAACCCTTGTTCTCACATTGCACAAATTGTTCTGATGACCACACACCTTCCGTCGTTGAACCATCAATTTGAGTCATCGTGATGCTCCCTGTATTCATTTTTCCACTGGTATTTGCCTGTAGCTCCCTATGGTACTGATCGGAAAATGAGAAATCAACTGCTGTTGACTCGCTGACCCCAGAAACTGGCCAAGTTGTAGTAGCAACAGAGCTAAACAAGCTGGCATTCTCAGGGACTTGGATAATTTGCGGGGACCAATAAGATACTTCATATGCGGCAGCGGGTTCACTGGACCAAACCATGTTGCTTGTTGATGAAGTTTGGGCATGATGATGCCACTGGACCCCAACATGGGCTTCATCCTGACTATTATAATTATCCATAATACCTGCAGCTGCAGGCTCTGGATTACTGACAATTCCAACCTCACGAGAAACAAATGTTGACTTATTGCGGGTTGATGAGTTTGTGGCAACACTAGGTTGCACCTTAGAACAATTTGAAGGTCGTCCCTTGCCATCAAATAACTTAGCCTTAAGTGCACCAAGAAGCCCATCTGCTTCATTCCCAGAGCCACAAACTTCCTCAAATGAAAAAGGCTCGATATTTTCAGCCAAAAAACGGTTGGCAGATTCAGATTGAGGGAGTTCGAAGTTGGTGCGAGCATTAGGGCCACGTAATGCACGAGCTGCGTCATCATATGCTCGTGCTGCATCCTCAGCAGTGTCAAAAGTTCCAAGCCAGAGCCTTACTTTTTGCAAAGAGTCTTTGATCTCAGCCACCCATCTCCCCGATGGCCTCTGCCTAACTCCCACAAATCTGTGATGCCCCCTTGATGATGACTTCCTCCTTCCCCGCACATTTTCAGAAACTGCTCCCATTTCCTCTTATTGAAACCTTCCCAGTCATTGAGGGCCAGTTTTCTTTTATAATGGCATCCTTGGATTGGCATCTTCTTGCTGCATTAGTAGCCAAATTATAATATGACAATCTAGCTGTTTGTTATATTGGATTTTCATATTGCAGGCCATATTGTTTGTATCGACCAATTTTAATTAAAGTCCTACAACATTATCAATCGGTCCAGACGGGAAAAAAAAGTAAGGGTGAAATTATTGTGGTAAGATTTGTGTCATTAAACAGTAGAATAACATGCAAACAAACAGATCACAATCAAGAATACTAACCAATCTATGCAAAACCCTAAAACTTGAAGTTTGAAGAAAACCTGGAAATTATAAGAACGAATCCAAGTCGAGATCTCTATGTCCTTAAGAACTTATTAGCCACCGTCTCTGGTGCTTACGGATTCGAAATGACTAATGTTCTCCCAGCATTCATTGGATGCTTCTTGTTCAAGGAGCACTCCTTAACAAGTGTTTGAACTAGGAAATTGGTAGAACTCTCTCTCAAACAATGAAAATGTGACTCTAAAATTCGGATGTTACTGTATATCTCTGAAATTGGACATAGTGCCTCTTTTATAAGGATGGAAGGTTGCCAATAGGGCACCCATTTGGGTTGGGGTGCAACCCTCTAAAAGGTTGTACCCCTCCCATGCACCTCTCTCATCCAAAAGACATATTCATCCTTTAAATAATATTAGAAGAATTTCCAACAATCTCCCACAATTCTTCAAATATTCATGCAAACACTTGAGAGAGTTACCATGAACTAAAGCTGCATCGAAATAGGTAGCTTTCGCCTTGAACCTTTCATAGTGAATGACAATCGGATTTACTTGGCAAACCAGTGACCCATAGTCTTGAACTGTTCCGTCTTTGGTGTAAACCAAGACAATTGCCAACACACAGCTTTACTTCGACCATTTCCCGTTCTACGGTTGTGTTCATTTCGGCCCTGAACAACGATCCTGGATTCATCAAGTACTTTAGGGTAACCCGCCTTTAAAAGTTCCCATGGAAGTGACCTCACTTCTTACTTGAAATATGTGATCTACTATGAAGGGGTAATCTGCCTTTACCCCCATTAGGACTCATCTCCTAATATAGTGATAATTAAAAGCTTTAGCTTATCCTAACCTTGACAGACAGCACTCTACGTCATTATCGGAATGGGAAAGAGTACAAAACTCTTCAGTGCTTGTTTTGAATTGCACAAAGTTTCTGTTGTCCCTTTTGAACCTAGATCTTGGGATCTCCAGTCAGCTAGGTTGGGTTTCCACAGTGAAAATTCTTAGATTATTAGCTTCAAGCTCATTCCCCTCGATGACTTCTCAACTTGCTCTCGAGGTAAACCTTTAGTTAGTGGATCCGCTAGGTTTTCCTTCGACTTAACATAATCGATCGATATTATGACACTTGAGAGCAGTTGATGTATGGTATTATGTCTCCGACGTATGTGTCGAGACTTACCATTATACATTGTATTTTGGGCTCTCCCAATAACCGATTGGCTATCACAATGTATGTTAATCGCTGGCACCGGTTTGGGCCAACTAGGAATATCATCCAGGAAGTTTCTAAGCCATTATGCTTCTTCCGCTGTTTTGTCTAAGGCTATGAACTCTGATTCCATAGTAGACCGGACAATACATGTTTGCCTCGAGGATTTCCATGACACGGCTGCACTACCAAGTGTGAAAACAAATCCACTCGTAGATTTGGAATCCACTGTATCAGATATCCAATTAGCATCGCTGTATCCCTCTAAAACAGCCGGATATCTCGCATAATGCAGCCCATATTTTGAAGTTTCTCCCAGATACCTCAAAACTCTTACTATGGCTTTCCAGTGGTTATGTCCTGGATTACTCGTATATCTGCTAAGCCTGTTTACAGCTTGAGCGATATCGGGTCGTGTGCAATTCGTGAGATACATTAGACTTCCGATGATTCTCGAATACTATAATTGCGATACGCTTGAGCCAATATTCTTTGATAGATAAAGAGTTAGGTCCACATGGGTTCTAGCCACATTTATATCCCTTTTGCTATATTTCTCAAGTATATTCTCAATATAATGAGTCTGAGATAATATATATCCTTCTGATGTCCTAGAAATCTTAATTCCTAGGATCACATCAGCTACTCCCACATCTTTCATATCAAATTTGCTGGATAATACGTTTTTGGTAGACTGAATCATTTCATGATTACTACCAATTATCAACATATCGTCTACATAGAGACACACAATGACATATCCTTTTTTAGTTGATTTGGTGTACACACACTTATCACACTCATTAGTTTTGAACCCATTTGACAACATATCTTTGTCAAATTTCTCATGCCATTGTTTATGTGTTTGTTTTAATCCGTACAAGGATTTTACAAGTTTGCACACCTTCTGTTCTTGTCCAGGAACATTAAACCCTTCTGATTGTTCCATGTAAATCTCTTCATCCAATTCACCATTCAAGAATGTCGTCTTTACATCCATTTGATGTATTTCAAGACCAAATATAGCTGCTATGGCTATGAACATTCTTATCGATGTGATACGAGTCACTGGTGAATATATGTCAAAGTAATCAAGGCCTTCATTTTGTCTATAACCTTTTATGACAAGTCTTGCCTTGTACTTATCTATTATCCATCCGTTTTCATCTTCCGTTTGAATATCCATTTGTAGCTCAGTGGCTTACAACCTGGAGGAAGATCAACCAACTCCCAAGTATGGTTCTGTAGGATGGAATCAATCTCACTGTTGATAGTCTCTTTCCACAGAGGTGCCTCCGAAGAAGACATAGCTTATTTATAGTTTTGAGGCTCATTTTCTAACAAGTATGTCAGAAAATCGGGAAACGACTTAGACGTTCTAGCTCTTTTGCTAAGTCTAGGTTCGATTGTCTCAACGTTTGCACGTTGAACTGATTCTTGGTCAACCTGATCACTGTCTTTGACAGTATCAATCATTTTTTTGAGAGACTCGGTTCTTTTTCTTTCCTTTCAAGGAAACGTCTCTTAAAAAAATATAGCATTCTTTGACTCAATTATCATACTCGGATTGATGTCAGGAATCTCAGTCTTGTGTACCAAGAATCGATACGCACTACTGTTGCGAGCATATCCAATGAATATACAGTCAACAGTTTTGGGTCCTATTCTAACATTCGTAGGTTTATGAGCCATCACTTTGGCAAGACACCCCCACACTTTTAGATATTTGTAGGAAGGTACGTGACCTTTTGACAACTCATATGGTGTCTTGTCCAATCTTCTGTGAGGAAGCTTGTTTAGAATGTAGTTTACGGAAAACAATGCTTCCCCCCACAAGTTCTGGGTAAACCATAACTTGTCAACATGGCGTTCATCATTTCCTTCAACGTTCGATTTTTACGCTCAACAATCCCGTTTTGTTGAGGAGAATAAGGAGCAGTGGTTTCGTGAATAATTTCGTGCACAGAACAATATTCACGGAATGGTGAAACATATTCACCACCTGTATCACTCCTGATTCTTTTGATTTTCTTGCCAAGTTGATTTTCAACTTCGTTCTTATTGTGTATAAAGCTTTCAATAGCTTCATCTTTGCTCCTCAGCAAATACACATAACAGAATCTTGTGCTATCATCGATAAAAGTGACAAAATACTTTTTACCGCCTCTTGTTTGCACAATATTCATATCACATACGTCAGTGTGTACAAGTTCTAAGGGCTCAGAACTGCGTTCTATGAAATGAAATGATGTTCTATGCATTTTTGCTTCAACACATGCCTCACACTTATGTTGGCTATCAATTGCAAATTTAGGTATAAGGTATATGTTAATTAATTTACGCATTATATCATAATTAACATGTCCTAACCTCCCATGTCATACATTTTGTGACTCAATAATATAAACTGAAGTTTTAGCTTTATTAATATCACGATTGATAGTCATTACATTTAGTTTGAAAATGCCCTCAATGAGGTATCATTTTCCCACATACATATCATTCTTAGTCATTACAAATTTATCAGAAACAAATACGAGCTTAAAACCAGTCTTGCTAAGAAGAGAGCCCGAGACCAAGTTCTTTCGAACATCTGGAACATGCAATACATTCTTCAATGTAAGCTCTTTTCCGGATGTCATCTTCAGAACCACTGCGCCTTGTCCAACCACTATTGAGGTAGATGAGTTTCCCATTGTCAGATGATCGCCGCCATCGACCTTCTGATACAAGGAAAACATCTTGCTATCTGCACAGATATGACGAGTAGCCCCAGTGTCTACCCACAATTCCCTCGGATTCCCAACCAAGTTGGCTTCAGTTACCACTGCTGACAGATTCATCTCTGAGATCTCTTCGGTCAGTTGCTAATTTTCAGTGACATGGGCCTCATATTTCTTTTTCTTGCCCTTGTCCTGAGACTTCTTGTTTCTGCAGTCCTTTGCCATATGACCGCTCTTTCCACAGTTGTAGCACTTTCCCTTGAACTTCTTGTTCGTTTGTGAAGAATCATCTCCAATGTTCTTTCTCTTATTGCTACCCTTTACACCATCAAAGATGTTGGCCTTAGACTCCGTAGTCTTGTAGTTGTCCTTCTCGGACATCATGTTGTCCTCCTCGATTCTCAATCGAACACCAAGGTCTTCAAGGCTCATATGCTTCTTCTTGTGTTTCAGATAGCTCCTGAAGTCCTTCCATGATGGAGGTAACTTTTCAATAATGGTGGCAACCTGAAACGTCTCACAGAGTTTCATACATTCATCTAGTATTTCATGAATGATCAACTACAGTTCACCCAACTGAGACATTGATGTTCTTGAATCTACCATCTTGTAGTCCAGGAACCTACCCACGACAAACTTCTTTTGTCCAGCATCCTCAGTTTTATATTTCTTGTCGAGAGATTCCCAGAGAACATATGCAGAAATCATGCCTTGGTACACATTATACATGGTATTGTCAAGTCCACCCAAAATGTAGTTCTTGCACAAGAATTCCCCAGACAACCATGTCTCTTCCGCAGTTGCTTGGCTATTTCCGACTCACCCTCCACAGGTTCCGGAGGATCTTTGAGGTATTTAGCCAACTGCAGAGTTGTCAGGTAGAACAACATTTTGCTCTGCCATTGTTTAAAGTTTGCCCCAATAAACTTCTCCGATTTTTCTCTATGAGAGACTGGTATTGTGATGTTTCCGCTAGCTATATGTAACTGTGTAACTGGAAAACCAACATGGGTCAATTAGTCTACAAAAGATAATTTGCACAATGATAAATAAATGATCTTGTTCAAGTGATATACCAAGTTTCCACTTGTTGTTCTATTGGACAAAAGTACCAATAAACACAAGTCATTGAATTCCGACTAAGGTTTCTTATGAAAAGTAGATAATGAATATTCCCAGAGGACGAGGGGGGTCCGAAGTAACCACTTAAGTCCCTGACCACTTTGGCTTTTATCGCCTTTTTGACAGAATATCCTTAAACATTTTCTCAACAGAATCTCTTAGCAATTCAACTTTAGTATTTCACTTTCAATTTCACAATACAATATCGATATGTGTAGATATATGTGTAAGTGTCAATCAAGATTGGATGGAATTACTTGTGTATGATTACACTTTAAATTCTCACTCAAGTATGCAACACACAATCAATTTTCAACTTTATCACTATGTGTATGCTTGTGATAATTGAACACCCTAATAATAACTTAAATCTATACTACCAAGATTATTGTGTTTCAGTATATGATTTACTAAGTTAATATTATGAACACTTAAATTAATCTAAGTCTTTGCAGTTTATAACAATTCCAGGACTAATTCGTTGGTGTCGCGTTCGTATCTACGTTCGAACGAGACTGTCCAGTGTGTGTACGTTCGTGTTGCGTTCGAGAACGCGTTCGAACGAAGTGTTCCAGAGAGTTCACGTTCGTGTAGCATTTTATAACGCGTTCGAACGGAATGTTTCTAGAGAGTTCACGTTCGTATAGCGTTCGAGAACGCGTTCGAACGGAATAATTCCAGAGAGTTTGCATTCGAGTTGCGTTAGGACGCGTTTGAACGAACTAAGTCAGAAGGTCTGTGTTCGATTTGCGTTTGAATACGCGTTTGAATGTTCTTAAGCAGAAGGCTTGCATTCGAGTTGCGTTTGAAGGCGTGTTCGAACGTTCTTACGAATTTTCAGATTTTTGCCTTCGCGTTCGTCGGGCGTTCGAACGCCCTACGTATTTTTCATGCACAAACAGTATTTTCCCAGAAAATTTTCTAACCTAGCATGCGAATCACTATCTAACAACACTAAATTAATAAGTTCTTAAGATTGTGGTAAGAATTGTGTCATTAAACAGTAGAATAACATGCAAACAAACAGATCACAACAAAAAATACTATCCAATCTATGCAAAACCCTAAAACTTGAAGTTTGAAGAAAACCTATAAATTATAAGAACGAATCCAACTCGAGATCTCTCTGTCCTTAAGAACTTATTAGCCACCGTCTCTGGTGCTTACGGATTCGAAATGGCCAATGTTCTCCCATGATTCATTGGATGCTTCTTGTGCAAGGAGCACTCCTTAACAAGTGTTTGAACTAGGAAATTAGTGGAAATCTCTCTCAAACAATGAAAATGTGACTCTAAAATTCAGATGTTACTGTATATCTCTGAAATTGGACAAAATGCCTCTTTTAGAAGGCATGAAAGGTTGCCAATAGGGCACCCCTTGGGTTGGGGTGCAACCCTCCAAAAGGTTGTACCCCTCCCATGCACCCCTCCCATCCAAAAGACATATTCATCATTTAAATAATATTAGAAGAATTTCCAACAATTATCAAGTTTAACCGAATTAACAAGCACTAGACGAATCAATAAAGGGGATGAAGTTTGAAGAATTGTGAAAGTTCGTATTTATCCAAAGTTCTGACCCTATGCGGAATTAACACAATAAATCAAGACAAGTCTTGACTATTAATTCTATGGATTTCTAATAAGCAATCTGACCGGTGTTGTCACACACGTATAACGCAAGCGCACGTATCATTCAAGTAGTATAATCGTTCAAGTAGTATAAAAAGTATCGATCCCCCGAGGACTTAATACCTAAGCTATTACTTTTATGAGGTCAAATGAGTACTAGTATCTAATGAATTGATTTTTTGATTGGAATTGTGACTTTAAAATTAAAACAAGTAAATAAAAAGATGCGAAAGTAGATTGAGAAAAATTCAAATTTATAAAACTATACAGGGTTGTGATTTATTCCAATATCTTTTTAAAGATGAAGTGGTTATTTCATGTTTGTGTAATATATTGGTTTACTAACCTAGAATACGAAATTCTGCAAAAGCCTCTGTCGATGATCGGATGCAAATACCCAGTGTAACCCAATTAAATCATATGTCCATGTCAATCAAATTACCTGGATTCATTAAGACTAAGTTCCAATTGTGGTTACCCCCGCCCGATAGGTATATGTCTATCATGTAAGAAAATCTATAAAATGGTTATCTATCATCAAGAAAGATCGTGGGCTATTAAGTCTAGGGTCTTAAACCTAAAATTCTTTCGTCAAGTTTATTTTAAGTTTACTAAATCAATCTTATTAGTGGCCAGTTAACAAGACACATTAAGCTTAAGACTTAATAAGTAAACCTTTATATTACCCAAACTATAAAATAACCTCTTATAAACCGGTGATATTGGATTTCATCACAACCCCAGATAACAGGCTTAGCTACGACACATATTTACAACTAGTAAAAACTTAAAAATAAAAGACATAAAGTAAAATGCTGAAAAGTAAATGCTGGAAATTAAAAAGGAAAAAGTACAATAAAAGAAAATGCTAGGGTTAAAGGATCCACTTTTATTACTACTATTTTAGATTTCTCCCTTAATATAATATATTAACTTGTGTGATATTACCAACTAGCCATAGTTATTATAATTAATTAATAATTAATTACCAACCGACCAACTAGGCAGTATCATTGTTTAGTCAGGTTAAAACCAATTTAATATCAATTACCAACCGGCATTAAGTCAAGTTTTAAATAGTTATTATATTATAATTAAGAGAGATTAATCTAAATAGCAATAATAAAAGCTTTATTTTTCACCCTAGCAGGGGGAAGTTATCTCCTCATTGCTGAATAGTAAAAACTGAAAAAGTAAATAAAGTAAATTACTATTACAAAAAATAAATAAAATTAATTACAGAACTGAAATTTAAACAAACTAGATACAAACTCCTTATTATTATCAGAGAATTCATAGAGGAAGGTACATCTGAAACTGAAATTTCGAGATGAATTTATAGGCGTCGATAAGCTTCACGCGTCGCGATGCGCCGTGATTTGCGGTGTGGCATGCAGAGACGACGACACATGGCAGCCAGATTCGTGATAAGGTGACACATGGAAGATGGCGTCGGCAACTCAATGATTGCGATGATGTGGCGATGTTGATTTTCGGCACCGTGTGATTGTGACAAGTGGCACAAGATGATTGGTTGATGATGACGTGGCTGACACGTGGCAAGCTGATTTGGCAAGTGACTGATGTGGATGCCACGTGGCTGACTCGTGGATGACATGTAGGTGACACATGGCGATGGTGATTGTCGGTAGCATGTGATGGTGACACGTGTCCGGTGCATGTTAGCATGATTCGCTGTGATGTTGACATGTGGCAGACGCACGTTAGCAGATTCGGTGCATGTTAACAAACCGGCGTATTTTAACATACTTCTCAGATTGTGACACGTGGAACGACGTATTTTAGCAGACGGCGCACGTTAGCGGTCGCGACGCAGAAGGCTTGCGTTTCGCGACGCGCGAAATTATATTTTTGCTCTTTTGTCCATTTTTCACTGTTTTGGCCCCAAATTGCTTATAGAGAGTTCTAAAACTTTGTTTATCTACAAAATAACACAAAACACATCAAAATATTCACAAAACTCGAGAAACTATACAAAATATTAGGTCAAATGAGTGGGAAATAATGATACATTTACCACTCATCTCACCCACAAACCTATCATTTTGCTAGTCCTTGAGCAAAACAACAAGATAAAATAACATAAACATCTTTAAAATTAAACTAAGCCACTTTCGTAGGGATCACGGTTGCATTTAGCGTATGCAACAAGCCTTTAAACCCCTATGTGTCCCTAGTGGACGAGTTGTAGTCTCGTGAGGGCTTACAGCAACGATACCCACAAACGTCTTACAAAAATAAAAAGATAGTAAAACTGATGCATACAAAAATAAAAAGACCAGAGAAAATAGAATAAAGAAGTTAGTGACTAACCATGCGAAATTTCTTATCCAAGTTTAAAGTTGTTTTATTTCTTTCTAAATTACTGAATAAGTAAATTCTCTAATTATTTTTACCATTCTCCATACACACAGCCAACAAAATATTAATCAACTCATTTTTGCCCACAATAGTCATAAGTATAGTTGAAAAGGAGGTAATATTTATATCCTAAAGTTATATCAGAATTCACACATTTTTTAAGCAATGAAATATTTTTCTGATTTTTTTTTTATTTATATACAATATCTTCCATCCATTTAGCGAGCTTTAGGCCTGTGACTCCTAAACCAGTTGGCTTTAGGGCACTATGTGTTAAGACACCCATACAGACTTAATTACTCAGACTTCAGATATATATATATTTTTTTGTAACATCTTTGATCCATGTAGCAAGCTTTGGGCCAGTGGCTCCCAAACCAGTTGGTTTTAGGGCACTAGGTATTAAAACACCCCTACAGACTTAATAACTCGGATCTCAGACTTTTTTTTAGTATCCCATCGCTTGTTAGATGCTTCCTCCAATTAAACTAGAGCACTGAATATTACAAACTCGTCAATTACAACTCATGTCCGTATGTTACCATGTATGTTGATAATACTTGTCAATTGAGCATATGAAGATTCATTTTAGTCAGTTTTATGGAGAATTCACAAATTAAATAATTCAAAAGGAAATAAACAAGAATTAACTTGTTCTGAAATATGTTGAGATACGTCTCAGGAATGGAAATTCCTTACACAGCTATCTCACACCAATTTCACCCGATTAATCAAATTAAAAACATAAAAACACAAAATATTTTTTTTTGAATTTTTTGTAAAATTTTTCAAATTTTTTTTAAAAAAAATTTTCGAAAATTTTGTTCTAAAAATAAAAACAACATAAAAAAAAATACTACAACTATTCCCAACCCCCAAACCTAAATGAGACATTGTCCCCAATGTCTTTAAAAATAGAATATGAGTTTAGAAGATAGTACCTGGTTAGCTGAAATTCTACATCTAACAAGAAAATTAAAGACTAAGATCCAGATTTATCCGACGTTTCTTACCACGATCATTATCGGACCAGTTTATCTTGGAAAGGATAGAGTCAATTTGTGGTTCAAAGGCTAAGATTTGGTCAATTAAATCATGGGCAGTTCTGGCAGTGAAGATGAGTTCTTTTAAAGGTTTTGACACGAACCCATTTCTCTGGGCATCATCAAGAAATACACAAAGAAAATCATAAAATCCATATGCGTTGAATAGTCCAATTGGTTTCTGGTGTATGTTCAAGTTCGCCCAAGATAGTACTGTAAAAATTTCCTTCATTGTACCCAAGCCACCTGGCAAAACAATAAAAGCATCAGCACATTTAATCATTTCTACTCGTCGTTCAGACATATCTGGCACAATTAGTTCTTCTCCATTTGATGATCCTATCAGATTCGCCTTCGCCAAAGGTTTTGGGATGATTCCCAAGACTTGACTGCCTCCATCCTGCACGGCATTTGAAACGATCCTCATTAGTCCAAGATTGCCACCGCCATATACTAAGTGCATATTCTTTTCAACTATGACTCGACCCAATTATTGTGCTGCCTCTATATATTGTGGCTTAGTACCAACACTAGTACCGCAGAACACACATATGTTTACAACTCGTCTTCTTGAAGTGGCTTCCATTTTTATGTATTTCTTTTTCAGCTCTGAAAAAAAAGGTTAGTAATAATAGCACCAGTATCTTCCAAAGAACGATTAGTAGCAAAACAGTAAATCGTGAAAGGTCAAAAATGTCTTGATCTTGTCGGAGAAAATAAAAGAAAACAACAAAACAAATCACAATTATTAGATAAATACAAAAAATATTTACAATAAAGTAAATGCTTAATTGACGTCTATGCGTCATTGACAAGCTTCCCATCCAATTTTCTTATAAATTGGCAAACAAGGTCTTTTAGAGTCAGATTCCCGAGACTTAACTGTTGTCTTTCTTTTCGGAATTGTGTATATAACTAGCGAATTTCGTGATACACGTTTCCACTGGGATGCGTCTCAAGAGTCTTAGATATGTCATCCAAAGACTACTTACTCAAGCCATCCCTAATGAAATTAATCTTATCTTCATGGTTATCAGACACAATTCCTAAAGAAAAACAACGAGTATTACAAAACATACGAGCACATTTATAGCATACACCCATTATTTTAGCTCTTCTCTTTTTAGCATAGGTGTTTCTTCCTAAACCAGACAAATGTAAAATAAAAGAGTCAGAAGACTCACATGCCAATCAGACTTGTGCTTCAATAATCCAACGAATGTCAGTAGGAATACCTTTGATCATCAGTAGCCTCATTTGTTCCAAGCGAGCTTTGTAGACTTTCATCAGAATGTTTTGAGGGAGAAAAGAAAATTACTTGTTGTACGGGCCAAATTTGATCCAAGGTTAATTTCAACCTTACGCCTCAGGCCCACTGCTAAATGCACCCCCGAAACCCCCTAACCGAACCCAAAGACATTGTGCAGGCCCAGGCTCGGAGAAACACCAGACCCAAAGACCGATACCTGAACCCCTTTAAATGTCAACCCATGAAACGTCCAGACCCATAACTACCCTTCATGACTGCCTATAACTACATCTTCATGACTCGACTGTTACAAGCACCCAAAACATATAAACAATTAAGGCATTCATGAGTCCTACCTGGAATCGCCTATAAGAGGAACCAAAATCCAGAAGAGAATGGGCATTAAAGCTCTTCTACCCATAGCTCAATCAATATTCTCTCTATAGACCTCCTAGCTACAGCCCACAAGATAGCTCACATGAATCAAGGTAATCTCTAACCTTGCTTCTCCTTCAACGGTATTAATAGCTCACCTTCATCACTGACTTGAGCGTCGGAGTGCCCTCGACACCCACCACACCGGTGGGTAGTCTACTCCTGCTCACTCTACCTTTGTTATGCAAGATCGCTAGTGCCATCAACCTACAAATTCTCGATTGTGGACCTCGGGCGAAAACCAGCATCCACAATTTGGCGCCCACCGTGGGGCCTCAGCGATTCATAGCAGACAAAGATCTCTCAGTCTACGGTTCCTAAAACACAGCCAACCATGGCTTCTAGCAGTGAAAAGACACCAGATCCTATGACTATGCATCTGATCATATTCCAAGAACGATTACGCGCCTTAGAAGAAGAGAGTCAAGTCATGCGAAGCTCCAATATAACCCTCCAGAATAAACTGGAGCAAATCTCGTCAACCTCCCAACAACCTGATTCCCCAGACCATCCCATCAATCCTACAATCCCCATCAATCTCCTCGGGACATTCAACAATGTGGCAGCGAGAATCCTCCATTGGACAACCATCTACCAAATCAAGAAATAAGTCGACATATCTCCCCAACCGACCAAGCACGGCAAGTTGCCTCTACCATGCGTAAGGAAATGAAAGAGTTCAAAGATGCAATTCTCTCCAGCCTACCTAGTGTCAGGCTACCAGTGAGAAAAAGCCAAGCTGGCACAATCTCAGATACACCATTTTTGGAGACCATCACTTCCATTGAGCTACCAAGGAAGTTCAATCCTCCAGATATGAAGATGTATGATGGATCAACTGACCCAGACGACCATGTTGTCCATTACAAATACAAGATGTTATCAACGGGTCAGGCTCCTCATAAATGGGAAGCTGGTATGTGCAGAGGATTTGGAGAAACATTAGCTGGTCCTGTCCTCACCTGGTTTATCAATCTCCCATACAAATCCATCGAGTCTTACCAACAGCTAGCAGACAAATTTATGGAGCATTTCGCAAGTTCTTGCAAGCTTGAGAAGACCACCAATGACCTTAATGCCATCCAACAACAGAGAGGTGAGTGTAGGACACAGATAATGGACGACGCTGTCCCGGGCTCGCGGCCCGATTGGGAGTATGGAGTAGCCCGCGGGGGACTAAACCAGAGAAATAACATGGAGTCACCACCCAGTGTGAACTGGGACAAAGATTTAAGGCGGCACTCACCCCTCTCAAGGGAAGACCTCAAACCATTGGGTTCGGAATGGTCCATTACTTACGCCACTTGTAATGAAATGATTTGTGCAATAATTTAACCAAACCTAAGCAACATTTATTTCCAAGGATAATTTACTCCTAAGTTTTGCATGTATAAATAAATCATCATAACGACGAACATATAATAACACACGACAATCTCATGAACATACTTTAATTATATAATGCAGAAAACAAAGAACAACCTAAACATAATGCAAATTCCAAACGCAAAATAAATAACTAATCATGCTTGAAAATAAACAACTAAATAGTCTAAATCATGCTTAAGAAACAAGTAACATACTAACGACCTAATCATGCTTGAACACCATCTCATGAACACATCAAATAGATAAATGCGGGAATACAAATAGATAATAGCAGTAAAAGTATCAATAGTGGAATGGTATGATTAATTACATGATATAAGAGGAATCACCCAAGAAGCAATTATGCATGAAATGTGATGAAACAGACGAAATCTCGTTCGTGTAGCGTTCGTAAACGCGTTCGAACAGTAAACAGAAGGTTCGCGTTCGTATGGCATTCGAGGACGCGTTCGAACGGGACAAGACCTGATGCACGATGGAACAGAAAATATGCGCATTCGAGTAGCGTTCGTAAATGCGTTCGAACAGTAAATAGAAGGTTCGCGTTCGTATAGCGTTTGAGAACGCGTTCGAACGGGGCAAGACCTGATGCATGATAGAAAAACGCAAACACATACATAGATGAGTAAATGCACAATGTAGGACCTCGTGAACCCGATTGAACACATTTCGCATTCAATCGAGTGTACCTCGTCCGACGCAGCAAAATATCGTGGTAAAGGTAGCCCTTTAGATATTTCCCCTCGAATAGAGGACCTTTAATCCACCATAGTTAGCCCATGCGCACTAGAATGCAATACATGCGTAAATAGGGCAATGATATGCAAAGGGTAAATGACATAATAAAATGTGCGGCAAAACATCGTAGTAAAGGTAGCCTTCAGGCATTTTCCCTCGAATAGAAGACCTTTAATCCACCATAGTTAGCCCATGCGCATTATATTACCATGCATACAAATGAATGAGACAATAATGTGGAACTTCGTATGTCCGACTAAACATATCTCACATTCAACCAAACATACTTCGTCCGGCGCGGCAAAGTATTGTCGTAAAGGTAGTCTTTTGGCCTTTTCTTCCCTCAAATAGAGAACCTTTAGACCAACGTACTAAGCCCATGCGCACTATATCATCAATGACATAAACAACCAATGTACATAAAGTGAAAGACAGAATAGGAAAGGCGCGGCAAAGTATTGTCGTAAAGGTAGTCTTTTAGACTTTTTCTTCCATCAAATATAGAACCTTTAGACCAACGTGCAGCATTAGCAAGCATTATCCAAATGGATTCATTATGGCAACAGTTAAAAGTTTGAATCGAAATCAACACAATGTTGATAACGATACCTTTCCGCTAAAAGCCTAGCTTTATACGTTGGTCTGTTGCCTTCCATGCATGTCTTCTTTGAAGACTTATAAAGTACCAGTAGGCACAATACCTTGCGGTACATCAACTAGTATCCAAACTTGTTGACATACATGGAATCCATTTCGGACTCATGGCACTTTGCCATAATAGGGAGTCGATACCTTGTATCACTTCCTCATACGTAGTCAGTTGGTATACCTCAAAAGATTGACATCTTTACGAGGTGAGATCAGAAACCCATACCCCAGGTTGTTTTCTGAATCTCTCCGACTCACGCGGTTCTTGTGTATTCGAAGATTAATGGTAATAGTTACATCCTTGATGAACTATTTGTGTTCCATTAAGGATTCAGTGCCTGGAATAGTATTACTCTGATTTTTCATCGAGTTTTACTATCCTCCCACTTACCACTGCATATCGGTATTCCTCTCAGGAAAATCGCATGGTGAGCAACAATCCAATTGTTCTCAAGTGAGTTGTATAAGTACAATACTTTGGTATCCCTATGATATCCTACAATGGCACTTATCCAATTTGGGTTTTAGTTTGGTATCATCCAAACATATGCCTAGCATTCCCAAATTTAACAGGAATGTGAAACCCGGTTTCTTTCCCGTTCATATCTAATATGTTATCTGTCAAACATATTTTAATGGAACCTTATTCTAAATAAGTTCTGCACTGTTTATCCGTATCCGTTGAAGGAAATGGTAGCTCAGAGCGACTCATGATTAACCTAATCATGTCTAACAAAATTCGGTTACTCGGTTCGGACACACCGTCAAATTGACGTGTTCCGGGAGGAGTCCTCTTTTGAAAGAATACTTTACTCTTTCAAGTATTTTAGAAACTTATTGCTTAAGTAATTTCCATTACAGTCTTACCGTGACAGTTTAATACTTCAGCCGATCTGTTTGTCTATTTCGTGTCGAAACTATAAAAGTTTCCGATTTGTGTTCTTCAAAAGAAACATATAACCATTACGCGATGTCATATCCGTATAGGTCACGAAATATTCATATCCACCTCTAGCCTAGCTAGACATGGGCCCACTTGCTTCACTATGAACTAGGGCTAACAGATTGCTGGCATTTACACTTTTACCAAGTAAATAGTGTTTTAGGCACATTGCCCAATAAACTAGATTCGTATACTTTATTTGAATGGAATCAAATATGTCCTAGTACCCACTCTTTGAAAGTGTGGATATATGATTCTTGTTTAATGTGTCCCAGGCAACATTGCCACATTTTAAGTTTCAACATGATCAAATCAGTTTGAGCTATTTGTTTGTCATGTTATACGTGTGAGATTTATTTATATTCTAAATATAAATTCTGTTGTTCACATCTAATGAGTTTATCTCAATATCATCTTTATATAATAAAACACTTTAGTGTTCTAAAATATAAAGGTTCAATCCGCAACGGATTAAACACTGATATGAAGATAATGTTTCTAGTCAAACTAGTTACATTATAACAATTTCCAAATTTAGGTACACACCCGAGGGTAGTTCCTAAAGTTAGATATCTACTGTTAAA
This sequence comes from Zanthoxylum bungeanum, assembly GCA_019454045.1. Lineage (NCBI taxonomy): Eukaryota > Viridiplantae > Streptophyta > Magnoliopsida > Sapindales > Rutaceae > Zanthoxylum > Zanthoxylum bungeanum. The sequence goes on along the minus strand of SKCR01031955.1, from coordinate 65,509 downwards.
ACATCGACTTTCGTCCCGTTTCCAATTCGCAGATAAATCTCAATAGAAGTCAATATCCTGCTCATGGCAGATTCTAAACATCAGTACATATTTTATGTATCACACTAAATATCTAAAATCTAATTTTAATACTAGTAGTGAACATATTTATGACAGACATATTTGAAGTCAGAGCCTTGCTCGTCTTCAATTCCTTCTTGGGATATGTCCTTTTATCTTCCTAGAAGATTATAATGATTTTTCCTTTGCCAGTTTCAACACTCCAGAAGCCTTTGGCCAAGCCTTGGCCTTCTAGAATATCGAAGTAAGGTGCGCCTTGCGCTACTTACCTAATTGCAAACTTTGACTTTGTCTCATTGAGAATAGTCATTAACTCTCCAAGAGTTTATTATTGCAATATGTTTACTTCTAAAATCTAAGTATAGATTTATGAAGATCCTTCAATTTCAATATCATTCTTTAAGAATCTAATTCTTAGTTCTGATAAAGAAATTAAGGAGTCTATATGACAAGTATAATAGATTAAGCACTAAAGTTATCATTACATGAATATTCCAAATATCATGTTCCATTTATTAGCTTAACTCCAGACTTAGGCCTAATTGTTATTTTATCAAATAAACTAACTTATTATATTTCCAGGACCATCCTTAAATATTATTCCCAATTAGAAAAATTAAGTCATTTAAATACATTTTCCCTAGGATTATGTTTTAAATGCTAATCTTTCATTTTATCTTGATTCTAATAGTCCAACTATTTAATCAATAATTTGTGGTACTATGTATTATATTGATTATTATAGTCCAACTATACAATCAAATGTAATTTAAATTAATTAACCTCAATTACATTGATTACTATAATTCAATTATAAAATCAACTGTAAATCGAAATTAATTAATTCAAATATATTGATTACTATAATCCAATTATATAATCAATTATAATACAGTCCAACTGCTTATGAAAACAACAATTTAAATATTAGTCCAACTAACATTTAATTGATATCGACGAAATATTTGAAATGAGCGCGTATAGCGAGTAATTGAACGAATATTGCAAATTCAATTCTTGCCTCCCACTATTTTTCGGCGAGCCTCTAACCCTCTGTCGAGTACTCGGGAAACCGTGTTTCCTAGTGGGCTATGATCCCGTTAAATATCACACAATCTTGACTTTGGCCAACAAATTGTATGATAATTAACTAGGTAGATCTCTAAGATCGATTGGATCCAATCCAATTCCTAGATCCGCTAGGGGGACATCCAAGTCCGAAACATATATCTTATATATGCCAATACATCCAATGTATTACCTAACATGTTTCCTCTGAATCAACTAAGCCTTGGCTTTAGCACAACAAACTTAGTGATCCCAGTCAAGCGTGACCCATTGACCATGGAAAGCTTTGTAATCAATGTCGATAAACAAGAATTGGTCTTGACTTTGGCCAACAAACCACAACTTGGACAAGACACTGTCATGGAACAAAGCCGTCGTGATTCAAATACATCTTCGACAGACAAAGGCCTTGACTTTGGCCAACAAACCAATGCCGTCTCAGATTTTGAGTGAGAATCACTCAATGGAAGGAAAGACGCTTAATATTATTTGAGGGTTTTTCGCGTGCAAATTGGCAACCAATTTATTATCTTTGTTAAGGTCTCATCATCATACACCCTTAAACATGCATTCTAAACACATAATAAAGCGCATATGTAAAATAATAATGATATGCGGATGGATACTTTACAATGATCCTAGATCAAATCTCTCATTTTCTCTCTCCTGCTAGCACAAGTATTACTTCTACCCGTTACACTACACTTCTAAAGAAACCTCATTTACATTGAGGGGAATAGGTGAGAAGAGAATACAAAGAAATGAGAGGTAATAAGGCTGGACACGCAGGTCCAATTAATAAATCGAATTTATTACAACAATTTCTAAAATTATCCCACCCATCTAATATCCATCTGATATTTATTATTCATGCATCACAACCATGTATTCACACAAACATGCTATCAATAAATCTAATCCAATTAATTAATTTGATAATTAGTGATCATCCAATGTTCAAACAACGATTTGATTTTGCTCGAGTCAAACTCGTTTTTGCAAATAAGTACTCAAAGTACGAATTCTCGAATTAAATTAAATTACATAATTAAATCCAATTTAATACGCATTTAATTCTTATTCTTTATTTAATTCCAAATTAAATATTACACTTATATAAAATAAACCTTTACGATTTAAATTCCGAATTTAATCGTTACGGGTCTCAAAGCCCGATTAATATCCAATATTAATTTAATTAAATTCCAATGGGCCTTTAATTAATTTCTTCAAGGCATGGACTTTTGGTCAACTCGTGTCAAACCGAATAACCAAAATCCAATCCGGGAGTTACCCTATAAGCCCAAAATCAATTTTGGCCCATTAGGCCCAATTAAACTTTAAAGGTTCATTAGTCGCATTTGGGCCTTTTGGATGCGGTTTTGAGCCTAATCGGATCCAACCAATTTCGCCTAAACCCAACTTTGTACAACAAAGCCCAACAAGCCCAATAACAACTTTAGAAACCCAAATCCAATTTAAGGCCCAATTTAATTAAATTACAAAATCCAAATTTTCAATTCAATTAAATAAAGTGTATAGCATTATCAATTACCCAAATCAATATTTCCAAAACACCAAATTTGTCCAATTAATCATGCTTATCATCAATGAATCATGTCCAACATAATTTGATCAAAATCAAACCCAATTAACATGCCAAAGTCTCGGCCAAAGGGGAAAAATATGCCCAAATCAAATTCAATCCAATTGAACCAAATTAAACATAAATTCAACACCCCCAAATGATTTCCAACACATCCAATGTTCAAAAAATCAAAAAACCAAGACATTATGGAGCTAACCATTTTCGGCCACAATAACCAAATTGGGGAAAATCAATCCAATTAAAATTTCAACAAATTGATTACATATAACTCTAAGTTATCCATATACAAGCATATTTAAACAAACAATTTGTCAAAAACATGCTTAAATCAAAAAGCCCCAAATTTAGTTAAGAACCATAATTTTCGTTTCATGCTCAAATGGCTCAAGATACCATTGTTGGGTTTCAATCAAGTCCCAAGGATCATAAATCAAGCATAAAACGAGTTGAATACACATCAAATGAGGTGCGGAAAAAACTCACATTGATCGGTTGGATGCTCCGAAGACAAAAACCGAACTGCTCCTCCTTGCTCGGCAGTGGGCTGCTCGGTGGTGGACTGAGCAGTGGCTCTCACGGCAATGGGTGGATCTCCTCCATGAAGAATCGGCCATGGACTCCATTAAGCTCCAAACTTTGTTGAATAATCTTCATGCTCACGAACTCACTTCCCTATCACCTTAGGATGCCTCTTAGAGTGTGCTAGCACATAGATCTTGCAACAAGATCATTGTCTTCTCCATTTTTTCGGTCAAAACCAGAAAAACAAAGGAAGAAACGGTCCAAGACCGAGAGAGAAGAAGATAAGATTTTTTTTGGCTCCAAAAAGCCTAATACCGAAAATGGAAGAGAGAGATTAAGGAAAAAGAAAAATTGTAAAAGGTTTATATATTTCCAAAATAAATAAATCATTTACCTTTTTTTTTCAATTTCAAAAAGCAAACATAAATGCTTTCTTTCTTACAATCACATCAACTCACATCAATCTCTCAAATGTCACATACACTCAAAGTGACATGTGATTTGACGCTTGATGTGACTAATGATTTGACGCTTGATTTGACTTGCGTGCCGCACTCGTCGAATTCAAAATACGAATGCGCTCGCAAACAATCCCGGGCTCGGGTTCGCTAATTCTAAATTAACGAATTATCCGTTGCGTCGTAATTAAACGATTACGCCTAGCGAAATCACTATTCACGTCGCTAACGAATTAATTCTAAATTAATTCGTTCGCCCGAATTAAAATCTAATTTTAATTCCCCGTCGAAATCCAATTTCGTATAATATATCAAATATATTATTTTATCGATTAATTCCAAATTAATCGTTCTCTCTCTTAATTGATATTTTATCCCAGATAAAATATCTCCGCAATTAATCCCAGATTAATTTTCTCTCTCATTAAATTAATCCCAGATTAATTAAAGTGCGAGTCATACGTCATCGTGAATCTTCGGGGAGTGACGCATGAGATCTCCGGATATGTTGGCAGTAAATCGGGTCGTCGGACTATCCGAACACGTAAGTACCTAGTACTATGTTTACTCCGATTCACAAGACAAGGTTGGCTTCTAGCAAAGCGCCATGCCTACCCAATTCTCCAGAAACATGCTTACAGGAATAAGCGATCTATATCAGGCGTAATATACATGGTATTGCGTATTTCGATCCAGTATCGGATGATCACGTGCTAGGCCTGGGGCTGGAATTGTGTCTGCCCCGTACGAAGCACATGTCGGATCTCTGGTAAATAGTCTCTATAATCGGATAAACATGACCTTGTCATTTTATCCCGATGACTGTAGTACTTAAGAGAACCAGTACCGTATCCTACGTGACCATCATCTCCATATGACTGGAGTGACACTTCCGTCTTGACATCACACCCAACACACTACGATTCTCAATATACCCAGCATTGGCGTACACAGAACCGGTTAAAGCCCTGGACGACCTCAACCAAAGTATATTGATTGTCGCAAGTATTAGCGGTGCAAGTCTCAGGTTAAGACCAAATACACCTACCCTAATTTCGGATTTCCATAGACACATAGTCATACTACCAATGGAATTTCGAGGGGGTCTGATCCAGAGCGAAGCTGTTTCTCGTACCATCGGTAAAACACAACCTCCTATTACAGTTGCATGAGTATCATATACCCAAATATATGAGAACTATGTTGTTGTGCCCTCACAACGCGCACAAGTGTAATACTAGTCTTTTACGTATTTATCGATGTCCAATCTTGATAATACCCTTACTAGGGATATTTAATGATTTATCCTTCGTGGACTGATACTGTCTCATATCATTCTCAGTCCAGGAACAAATTATATGGACCTCCTATCATTTATACATCTAGGTGATCTAATCACAAATGATAAGAGTGCAATCTCATTTGTCACATAGTTAATTTGTACAACAACACCATGATCTGTACAAATAGTGACGCTATGGGTCATAATTGTCCAACAATAAGGAGATACCATTTAATTAGTGTCACACAAGGAAAAAAATATATTTAATTGGGACAAGATTTGTTTAAATTAGGAATATCTTATATTTGATTGGAGACATGATTTATCTAAATTAGGAATATGTTTATTTGATTTGTTTTATTTAGGTAGGGATATATTTTATATTTTATTTGATTTATTTTAATTTGGTATGTGATTTTTTAGATTTGTTTTAATTTCACCATATGTTAAATATGTGTTTTATTATTTTGGATGAGATTTAATTGGGCTTGGGCGTGTGTGGGCTTAGCTTAGGCGTGTGGTTGGCTTTTGGTGGTGGGCTTGGTGTGTGTGGGCTAGGTGTGTGGCTTGCGGGGGTTTTGGGCCAAGGTTAAGTGGTTTGCGAGGTTTTTGGGCTGAAGGTGCTTTAAAACGGAGGTCCAACAAGTGAGCCCGAAGCTAAATAAGCGAATAAAATCTAACAAAAATACCGATTCCCTTCCGACGTCCGTTTCCCGCGACTTCCTCGACTTAAAAGGTAGTGTCTCCAAATGAGACTCACATAGAGACTTATATGCAAAAATACAGTGCCTACAGGGAGTCCTTGTGAAGCTATGTGGCTCGCTTCAATAAAGAGAGTATAACAATCCCAAATCTTTATCAGCCTACTGCAGTGGAAGCATTTAGAAATGGATTACTTTCAGAAAGTAAACTCTACAAAAAGCTCACTAAATTTCGATGATACACTATGGATCAAGCCATGACTCGAGCCCATATTGAGATTAGGTGGGAGGAAGATAAGAGGAACAATAAGAGAAGAAGCTCCACCAACCATGACAATGAAAGAAGTTTGAATCATCCCAAGCGACATAATAAATTATGTGCTAGTAAATGATAAATGATGTGCTAGTAATACTTCTCAATAAGATATCACCTGATGTAATTAGACAAAAAAAGGGCCAGAAGCCACCTATTGTTGCTTTGGGGACATCATAGCTTCCCAAACAAGTATTCATTGGCAACTTTAAAAGAAAATGACCTTCACAAAACTACAACTTAGGGAGAAACCCATTTGCTCCAATCGACCACATAAAAAATCATCAGACCCAATCGATATACTTATTCCATTCGACATGAGAATACCTTCATATTCTTCCAGCATACCCACCGACTAAGAAGTATTCTCTAGTAATGTCATCCACTCCAAACTACATGGAAAGATTATCATATTCTCCATATGATAAGGTGGATGGCCATCTAGCTACATGGAAGAATTGTTATCATTTCCATACGACATTGAAGGACTCACCACATTCAGACGACTGAAAGGATTTTCATCTCCTCCATATGACATGCATGGATTGCCTTCAACTCCATACTACATGGTTAGATAGTCGTCTTTTTCTGGCGACATGAGAAGATAATTATATTCTTCACATTACATGAATGGATTGCCATCGACTCTAGACTCCATTCGACCATAGTCTCATGGACCCTCATCAGGAACAAGGAACGTCCCTTCAGTGGAACCATTTTTCATACCATTCACCCCATATGATGAATAGATATACTTGGCATGAGGAAGATGTCTCAGTCAACAATACACGAATAAAGACTTTGCATGGATATCTCAGTCGACATTACCAGGTATGGCTTGCACTTTTTATAGTTGACATTACAATTTATAGTTTGGGACTTGTTATGGGTGTCCCAGTCGACATTACAACATATAGTTTGGTAATTATTATGGATGTCCCAGTCGACATTACAACATATAGCTTGGTAATTGTTATTGGTGTCTCAGTCGACAATACAATATGTGGCTTGGCACTTGTTAGGTATCCCACTCGACACTACATGTATGGAGAATTGGTATTAAGATATCCCACTCGACACTACATGTATGTGGTGATAATATCCCAGTCGACATTACCAGACTTGGCAAGGATATCCCACTTGACCCTACATATATAGAGACTTAGCATGAGGAAGATGTCTCATTCGACACTACACGTGTGAAGCTTGGCACTTGTTAAGGATCTCATTCGACACTACACATGTGAAGCTTAGCACTTGTTAAGGATCTCATTCGACACTACACGTGTGAAGCTTGGCAAGGATCTCATTCGACACTACACATATGAAGCTTGGCACTTGGCAAGGATCTCATTCGACACTATACGTGTGAAGCTTGGCACTTGTTAAGGATCTCATTCGACACTACACGTGTGAAGCTTGGCACTTGTTAAGAATTTCATTCGACACTACACGTATGAAGCTTGGCACTGGTTAAGGATCTCATTTGACACTACACGTGTGAAGCTTGGCACTTGTTAAGGATCTCAGTCGACACTACCAAGTGAAGCTTGACACTCGTAAAGATCTCATTCGACACTACATATATGGTCATGTAGAATGAGGAATGAAAACCCTCATTAACCTTTAGCAGGTCTTGTAGAGTGAGGATTGTAGAATGAGAAATGAAGACCCTCATTGGCATCTGTCATGTCTTGTAGAATGAGGAATGAGAACCATCATGGACCTTCATCAGGTTCATTCAACCGTAGTCTCATGGTCTTCAGACGACATGGTCTCAGACTACAAGTCCTGTAGAATGAGGAATTATACCCTCATTGACTTTTGTCAGGTCTTGTAGAATGAGGAATTATATCCCATAGACCTTTGTCAGGTCTTGTAGAATGAGGAATGAGAACCCTCATGGACATTCATCAGGTTCATTCGACCGTAGTCTCATGGTCTTCAGATGACATGGTCTCAGACTACAAGTCCTGTAGAATGAGGAATTATACCTTCATTGACTTTTGTCAGGTCTTGTAGAATGAGGAATTATACCCTCATTGACCTTTGTCAGGTCTTGTAGAATGAGGAATGAGAACCCTCATTGACCTTCTTCAGGTCTAGTAGAGTGAGAAGTGATGACCTTCTTGGACTTTTATCAAGTCCACTCGACAGGTCCATACGATCGTAATCACATGGACCCTCATCAGGAGAATGTGTGATGACCTTCATCAGGTCTAGTAGTATGATAAGGAAAGACTATTGGACCTTCGTCAGGTCTGTAGAGTGAAGACTTTCATAGACCTTCATCTGGTCCAAAAGACATTGAAGACTCTCATGGTTCTTCGACCCGTAGTATGGGGATTATCCTAACCCTTATCTAGTTCAGTCGACCAGAGACATCCCCCATAGACTCATGTCGAGTCAAATTTAGACATGGACTTCCTACAGTCCATACGACAATGTCGTGTGAAATAACTCCTGGACCTTCATCTGGTTCAGTCGACCGGGGACATCCCCCATGGACTCATGTCGAGTCAAATTTAGACATAGACTTCCTACAGTCCATACGACAATATCGTGTGAAATAACTCCCGAACTCTCATCTGGTTCAGTCGACCGGGACATCCCCCATGGACTCATGTCGAGTCAAAGTTAGACATGGACTTCATACTGTCCATACGACATGTCGAGTGAAAGTAACTCATGAACCCTCATCTGGTTCAGTCGATCGGGGACATCCCTCATGGACTCATGTCGAGTCAAATTTAGACATGGACTTCCTACAGTCCTTACGACAATGTCGTGTGAAATAACTCATGAACCTTCATCTGGTTCAGTCGACCGGGGACATCCCCCATGGACTCATGTCGAGTCAAATTTAGACATGGACTTCCCTCAGTCCATACGACATGTGGAGTGAAAGTAACTCATGAACCTTCTTCTGGTTCAGTCGACCGGGGACATCCCCCATGGACTCATGTCGAGTCAAGTTGTAGACATATATTACAAATGTCATATGACATATATCCCGACCTTCATCTGGTTCAGTTGACTAGGTACTTCCCCAATGGCTCTTGTAGAGTCAAGTTCATGATCCTGACCTTCATCTAGCTCATTCGACTGGACACATCCACGATGGATCATGTAGAGTCAAGTTCATAACTTGACATTCGTTTGGTTCAATCAATATACATCATTGACGCTCAGGTACATCTTCATCCTATAGTCTCGACACGCACGTCAAATACTCTCCAAGCTAAGGACTCATTGACTTAGAGAGTAGGGGACAAACAGTACATGCCAAATTTGATCCAAGGTTAATTTCGACTTTTCGCCTCAGGCCCACTGCTAAATGCACCCCCGAAACCCCCTAACCGAACCCAAAGACATTGTGCAGGCCCAGGCTCGGAGAAACACTATACCCAAAGACCTGTACCCGAACCCCTTTAAATGTCAACCCATGAAACATCCAGACCCATAACTACTATTCATGACTGCCTATAACTACCTCTTCATGACTCGACTGTTACAAGCACCCAAAACATATAAACAATTAAGGCATTCATGAGTCCCACCTGGAATCACCTATAAGAGGAACCAAAGTCCAGAAGAGAATGGGCATGAAAGCTCTTCTACCCATAGCTCAAGCAATATTCTCTCTATAGACCTCCTACCTACAGCCCACAAGGTAGCTCACAGGAATCAAGGTAATCTCAACATTGATTCTCCTTCAACGGTATTAATAGCTCACATTCATCACTGAATTGAGCGTCGGAGTGCCCCCGGCACCCACCACACTGGTGGGTAGTCTACTCCTGCTCACTCTACCTTTGTTATGCAGGATCGCTAGTCCCATCAACCTACAAATTCTCGATTGTGGACCTCGGGCGAAAACCAGCATCCACACGTGTGAAGATTTGCGAGAGCGTCTTCCATCTTGAAATGACTTAACCTGCAAAAACTAAACACACAAAATCAAACACACCAGATCACAATATATACACAAATTGCATGGGTTGCCTCCCTGCTATCGCTAAGTTTAAAGTCGTCAGCTAGACATGACTTCTCGAACGTTAGGCTGGATCTGAAAGTGTGACACTTTCTTTTTGTTGCTCAAATGATTCTCCCCAGTAGTGCTTGACACGCTTGTTTTTAACCTTGAATGTTTTGTTGGAGTCGGGATCATATATCTCAACGGTTCTTTCTAGTAAAACCTTGGTGATTAGGAATGGATCTGACCACCGTGATTTTGACTTCCATGGGAAGAGTTTCAACCTTGATTTGTTTAACAGTACTTCCTGCCCCGGTTTTAGTGGTATGCGCACTAATTTTTCATCATGTCTCTTCTTGGCATTTTCTTTGTACAGTTTAGCATTCTCAAAAAGGCTGTATGTGAAATTCCTCCAATTCTTTGAGCTGGTGGAACTGTTTCTCTTATGTTGCTTGTACTGAAAGAATAGGCTTCTTCAGTACGTAGAACGCTTTATCTTCAGGCTCCACAGACAGTTTGTCAGTAGAACTTTTCATTGCATTAGAGTTCTGTATGGTACTATGTATCACATCAAGTCTGAAACATTCATCCTTCTTTTCGTCATCCGGGAATTCCATGGCTTTGAAAACATTGAATTTTACTTCTTGGTTATGTACCCTCATGGTTAGTTCTTTTTTTTGTACATCAATAGGAGTGGGCATCGGATCGAATCGGATCTGATCCGATTCTTTTATCCGATCGGACAGTGACAGTTGGATTCGACGGATTTTGGATCGGATCGGATAAAAACCGATCTGATTCTATCCGATCATTTTTTTTACTTATATGTAAAACGACGTCGTTTTGCAGTGTCATAAACGACGTCGTTTTGCATAAGTTATGGTTCATTTCATTTCGTTCGTGTCTCACTCTATCAGTCACTCAAAATTGAAAATTCAGTCTTCATTCTTCAGTTCTTCACTTCTTCTTCTTCACCGAATCAGAATCAGTCACTTCAATCTTCATATTAACCGCCTTTCGCCGTCGCCGACTCGCCGATACACACAACTTAGACGATACTTCTTCTTCACTCCTCATCGTCGAAGAAAGTAAGTTCCCTCACAGACCTTGTTAGCATGATTATGGCATGAACTTTATTTTGGTAGTTGGGTTATGACTATTAGTTGGTAATAAATTTACCATGAACCCTTTTTGGACATAATGAGAGGTATTTAAGCATGTTGGGTTATAGTGTTATTGGTTGGAAGTAACAGTGTGTGGTAATTAGGTTTACCATGAATATGAGTAGTTGTTGGCTTTGACAATGATGTAGTGAGATGGAAAAATGAGTTTAGATACCGGGATTTGGATGTGGGATGTGCATTTAAGATTGGTCAAGGAAATGTGATTTCTTTCATTGGTGTAGGAAATGTTTCATCAATTTTCATGTAGCAATAAGTGATAGTTGGATTCAGTTAGACAAGTATTTTTTATTGTCCTAGATTTTGACTTGGGTGTGGAAATGCTGTTGTGGATTAGGCCAACATCTTAGAGATATATGCATTGGGGTGGCCTGATGGTATTATGATGATTTTTCTTTACTTTAGTTCTAAGATGATTATTAAAACTTATGAATGTTTTTAAGATTACCCTGTGGCAACAAGCAACCCTCCTAATTTTGTGATAATGGTACTGTATATAAGATAGAAATGGCATCTTTTAGACTTCTGATATTGGGGGACTTCATATTTATTTTATTTTTATGAAAATCTTGTGTTATTGATTCCGGAGTTGTGTAATAGACTAATAGTGTACTGTCTATTCCATCCATTGGCTAACAATAACATACATGCTTTCCATTTCTAACACTTGGTCTGCGTGCTTCCTTTTTCTGATTTTGATGTTAGATGAACCATTTTTGTTTAAATGTTGGTATGACTTGGGTAGAACTGAACAAATCCATTTTGAAGACTGCAAAAAGGGTTTTGTCAAGTGCCTTATGTTGTGTGGTGGCAAGCAAACATGCATGGGCTTTCTTGAGATTTACTTATTATTGTACTCGCATTTTCCTCTTCATGTCACTTGTATGCATGCCTGCAGTACAATCTGTAGTGTTTTATTGTTTTAAAGTCCATATGGCAGACTCATACTGTAACTAGGAAAACTATATGGCAAACTCATACTGCAGTACAATCTGTAGTGTTTTACTGTTTTAAAGTCCATATGGCAGACTCATACTGCAGTACAATCTGTATGTTACTACTTACTATGTTATTATTGTGTATGATGTTATCCCATATTGTTGATATTGTTGTCCTATTGTTCAAAACTTTAATATTCACTTCTCTATTTTCATTGTAGATAAGTGGGTTTAAAAGCTCACCCAACAGTAGTGGATCAGAATCAGATTCATTTGATGTATAATTAACAGAAAGAAGGAAACAAAAGAGAAAATTTCCATCAACCTCCGAGAGAGAGAGACCGTCATTGTCAAAAAAAACATGATTCATCGCCATCAATCACATCAGAAGCAACTAAAATAAGAAATAGAAGATCTGAAGTGTGGAAAGTTTTCCGCATGTGTGAAGATAACCTGAATAGGGCTATATGTACATATTGTCAGAAGACTTATGCTTGTAGTGCGAAGGATCGGTCAACAATAAACTTTAATTGCTCCACTAATTACTCCACCAAATCCATTATTAATTGCTCCACTAATTGCTTATCATGTTTGGTGATGATTTGATAATTTTATTATTTATTTATTAATTTATTTTTTTGCTTTGAAAATGATTGAAAATGACTTTAATAATTACACACAACACACTTCTAGATGGTTCATCAATTTCGGTCATGAAATCTTCAGAATTCGAAAATATTTTTTCTTTCAAAGTTGTAGATCTTTGAGTCTTCTTTAATCTGGTACTTGAATCAGCTCAATCCGATATTGGAGTAAAACTTAATGCCCAAAATACGACAGATGTGCAAAACTGGAATTTCCAAAACTGCACTTTGTCAAAAACGCCCTTTCAAATTTCCAATCTCCAAAATTAAAATATCAAGTCCAATAATTGCCCTTATTTGACCCATATTTCGTCCTAAATGATTTCATTGAGACCCGATATTATTTTATCTGCAAAATAAACTAAAACACATCAAAACGTTCATCAAACCCGAGAAACTAAACAAAATATTAAGTTAAAGGGGCGGTAAATATTGATATATTTTCTGCTCATCAGGCGCATGTTAGCAAGTCGGCGTATTTTAGCAGACTTCTCATATTGTGACACGTGGCATGACGTATTTTAGTAGGCGGCGCACGTTAGCGGTCGCGACGCAGAAGGCTTGCGTGTCGCGACGTGCGAAATTATAATTTTGCCCTTTTGTCCATTTTTCACTGTTTTGGCCCCAAATTACTTCCAGAGAGTCCTGAAACTTTATTTATCTATAAAATAACACAAAACACATCAAAATATTCACAAAACTCGAGAAACTATACAAAATATTAGGTCAAATGAGTGGGAAAATAGTGATACATTTACCACTCATCACAACCTCAATATCAAACAATTAAAATATAATGCAGAATATTAAAAGCAATCACACAAAATCAACACAAAATATTTTGATGACGAATTGGAAAACTCGTGCGAGTAAAAAACCACTCCGGTTATCTCGGCTACCAGCTCAAATCCATTATCAAAAGAAAAACTTACGGCGATGGTAAAAGACCTATGATGGCAACTTCACCGACTCTAATACCTAACTCAAGGAACTCATCAAGCCCGCACACCGCAGTTTTATTCAAAACCTCTGAAGTCTCTGAATGAATCAACTCTGCAGCTCTGAATGTTGGAACTCCGACCTCATTGAGAACTTTGAAGGGTTAGGAAGTTTGGTTGTTTGTTTTGATGGTTTATCAAAGTTCTATATCACCAGGAAACACGAAGACAATAGATTCAAATAAGTCTTCAAGGTGATGAACAAGTAGGTTGAAAGCTATGAAGGTTCTGTGGCTCAGAGGAATATATTTTCTACACTGGGGGAAGGTGGTTATGTGCTCTTTATATAGGTAGCGTAAAAAGAGAGGCTTACCAATACTAAATTAGGTTAAAAATGCGTCCAAAGTACCGCAGTTCCGCACGGGCGTTCGAACGCCAATCGAATGCGCCATGAACTCGTGCTTTCTGGAATGGTTCGTTCGAACGTTTACTCGAACACACTAAGAACGTTTGCTATCTAGAATGTTTCATTCGAACGCTTACTCGAACGCACCACGAACGTTTTCTCTCTGGAATATTTCGTTGGAACCCAACAATGAACGTGCCACTAACATCACACGTTCGAACGCTTCATCGAACGCAGCATTAACGAAATTTGCTCCAATTTTACTAAATACCAGTCCAATTGCTCCAAGTTCTTCAAGACTTATTACAACTCAATTGAACTTATTTTGTTATGGATATTGCCAATAAAAATGGAACTAACAATCTCCCCATTTGGCATTTTGTGACAAAATACTACCTAATACAAAGATTACAGTAAAAGGCCTAAAAAGAAAATAGCCAACTGCCAACCATCACTACAGTAACTTATTACAATAAGACTCGATCTAATACCTAACCAAGTAGTCTTGAAATCAATACTACCACAGCTACCAAATCTGCTTACCTGAAACATCCACAAACATCAACATACCGTGAAAAGCACATGAATTATAAAGAACAGATAAAGCAGTGATAAACTCATGCATGTATAAATATATGGTAGATATCATACTCTCCTTTAATCTTACTCCCCTTAAAACAGATATATCAAATGGATAAACTACGACTCTCATATACTACTACTCTCTCATATACTACTCTCCCCATTTTTGTCACGAAATGACAAAGGGTGAAGGTATAAGGATAAACAACACATGCAAGAGTATATGTGTATGGGCCAAGGGTAAAACCGTCCTTTCACTTCGAACTCAACACCAGGTGAGGCCCAAAGCGATAACCCAGCCCATTAAACTCTAAACCATTTACAAAAACAAAATGACAAAACACTTTAATTATTCACCAACCGTTTCTCTCTTTTCCCCAAAAAAGAATATATTTCCACATGTAAATTATCCTCCCACCGAAAGCAGAAATAATAAGCATGTGAGAGGCCCCATTGCCAGAAATCACAGCACGTTGTGGGTCTCATATACAGCTCATCTGACAGCTACAAGGATGATTCATTCAATCTATAAAAGGATACATAACACAACATACAGGGATGAGAGCTTGACCTCTCACAGACAAGCTTCTGTTCTCTGACACAAGCCCTATGAGCTCTCCATTCCTTTAAACATTTGTCACCGCCCTCACGGCCACCCAAAGAGGTCAAGGTAACAATAAACCTTGCTTTCACATTTTACTCATTTACAGCTCATTTCATACTACTGACTTGAGCGTCGGAGTGCCCCCGGCACCCACCACACCGGTGGGCAGTCTACTCTCGCCCACTCTACCTTTGTTTTGCAGGATCGCTAGTGCCCCCAACCTACAAATTCTGATTGTGGACCTCAGCCGAAATCCAGCATCCACAATTTGGCGCCCACCGTGGGGCCTTAGCGATTCATAGCAAATAAATATCTTTCAGTCTACAATCCTTACACACATAACTATCTATGGCTTCGAGCAACAGACACCAGACCCGATGGTGACACAATTAGCCATTCTACAAAACAGATACGATCAATGGAAAATGAAATAGTATCTGGAACATAATTCTATCTTCAGTCACTCAAATGTGAGAGGCTACAAATCATTTCAACTATCTTATCAACCCAATCTCTTAGGAGCATTCAAGAACGTGGAAAGTGAAAATCCACCATCAAACAACCATCCATTTAATCACCAAAGAAGCCATCATATTTCTCCAGCCGACCTATCACGACAAGTCACATCTTCCGTGTGAAAGGAAATGTTGAAGTAATTCTCTCCAGTCTACACTTGCATGAAGCACTCTGCCACATGTAGTCCATAGTCGTACGCAGACTGCACGAAATCAAGCATGCTATAAAAAAATTGAAAGTTAGGCCAAAATGATCCGTGAAAAGGCAAGCCTATTGAAACACAAAAAAATCGTCGGCTCCAATAAGAATTGCAAGCAGTCCAAAGCTAAAGGTGCCCAATGCTCTAGATTCATTCCATCAAGCTACAAGGGTGCTGAAGAAAATTTTCATTCTACAAAAGGAACCTCGTAAGCAACAAAGAGTTGAGATAAAGTGAGGCCAACTACCCCAAGCTACAACCACCTAAAAAAAAGTTACAGGGAGGGAGAAACATTTCCACACGACACAAAAAATTGAAACAAGTGTGGAACATGCATAGAAAGTCACGTAAAGAGAGCCCCTACTCCTTATGACATGCAATCACCACTCGACAGTTTCAAAAACTGGCACACGCCCAACCACGTATACAAAACAACCGGGTAATGAGGATGTTTCTTCATCTAGGTTGGTGGGAAGCAAGAAACATTTCTAAACATCAACGTACCTTCTTCGAAATCACCATTGACTACAACATTATCTTCGGCCTTATCAGGAATGAAAAACTTCTTGATCGCAGTATCTTCAATGATGGGCCCGCAAGTGGGGTCATCTTCCATGCCCGGGTTCTTAAAAAAAATTATCATACCCACGCGTAAGGATCCCAGCCCTGCACGTTGTACAAAGTCTGCACAGGTCTATGGTCAGTGATGCAGATGGCACAGACACGTTCAGGGACTTCAGCTGTGCGCACATGCGCGCCGTACTGAACTTAGCGGACTCCACGGTGCCGTTTCATTTCCAGCTTGGAATTTCATTTGGCCCATCTGCTATGGACTCACTTGGGAAGCCATTTGATTGGGGTGTCTCAAAATAAAGACACGACTGAATGAAGACTCTACTGAACAAAATAGCAACTCACGTGCCACAAATCAGGCACGAGCCTGTTGAGTAGTCCCACATCGATTATTTTGATGGAAGACAAGGGAATGAGTAAAAAAAACCATCCCACATCGCTTGGGAAAGTAATCCCCTCCAAAGTCCAAACCAACCACACTGACACGCCAAGAGAGATTCACTGCCCATTCGACAAAACTACATACAAAGTATAAGTGCCCCACTCTCCAAAGCTATATGCAAAATTCTTACAACTAAAGTCGCCTGCAAAGAAGGTCCATGAAAAGATAATACACGTGAATAGTTATACCACCACGTGTGCTAATTATGCCACAATAATTAGCATGAATAGTTATGCCACCACGTGATCTTATGCCACTCCATGATTTTGCTTATTATGCCACACCGTAATTACTCACGTTATGCTATTCAATGGGCACATTTCATGCTACATGGTATGGCCTCGTCCATGTGGGTTGAAAAGTTGGTATTAATTGGATAATATCCATACTCCACATCCACGTGGTTTGGCATGCTACCCAGGCATTGTGATTTTCCTGGACCAAAATGCCTTTAAATCTCAACGTGTTATGCGTTGGAGTGTAGGCAATTGGAGTCTTCTTAGTATACTCATCAACAAAAATGGGCCCTAAATTTTATTATTTGGCATGTTGTGCATTGGAGTCTTGTTAGTATAATCTTCAACAAACGTAGGCCCTATTGGATATAAATCATGTATCTTCACATTTCCCATTCGATAGAAAGCCTTTGTGTACCAACCCAATTTGCTCACTCGACTAAGCCGCTAAACAATAGTGAATAATAATAGAAGAATGAGCCACTCGACACAACACAATGATTGTCGAATGGAGTTCTTCCTTTATTCCAAATAATTTTAATTTCAAGAACACTTGTAGTATCATCTAATGTGGTCTCACTCGACATGTATGGGATGATAAAACATCTTGTTTATTTAATTCCCAAACAACAAGGTGAATGGCCATCGACCCATGATGCATGGAAAAATCGCCATCTCTTCCTCAGGCGACATGAAAGGTTAGTCATCATCTTCATGCTACGTTGATTTAATAAATCCAACTTCAGACTACATATGGAATCTTTTATCATGCCTAGTAGAATGAAGAACTTTCTTGGACCCCCTTCAGGTCCAACTAACCAACCATTATCAGGTTAGGTAGTATGAAGATTCTTTTGGACCTTCATCAGGTTCATTCGACAGTAGTCTCATAGACAGGTAGAGTGACAATTCTTTTGGACCTTCATCAAGTTCATTCGACAGTAGTCTTATAGACAGGTAGATTGATAATTCTTTTGGACCTTCATCAAGTCCATACGACAGGTCCATTCAACCGTAGTCTCATAGACCTTCTTCAGGTCTAGTATAGTAAGTGATGACTTCCTTGGACTTTGCTCAAGTCCATTCGGTCTAGTTTCAAAAAATCTCATTATGAGAGTGAAGTCCATTCGACAGTAGTCTCGTAGAATAGTAAAGAGTGAAATCCTTGATGGACCTTCATCAGGTTCATTCGACCGTAGTTTCCTGACCTTCATCAGGTCAGGTAGAGTGAAGATTCACGTGGACCTTCATCAAGTTCATTCGACCGTAGTCTCATAAACCCTCATCAGGAGAATGAGTGATGACCTTCGTGGACCTTCATCAGGTCCATTTGATAACCCATTCGATAGTAGTCTCATGGACCTTCATCATGTCTAGTAGTATGAGAAGGAAAGACCATCATAGACCTTCATCAGAAGACCCTTATTGACCCATGTTAGATCATGTAGAATGAGGAATGAAGACTCTCGTGGATCTTCATCATGTATGGAGTGTAGACTCTCTTATACCTTCATCAGGTATAGCGGAATATGTAAACTTTTCTAGGACCTTCATCAGGTCGGGAGAAGTAGACTCTCATGTACCTTCATCAGGTATAGTGGAGTGTGTAGACTTTCTTGGACCTTCATCGGGTCATGTAGACTCTGATTTACTTTCTTCAAGTGTTGTAGAATGAAATCTTCTTAGACCTCCATCAGATCTGGTATCTGTAGACTCCATTGTACCTTCATCAATATGTATGGTCGACTTGAAACATAAGACAATGAAACATCCTTCATATGGGACATCATTATCAACCTTCTGCCCATTTGACACAACATGCAAGTAAAAGATCTCTCATTGTTTCAGTCAAACAAAGTATGCTTCTTACATTAAAGAGCCATTAACTAGTCACTCGACAAATCCTCCAGATGACAGGTATCAATGTTCTCATCTCTTTACTTACCATGATTGTGGTTTTGAAATTTGCAAGTAATGCCATATGACATAGTTGAAGACCTGGACTACTTTTAGTCCAGACGACATTGAAGACTCCCCGTCGTATGGAGTGTACTCCTGAACCTTCATCTGGTTCAGTCGACTGGGAACATTCCCAATGGCTCATGTAGAGTCGAGTTCAACACATGACCTTCATATGTTCGAGAAAAATTTGAAGACTCCACTGGTCATTGACCAGTAGTATGGAGATTATCCAGACCTTCATCCGGTTCAGTCGACCGGGGACATCCCTCATAGACTCATGTCGAGTCAAATGAAGACATGTACTTCTTACAGTCCAGACGACACATGTCGTGTGAAATAACTCATGAACCTTCATCTGGTTCAGTCGACTGTGAACATTCCTCATGGCTCATGTAGAATCGAGTTCAACACATGACCTTCATCCAGTCTAGAAAAATTTAAAGACTCTCCTGGTCTTTGACCAGTAATATGGAGATTATCCTGACCTTCATCTGGTTCAGTCGACCGGGGACATCCCCCATAGACTCACATCGATTCAAATGAAGACATGGACTTCCTACAATCCAGACGACACATGTCGTGTGAAATAACTCTTGAACCTTCATCTGGTTCAGTCGACTGGGAACATTCCCCATGGCTCATGTAGAGTCGAGTTCAACACATGAGCTTCATATGGTTTAGAAAAAAATTGAAGACTCCACTGGTCATTGACTAGTAGTATGGAGATTATCCTGACCTTCATCTGGTTCAGTCGACCGGGGACATCCCCCATAAACTCATGTTGAGTCGAGTTCATGACATGGACTACATTTTGACCAGACAACTTGAAAAGATTTCGCAGCTCTTCTGTCCTCACGAATAGAATGCATTAAACCCAGACGATAAAAAGAAAAGTACCTAGAATTCTGACAGGTACTCTTACATATCATGTTTCGTACGACATGCATAAAAATACTCTCCAAATCAAGAACTTATTGACTTAGAGAGTAGAGGACAAACTGTATGGGCCAAATTTGGGCCAAGGGCAAAACCGTCCTTTCACTTCGAACTTAACACCAGGTAAGGCCCAAAGTGATAACCCAGCCCATTAAACTCTAAACCATTTACAAAAACAAAAGGACAAACCACTTTAATTATTCACCAACAGTTTCTCTCTTTTCCCCAACAAAAGAATATATTTCCACATGTAAATTATCCTCCCACCGAAAGCAGAAATAATAAGCATGTGAGAGGCCTCATTGCCAGAAATCACAGCATGTTGTGGGTCTCATATACAGCTCATCTGACAGCTACAAGGATTATTCCTTCAATCTGTAAAAGGATATGTAACACAACATACAAGGATGAGAGCTTGACCTCTCTTAGACAAACTCCTGTTCTCTGACACAAGCCCTCTGAGCTCTCCATTCCTTTAAACACTTGTCACCGCCCTCACGGCCACCCAAAGAGGTCAAGGTAACAACAAACCTTGCTTTCACATTTTACTCATTTACAGCTCATTTCATACTACTGACTTGAGCGTCGGAGTGCCCCCGGCACCCACTACACCAGTGGGCAGTCTACTCCCGCTCACTCTACTTTTGTTTTTCTGATTGTGGACCTCAGCCGAAATCCAGCATCCAAAATATGCAAACAAGACTTACTCCCAATCACTAACAATTTTACTAAGTTAACACAGAATCATACAGGAAGTAAACACTAATAAATATGCAAAGAAAATATATGGGCAGAAACTTAAAACATACAGAGGCACACAATGAGGTAAAAAAAAATCCACAAAATTGACTGAAATAACACTTCAACCAAGTACAATGATACCCAGTCAGTATTCAGCTGTTTATGACATGAAATAATACGCATCACTGTAGATTTTACAAAATACTACACACATACATATGACATAAACACCAAAGCATAACAAGTACTTGCGTGAAAAATAAGTGCACAACAAATCAAGGCTTGAGACCTTATTTTATGAGCGGGACACAGCCAAATAAATCTCATCTCTTAACAAACCAAGTCCATAAAATATGTGTTCAAACCCAACACCACTAGAACTTGAAAATTAGCAACATTGGTTGCATGCTATGTTATTATCCCCCTAAATATCATGAGCTCATAAATAAAAACTCTTTCGAGTGAAGGGTTTTTGCCCTTATCTTTCGAATTTTGGCCCATTGGCTCTTTTATTTTGAGACTCATGTAAATATATTTTTTTTTAATTTTGATTTTTACAACGGGATAGCACAAGGTCATCTAGTCAAAGGTCACACTATTTAGTGAGCAAAGTATGGTAGAGATTAGATTTCCGTCCAAAAACTCATACATGCGACCAAGCCTTGACAATAATAAAAAACGTGTATGTGAAGTACAAGCACAAGATATACTAAAGGTTTTTATCACACACACTCATGCATATAGAGCATCAAGAAAAATAAAAGCATATTACACATGCATAAACATATATCCTACATATCATGATCACATGCAACAAGCTTTTCATGCTCTAACAAACCAGAAAAAAAAATTATTTTTGGTCTTTTTCATTTTCTATTTTTTTATTTTTCAGTTTTAACACGCATAAAAAAAATATAAGGACACGCAATGGCTTGTCAATATCCACTGATACGTGGAGTTGTATTTTTAGTGCAGATCATACTACCTGTACGTGCCAAATTTGGCCATGGGCAAAACTGTCTTTCCATTCGAAACAATGTCAGATAAGGCCCATAGACAGAGATGCTGAATATCGGAAAGCCCAAGGTAAAGCCCAAGGTAAAGCCCAACAAAACCTTATTCCACTTGCGAATAAATGATTCATACATAAAGACAAATCTGTACCAAACATTTCCCACTTACCCTAAACATAATCATACTGCTCCACTTTGATCACTAAATAAAGATATCTTAGCACATTGTGGGACTTATGCCAGCTATAAAAGTCACTCACCTTCAACTATAAATGGGAACGAAATACGAGAAAAGGGGAAGCAAGCCTGACTTCTCTCTTACAGCTTCTGCTCTCTGACACAAGCTCTCAGAGCTTCACATTTCTTAAACACTTCATTCCGCCCTCACGGCCACCCAAAGAAGGTCATGGTAATAGTAAGCTTTGCTTTCACATTTTTTACACATTTACTGCTCATTTCATACTACTGACTTGAGCGTCGGAGTGCCCCCGGCACCCACCACACCGGTGGGTAGTCTACTCCCGCTCATTCTAACCTTTGTCTTGCAGGATCGCTAATGCCCCCAATTTACAAATTCTGATTGTGGACCTCGGCCGAATTCCAGCATCCACAATTTGGCGCCCACCGTGGGGCCTTAGCGATTCATAGCAAGCAAAGACCCATCAGTCTACAATCCTTACAAACACAACTACTCATGGCTTCAAGGAACAAACAAAAATTAGACTTCATGCACTCGACAAGAGACCAAAAACCACAGCACCTGAAAGAAGGAATTTGAGGCAGTGACTACCAAAGCTCCAATCCAACTCCCACGTGTATTTTACATACTACCCGGAGTGAAGAATCCACGTTATTATACATACTATTTGAATGAAATCCAACCCAGTCGACGTAATAAACATATGTAGTTGAAGTGCAATTTCAATGCGTCGTGTGGTAGAAGAGATTTATTCAGCCACGATTATAATTTGGAAGTTGAAGAGGCGCATAATTATGGAGCTGTGACATTTGGAGCCATGCTACCCATGCAAAAACAAAAGCCTGCAAACAAGCAGGTGGCATGGACAGCCACACGTCACTGATCACCTTTAACCACACACGACCACACTACAAAAAACCCATAGCCTCTCATGCAAAAATATTGCCCCACATCAAACAAGAAGCATATAAGCCCACGAATGGCCCATGCATGGATGTTCAAAATAGAACATGTGTGCCACCCAAACGGCAGCCCGAAAGTACAATAATCACATGAAGACAATAAGCCCAAATGTAAGCCCAAACGGTAGATGTTGCATGATACGTTTTATGCTTCCTGCTTCATGGCCTAGTCACGCCAAACACGCCAGCCCGTTACATTCCCACCAACAGTCCTCGCCATCAACCCTCGAAATCAGCTTACTCGGCCCGTAGTCATCAGTCCACAATGAACACAACCGGCAGATGAGTCGATGCATCCAAGCCCAGCTACCAGTCCAAGAACTTCAGTCAAAAGGAAGCTCAAAATAGCCCATGAGTTGTCAGCCCATTAGCCACATAAATCAAGTTCTTCAAACAAGAATAATAGCCCACAAGAAGACCTCAATTTCCAATCAGACCCATACAATTAAAGTCCAAACACACTTCATGTGAGAAGAAGTCAGCCCACTTGTCACAGCATGCGGAGCCTGTAGAACCATATGCCTAATCAGCCTAATAAACCAAAACAGCAAGTCGAGAGTCCCACATCGATTAGAGCATGAGAGGAACATAATTTTCAAGTAACAAAACTCTTCCCTCATCCCCTATGTCATTCCATGTGATTCCACCCCTCGCCAAATGAAAGCTGTAAAATGCCAATCCATGCGACTATATGTCGAACCAAGAATAAAACATTACAAGCAATCAAATAAAAACCAACATCCAAGAGCCAACAATCGAAGAGGGACCATTGGCCCAACTCACGCCCATCATCCGAATTGAGACTACCAAACCCAAACAAAGACTCAGTTGAGTGTCGTCCAAAATGAAAGTGACGAGCCCACTAATTAGAATCCCACATCGCCTATGAAATGGCAGATTAAGAGTTATGCTGAACCCATCAAGCTTCACATGGCTATTAAAGAAAATTCATCCGACAAAAGAACTCACATGCGACAAAGTGGAGATAAAGTGAGGCCAAGTCAAGTTAAATAACAGCTCTCTTCCCATAGTGCAAATGGAGCCCCACTCGACAAAACCACATACAACAAGCCCACTCGACAAGGTAGCTTCACAAGAATCAATCAAGTAGTATGCGACCAAGCCTCTTGAAATCTTCAACGAAAAGAATCAACTCATACAGCTACGTATACCACTCAATGTCGTGCCATGCATATGTTAGCTCATATACCTTTATAATGTGGCCCTTCATACATGCAAGGTGTGATGGTAACACACGAAAGCCATCAAAGAAAGAGGCGACTCCACGTGATGAGAAAGAAAACCCAATTACCAGCATGAGACAAGCAGCTGAATTTGGTCCAAGATGAGGCCCATGTTCGGATCAGGAAGGTTGGCCCAACTTCAAAGGCTGATCTCAACTCGCAGCACACTGCCAGGAGGCTCCATACGACACTACATGAAGCTCAGAAATTAGAAAGATGGTTCATACTACATTACATGAAGGCTCAGAAGACATTGAAGGATAGTCACCCTCTAGAGACAACTCAGATGAAATTTCATCTCCAAATCACATGAAAGGTTAGTCATCATCTCCATGCTACATTGATTTAATATTACCAACTCGAGACTACATAGGGAATCTATTAACATGCCTAGTCAAATGAAAATTTTCTTGGACCTCATTTGGTCCATTCGACCAACCTACATCAGGTTAGGTAGTATGGAAATTCCATGTGACTTTCATCAAAGTTAATTCTATTGTAGTATCATTGAACTAATTCAAGTATTGTATAATTAGTAATGACATCGATAAGCATCATTTCTTCCATACTACATATTAGGGTAATCATTTCCATACGTAGTATGAAGATTATCATCCATTATATACTTTATGGATAGACTTCCATAAACTCTAGAAAGTATTGGAAAAGACCCATGAACCTTCATCAGGTTCATTCGACCGTAGTCTCATGACCATCATCAAGTCCAGTAGAATGAAGATTCTCTTTGACCTTCATTAGGTTCATTCGACAGTAGTATCACAGAAGTGTGAAGTGTAATGGCCTTGATAGATATTCTTCAAGTTCATTCTACCATTGTCTCATGGACCTTCATCAAGTCTATGATAGTTATGACCTCATTGGACTTCCATCAAGTCCATTCGACGAGTCCAGTCGACAATAGTCTCATAGAAGAGTGAGGAGTGATGAATTTCATCAATTTCATTCCATTGTAGCATCATAGACCTTCTTCGGGTCTAGTGTAGTAAGTGATGACCTTGATATACAATCATCAAGTCCATACTACATGTTCATTCAACCGTAGTCTCATGGAGATGTACAATGAGGATTCACATGGACCTTCATCAGGTTCATTCGACCATAGCTCCTTGGACTTCCATCAAGTCCATTTGACAAGTCCAGTCGACAGTAGAAGAGTGAGGAGTGATGAATTTCATCAATTTCATTCCATTGTAGCATCATAGACCTTCTTCAGGTCTAGTGTAGTAAGTGATGACCTTGATATACAGTCATCAAGTCCATACTACATGTTCATTCAACCGTAGTCTCATGGAGAGGTAGAATGAAGATTCACATGGACCGTCATCTGGTTCATTCGACCGTAGCTCCTTGGACTTCCATCAAGTCCATTTGACCAACTCCATTCGACAGTAGTCTCGTAGAATGGCAGTGACATTGATGGCTTTCATCAAGTTTATCTATTGTAGTCTCATGGACCTTCTTCAGGTCTAGTATAGTGAGTGATGACCTTTGACCTTCATCAGGTCCATTCGACCAACTCCATTCGACAGTAGTCTCGTAGAATGGCAGTGACATTGATGGCTTTCATCAAGTTTATCTATTGTAGTCTCATGGACCTTCTTCAGGTCTAGTATAGTGAGTGATGACCTTTGACCTCATCAGGTCCATTCGACCAACTCCATTCGACAGTAGTCTCGTAGAATGGCAGTGACATTGATGGCTTTCATCAAGTTTATCTATTGTAGTCTCATGGACCTTCTTCAGGTCTAGTATAGTAAGTGATGACCTTGATATACAGTCATCAAGTCCATACTACATGTTCATTCGACCGTAGTCTCCTGACATTCATAGCTCCATGGACCTTCTTCAGGTCTAGTAGAGTAAAAGATAACCCATGGCTCATAAAGAGTCAACATATGACCTTCATCTGGTCTATAAAAATTTGAAGACTCCTCTGGTCCTTGGCCAGTAGTATGGAGATTATCCTGACCTTCGTCTTATGGTTCAGTCGACTGGGGACATCCCCCATGGCTCATAAAGAGTCAATTGATTATCCTGACATTCATCTGGATCAGTCTACTGGGGACATCCCCCATGGCTCAGAAAGAGTCAATTGATTATCCTGATCATCATCTGAATCAGTCGACTGGGGACATCTCCCATGGCTCATAAAGAGTCAATTGATTATCCTGACATTCATCTGGATCAGTCGACTGGGGACATCCCCCATGGATCATAAAGAGTCAACATATGACCTTCAACTGGTCTAGAATAATTTGAAGACTCCTCTGGTCCTTGACCAGTACTATGGAGATATCCTGACCTTCATCTGGTTCAGTCGACTGGGAACATTCCCCATTGGCTCATGTAGAGTCAAGTTGAAGACCTGGCCTTCATCTGGTCAGACGACATTATAGATTCCCCTGGTCCTTTGACCCGTAGTATGGGGATTATCCTGACATTCATCTGGATCAGTCGACTGGGGACATCCCTCATGGCTCAGAAAGAGTCAATTGATTATCCTGATCATCATCTGAATCAGTCGACTGGGGACATCTCCCATGGCTCATAAAGAGTCAATTGATTATCCTGACATTCATCTGGATCAGTCGACTGGGGACATCCCCCATGGATCATAAAGAATCAACATATGACCTTCATCTGGTCTATAAAAATTTGAAGACTCATCTGGTCCTTGGCCAGTAGTATGGAGATTATCCTGACCTTCGTCTTATGGTTCAGTCGACTAGGGACAATTCCCCATGACTCTTGTCGAGTCAAGTGTAACTCCTGAACCTACATTCGGTTCAGTCGACCAAGGGACATTCCCCTGACTCATGTCGAGTCAAGTAAACTCCTGAACCTACATTCGGTTCAGTCGACAAGGGACATTCCCCTGGACTCATGTCGAGTCAAGTAAACTCCTGAACCACCGTTTGGTTCAGTCGACAAGGGACATTCCCCTGGACTCATGTCGAGTCAAAGCATAATCCTGACCATCGTCAGGTTCAGTCGACAAGGGACATTCCCCTGGACTCATGTCGAGTCAGGTAAACTCCTGAACCACCGTTTGGTTCAGTCGACAAGGGACATTCCCCTGGACTCATGTCGAGTCAAGTAAACTCCTGAACCACCGTTTGGTTCAGTCGACAAGGGACATTCCCCTGGACTCATGTCGAGTCAAAGCATAATCCTGACCATCGTCAGGTTCAGTCGATTGGGAACATTCCCCACGAATCATGCCGAGTCAAGTTGAAGACCCGGACTTCCTCTGTCCAGTTTACACTTATCGTATGGAATATACTCCTGAACCGTATTATGGTTCAGTCGACTGGGGACATTCCCCATGGCTTGTGTCAAGCCAAGTTGAAGACTTGGACTACTCATAAACCATGCATTGAATTCATTCTGTCGTATGAAACATGAACTAGTACATTCTTGACTGGTACTCTTACATCTTGTTCTATTCGACATATATTGAAATACTCTCCAAGTCAAGGACTTCTTGACTTAGAGAGTAGGGGACAAACTGTACGTGCCAAATTTGGGCCATGGGCAAAACTGTCTTTCCATTCGAAACCAATGTCAGATAAGGCCCATAGACAGAGATGCTGAATATCGGAAAGCCCAAGGTAAAGCCCAACAAAACCCTTATTCCACTTGCGAATAAATGATTCATACATAAAGACAAATCTGTACCAAACATTTCCCACTTACCCTAAACATAATCATACTGCTCCACTTTGATCACTAAATAAAGATATCTTAGCACATTGTGGGACTTATGCCAGCTATAAAAGTCACTCACCTTCAACTATAAATGGGAACGAAATACGAGAGAAGGGGAAGCAAGCCTGACTTCTCTCTTACAGCTTCTGCTCTCTGACACAAGCTCTCAGAGCTTCACATTTCTTAAACACTTCATTCCGCCCTCACGGCCACCCAAAGAAGGTCATGGTAATAGTAAGCTTTGCTTTCACATTTTACACATTTATTGCTCATTTCATACTACTGACTTGAGCGTCGGAGTGCCCCCGGCACCCACCACACCGGTGGGTAGTCTACTCCCGCTCATTCTACCTTTGTCTTGCAGGATCGCTAATGCCCCCAATTTACAAATTCTGATTGTGGACCTCGGCCGAATTCCAGCATCCACACTACCTTCTATTCGAAATCAGCTATGAAATTTATGGCCGGGTTTCCATCCTATATACCAAGGGATATATAACAATGAAGAACACACTCACCCATATGCAGTAAAAATTAGACGTGTAAAAAATATAAAAACACACGCACACACATATGTAATGGGGAAATAAAATGCAACTTCTAAGCAGAGTTACACCAAAGTGCACTCACATCATGACTTTGGGGATCAATACATTCAGAAGTAGATTGGAGGTCATCTTGCTTCCTTACCCAAACTCTCTTAGGAATTTCTTCCACTTGAGAATTTCTAGTCAATACAGGAAGTTTCTCACTAAGGAATTGTGTCTGTTTAACTAGTGCAAAAACTTGAGATACTAGATTTAAAGAGTCAAATCTACGTGACATGGTCTTATGCCTTTTTTTTTATGTTTGTTCAGCATAAAGAACTTAGGTCTAATGTGTCATGTCTTGCCACAGTGATGGCAAGCAGACACAAACCTCATATGAGAGTGAGGTTTACCCAAAACATCTCTAGATTGAGGTTGGGTCATAGAACGAGGAACATCATGAGGAATCACATGACTACACTCAACATGCTTCTTGTCTAAGTCATGTTTAGGAGAGACAGACACAGTTCTAGATGATGACGCCTTATCGCAATTAGGCTCAAAGTTAATCCATAACATGCGATCTAGTTTTTTATTCCCATTAGAAAATACAGACAACTGGGTTCTAGTATCTTCAAGTTCAGTTTCTAAGGTTTCAATTATATCAACTAGACCTTTATTCTTGTCCTCGGGGTCATCAATCATCACAAGGTTGTGTTCAAACTAAGCTTGAGCTTCATTCTTTTCTAGCTCTACTTCCTTCAGCCTCTTATTGATCTCTATATTCTCCTTTCTGATAGCTAGACTCTCATTAAATAGTTCAGTATAAGCTACCTGAAGACTATCCTCATCTATAGACTCATCGCGAGAGAATTCCGAATCAGCATCACTAACATTATCATTTCTCTCACCAGACACGCCAGCAGCAAAGGCCATACAATTGCTCTTATTCTTAGGAGACTCATCAGAAGTATAGCCACCTTCTGAATCACTATGGGAGGCCGGCATGGCTCTCTTACCTTTAGCCTTAAGGTATGTAGGGCACTCAGATCGAATATGCCCATTACCTTCACACTCATGACATTGGATGCCTCGGGGTTTGCTACATATATCCTCTCTAAACTCCCTCCTACTGTGCCTACTCTCTCTAGGCTCATATTCCATATCCCTATTATTGTAACGACCATTCTTCTTTAGCTTAAGAAACTTCTCAAACTTCTTTGCAAACATGGCCAAATCATTATCTATGAGGGTATCATCATCATCGCTAGACGGATCATAAGCAACTTCCTTTGTAGTCTTCATCGCTATGGTTTTGAGTTTTCTATAGCCAGAAAACTTCTTCTCATAAACTTGCAGCTTTCCTACAATGTCGTTTAGTTTAAGCTGATCGAGGTCATTGCTTTCCTCGATGGCGGTAATCTTCGGTAGGAACTTATCAGGAAAGGATCTAAGAATTTTCCTTACTATCTTATTAGTAGGAATAGTCTCGCCTAGGTTAAAGCTTGAGTTAACGACATCATTAATCTCAACATATAACTCATCAAATGTCTCATCATTTTTCATCTGGGCGACTTCAAACCTAATAGCAAAATCCTGGAGTCTATTATTTTTAACAGACGGTGTTATCTCATGCACAGTCTACATGATGTCTCAAACATCATTAACTATTTCAAACATGGAAATTCTCCTAAATTATGTTGAGCAAACAGTACCATGAATGGCATTAATTGCCCTGTTGTTCCTATTACTAGCGTCAAAATCATCATTGGTCCATATCAGTTTGTCTTTAGGGGAAGAGACCTTATCAACTATAACCACGAGAGATTTCCATATGTACTCAACTGTCATCCAGACACTCATCTAAGGATTTTAGGAACGCTCTCACCCGAACTTTCCAATGTAAATACTCTGTCCTATCAAATAATGGAGGACAATTAAGTGATTGACTTCTTTCCATAGCTAAACGGGTCAATGATCGAGTTCAGTCTCTGATACTAATTGAAAGTTCGTATTTATCCAAGGTTCTAACTGTTGGGGTTGGTGCTCAGAGCGCCAATCCGGACCGTATTTATGTCTGATTCATGAATACGAACATCCCCTTATTTCATAATATTACTTATTTATGGTTGCACCTCTTGTTCTTATATACGTATTTGATCTAATTACGATTAGATTGAAACTAAATGTGGTTTAGTGATATGTATATATTAGACAAATGCCCGATAATGTTTAATGTAGTACACAGTTACAAAGTTAGTTTGTAATTGACATTGGGAAGTGTCACTGCTATATGAATATTATCAAACATAGTTCCTGGTCAAGATTTGCTAACACGGGTCGGTTAGTCAAATCCGTTGAGACCAGTACATGTCGTATATCGAGACTTGGTCCGATGGTTTATCCCAATGAACCATGAGTCTATGGAGACTCGTATAGACGTGTAGGTGTTTATAGTGGATAAACACTGAACGGCTCACCGAAGATTCTTAATGGATGGTACACCAACGTCAATAAGAATCTTCTCGGGTTGAGTAGCATAGTGGTCCTTCGACTTGAGACACCACTGTGGATGTATGAGACATCCTCCACACTTAGATGGCAGTCACGTCACCGATCTATTTAGATCAGACCTCCGCCTGTTCGTTGGGTGTGGATCGATCCTCAGGATATCCTGTGTGTGTCAAGATAGGATCCGTCAGTTCTGTATACAGAGCATAGGTAGTCCATATATTATTAGCAGTCTGTTAAATCTGTGGCCACAGTATACATCGGAAGTAAGTTCCGAGTGTTATTTAGAGATTGCTAATAGATACGTCGACAAGATAATACCTATAGAGATTTGACGTTCACATTTATATCTCTGGGATTATCTGGATACCTGTGATGGAGGGATTATACGTATGCAATGACCTCGACCTGTATGATTCAGCGAGATTATCCGTGATCGTCATAATCTACGGGTGGATAGATTATGGACACGAAATTGGATTTCGTGACGGATATACTTGAATCTAGAGAGTCTCAATAATGAAACATACTCCTAGAGCACTAGAGCAACATTTATGAATAATGATGATTATTTATAAATCGTTTAATCGTTAAACGAAAAATACATGCGAACGGGCCGAACCGTCATTTCCTAATTAATGTGTATTTGTATTTAATATATGATGTTATTGAATACACATTAATAAATGGTCAAATAAATGTATTTGACATATATCATCAATATATGTATTTGAGATATTTAAAGTAAATATAATACATATATTTGATATATTTGTATTTAATTAATTATTTAATTATTTAATTGTTAAATGATTAATATAATTAAAATATAAATATATCACCAAATGATAAAGTTAGGAAATGATTATAAGTGTAAAAGTTTGACTTTACATTAAAGGAAAAGGTTGTCAAATTGATTTTGACTTCTTAAGATATTTGTTCAAAATTGTTTGAAAAATGAAAATATTTTTTCCTTTATTCTTTATCAATTTCGGCCATGACACTTTAAAATATAAGAGTTATATTTTTCTAAGTTGCATTTGTTGACTAAATTAAATATCTTTAAAGTTGTTTTAGATATTTAACCAAGTTGAACAAATGAAAGACAAATGAAGATGAAATTAATATTCTTGTAATTTGCCTTACCAATTTCGGCCAAGGGCTTTTTCCAAGCTTGTATATATTGTTTTTCATTTCATTTGCTTTTAACCTAATTCACTTTAACCAAAAACTCCATTAAAGGAAGGCAAAGAATGCTAGAGAGAAAAGAAAGAAAAATCAAGAAAAGCTTGGAAAATAGTAAGTATTTCCAACCTTCCATTAGAGAGTAATTTGTTCCTCTTGTTGTGGGCAACATCTTGTGATGTTCTTGAGTTTTTATATTCTTTATTCTTTGTGTTTTTGATGGATAAATGTTTGGTGAAACTGTAGAGCATGTATAATGGAGAAAGCTTGTGACTAGTGTAGTTATAAGTGTTCTTTTAAGGTTTTGGAAACCTTGTTGCTAATCTAGAGTTGTTGACCCACTCTTAGATGACCTAGATTTGATCTTGAGTTGTTTCATTGTGTTGAGACTTTGATTGGATGGAAGAAACATGATTGAAGTAATTGATTTAACCAATTTGGTCTAATTTGTCCAATTTGAAGAAATTGAAAAATTAGGGTTCATGACCAATTCCAAATTTGGGGATTTTCATATATGTTGTGTATTTGGATGTGTATATGATTCATATAAAGTTTCATGTTCATTGGATTACATCTTGATGTGTTTTGATGCATGAAATGACAAAGTGCACAAATTGCCCACCTTTGGGAGGCATTCGGCCAAATGGATAAAATTTGGGGATTTGGTTGCTTTTGGTGTTTTGATGTTTTGAACATGCTAAGTTCATCTTAGAAATGATTTAGAATCATTCAAAATTGATTGGATCAATTTCGGACTAAAATGGACAAAATACCAAGTGTAATGGCAATTCGGTAAATTCACTTAAATATGATTATTGAATTTTATTTCATAATTTGATTATTGGATAATTAAATAAATATGTTTATTTAATTAATCCGAGAAAAAGTTTTGAAATCGGAAAATTTGATTTTCCACAGCTTCCGCTGCGTTACCGGATTCAGCCCCTAAAACCCATACAATAACCCTATGCGGAATTAACACAATAAATCAAGACAAGTTCTGACTATTGATTCTATGGATTTCTAACAAGCAACCTCAATATCAAACAATTAAAATATAATGCAGAATATTAAAAGCAATCACACAAAATCAACATAAATATTTTGGTGACGAAGTGGAAAACTCGAGCGAGTAAAAAACCACTTCGGGTATCTCGGTTACCAGCCTAAATCCACTATTAAGAGAAAAACTTACAGCGATGGTAAAAGACCTATGACGGCAACTCCACCGACTCTAATACCTCTAGATTGCAAGAACTCAAGGAACTCCTCAAGCCCGCACACCATGATTTTCTTCAGAACCTCTGAAGTCTTTGTAGTATCTCGGTTACCAGCCTAAATCCACTATTAAGAGAAAAACTTACAGCGATGGTAAAAGACCTATGACGGCAACTCCACCGACTATAATACCTCTAGATTGCAAGAACTCAAGGAACTCCTCAAGCCCGCACACCACGATTTTCTTCAGAACCTCTGAAGTCTTTGTGAATTGAATCTGCAAAGCTATGCCACAGAACTTCGAATGTCAATCTCAACCTTCAAACTCAAAAAGCTTAGGATATTAGTCAGGTTGTGTTTGGAGGGTAGATGGTGATGAAACAAGAAAGTCATTCACAAGGAAGAAGACATGTAAGATTGAGTCTTCAAGGGTGAGAGATCTTCAAAGGTATGGAAAACTCAAAGCAAGAATATTTAGGGTAATGTTTTCCAACCTTGTAATGAGGGTGTGTGTTTGCTTTTATAGGTAGGGTTTTCTTAGAGGTAAAACGACTTTAAAAACGCATTAGGAAAACAAAAGATGTGATTTGCGTTCGAACGCGCAAAGAACGTGCCACGAATGCGAAGGATTTTGCAAAGGGCGTTTGAACGAAACCACAAATGCTACTCGAACGTGAAGCCTCTGGAAAGGTTCGTTCGAAAGAGATGTAGAACGTGCCTCGAACAGTTGGTCTCTTGAAGCTTTTGTTCGAATGAAGATAAGAACGTCAACGTGCCACTAACGACAGGCGTTCGAACGAATACACGAACGTGCCACGAACGTTGCTCTGATAAAATCATCTGCCAAGTCAGCAACACACCCAAACACTTCAAGACTCATTACAACTCAATGTAACACAGTTTGTTACGGAATTTGCCAACATGAAACCCGAACAAACTCCTCATTTGGTATTCCGTGACAGATGAATCAATAAATTGGGCTGCCATATCTCTTTAGTGTTTACGTAAGCTTTTCTATTAATATATGATATATCTCTCTTTTTTCCTTTTCCCCTTTATTTTTAATTAAAAAATATATATCTAAAAATATAAAATGTTCATACAAAAATACAAATTTTTAATTTTTAAATTATAAACTTCAAAACAACTATCATTGCCGAGATGTTTCAACAAAAAAAAAAAACTCTTACATTTATAAGAGATTGATGATTTTAAACTATCTATTTTCAAATACTTATTCGAACTCCAAATTACAATGTGTAAAATTCTACATACTAATATGTATATCTACAACTTTCATCAATAAACCTCTCTCAAATTTAGATATTTACAATATCGAAATTAATACTAAAATTGTTATGTCGCAAATACTGCACAGCAAATAGCCTCACTCTTGATCTAATTGATTTTTTGAACTTACCATATGCGTGTATGTAGTGATAGAATGTTTAAAGAAAATTTTTAGAATGTAAATAGTTTCGCCCTTGATCTAATTGATTTTTTACTCGATCCATTAAACAGAAAAAAAATAATAAACGAACTGTCACCTAGACGAAAATAAAATAACGGACTTAAAAAATCACTTTACATTGTGTAATCTTCAAATGATAGTTTGGTTAACTAATTAACTCTTCTAATGGGAGCAAGAGGCCATGAGTTCAAGTCTTAGGAAATATATTTTATTTGGCGTTTGGGTTAGGGGTGCAAAAACGAATTGATGAATTAAATTTGTATTAAATCCTAAACGAATCGAATCAAAATGTGATAGATTTGTCTTCGATTCGTTTATTAATCGAATCCTAATATTATGATTCGTATTCGAGTCGTTTATTAAACGAATCGAATACGAATATTCGTTTAATCATGTTAATAGTAAATAACATAAATTATCATAATTTATTTACATTAATTCTTTATAAATATATACATATGAAATACGTAATTAATAACTCATCAAATATCGACAATATTATTTTTTCAATAGTAATTAGCCATAATTTCTCGAATCTTAACTGAAAAATAATAATAACTAGTAAAAGAAAATAATAAAGCAAATCCTAAACGAATAAACGAATTAATGATCTTAAATTCGTATTCGAGTTTTTGTTTAATAAACAAATCGATTCGAATTGACTCATTTATTAAATGAATCTATTTTTTCAAACTCATATTCGCTTTAAAGTGAATCAAATCGAACGAATAAATAAATTATAACCAAATTGCCACCTCTCGTTTGGGTTAGGTAGGGGTGCAATTTATAAAGAATATATTTAGTCATTTTTTAAAATTAAAAAAAAAATCTACACCCTGTTTATATTAGAGGAAAATGACTCCTTTTAGTTTTTAAAATGGATATACTCAGATAAGTACCTTTAAAGTTCTGTATTTGGTAAAATGGACATAATAGTTTTTTTTAATTAAATCTAACAGTTTACCTCATTTAATTCAAAAATAACTATAATGGCCTTATTTATTTTAGGAGTAAAATGATATATACACCTCTAAAATTTTTATAAAAAGATAGATTCACCCCTTAAGTTTCATAAAATAACATATACGTCCCTAAAATAGTAAACTTTCAAAAAAAATAACATATACAGCCCAAAATAAATAGTAAATAATTTTACACCATAAAATTAATAGAAATTTAAAATTGAGAGAGAGGGCGAGAAATGTTAATATTTTTAATTTGACAATATAATTTATGCTACTAACTTTTTAACTACTAAACGAATGACAATCACAATAATCCACCAAATAAATATAAGATTAAAATCATAATAGTTGCTCTTAACGTCTCAAAAATACAAATTAAATAAAATTCTTGATAATCAATATATTGATATATTTCCGATATAGTAAATAAAATAAAATTTAAATCTCACTTTAATCTCTGAATATCCGTCATAACTTAATAGATAATCTCATACGGTCATATGTTGTTCTTCGATGACATTAAAAATATTTAATTCTTTTTTTATAATATCTTTTCACAATGATGATTTAATGCATTGTGCAAAATTATCCTAATTCATCACACTATTATTTAGGTGTTTTAATCAATTTTTTGAATCATATATATTAATAATCATATATTTTATTATAATAATTAAAACAATTCGAATATGTTACAAACTTTCAGGTATATATGTCTTTTTGACCCTAAATATAATTTTAACCAAATATTCGGGTGCATATGTCTTTTTATGAAATTTTGTAGGTATATATAATATATGTTCTTTCATGAAATGTTAGGGGTGTATATGTTCTTTTATTAAATAAGAATATGATAGTTATTTTAGGGTAAAATGAAGTAGTTTAGTTTAGTTTAGTTTTTTTTTTTTTTTTTTTTTTTTATTTTATAGAAAATAAGAGTGGCAACAGGCCGGGTCTGGGCCCAAATTGTGCTAGGCCGGGCTTTTTTAAATAAATAAATTTTTAATTTTTAATAAAATAATTATTTTGTTGAAATTTTTAGTAGTAATAATTTTAAACAAATTAAGAATGTCAATTTTTGTAGTATTTTTTTGGATTGACCTTAAAAATTTAGTAATAAATACATATTTAGAATTAAAAATTAATTTAAATAATTAAAAAAAATTTTTTTAATAAAAATTAAACTCAGATCGAGCTTGGGCTTTCTTGCCTAAACCCAGTTCGGGTCTGAAAATTAAAATTTTACCTTCAGGCTATGATAAAGCATGTCGGATCGGGTAGGGTTCGGGCTTTTCTGATAGAGATGGCCACCAATTCGGACCGAACAGTTACGGTTCCATAACTTTTGGAACCATAACCAAATAATCGAACCGATTCATTTCGGTTTGGTTACGGTTCCACAAGATTGTGGAACCGTAAATCGGAACCGGAACCATAACCAGACGGTTATAGTTTAATTAATTTTTTTTAAAAAATATTTTTAAAAAATGAAAATTAATTTTTAAAAATTAGTAATTGAATATTATTACCAAATAAATATAATTAAAAAACATTAAAAATTAATTTGAATTTTATTACATTAAATTAAAAATTTAAATTAAAAATAAAATAAAGAGCTTGAACTTCAATTTATAAAAACGTAAGCTGCTTACGTATCATATTGGGGTAAGATGAATCAAATCTCATATAATTTTATTATATTTTTTAGATAGTTAACTCCATTATAATTATTTACTCATCATCATTACATGTTTCTGTTGTTGATCATTCAGCTCATGTTCTGCTTGCAAATGCATTGTCGAACAAGTCTTTGAAGTTATCAGGGCATATTCTTGTTGCTTTAGTTCAGCTTGAGCTCAATCAACATGTTGTTGCTTTTAAGGTACTTAGATGTAATGAAGATCGTCTCACTTCCAAAATATTGTCTCCCAAGACGAAGGCTTGTTCAACAACAACAGTGAAAATATTTATAGGAATTTTACAAACAGCAAGATTTAAAATATTTTTACAATAATTAGTAAAAATAATATTTTCACTAAAACTTAAAGAAAGATGTGTCATGCAAGTAAATTTAGCAAATTCTTCTCTATTTTTAGCATCAGAATATTTAAATAAATCTAAAGAATTTGACCTATACTAGATGAAATGTACATAGATATTTGAGTTTGTGATATATCAACTCCGATTTCAACACATGATGTATATCCAAGTGCTTGTTCATATTATCATAACCGCCAGTAAATTTGTAAGATACACCACATTAGTTGCATATTGTTATTGGACTTTCATTTTCAGTTTCGACTAAATGAGAATAAATTTTAAAAAAATCATAAGATCGAGACTTAATTTTTCTTAACTTTGACCGCTCTCTCAGGTTGAGAAATTAGACATGATGTTCTCATAATGAGCTTGCCATTTTTTTTTAAATATTGGAGAATTGTAAAATTAAGAGAATTGTAAAAAATGAAGAACAATTGAGAGAATATAGACTTGAGAATAAGAGAATTCTTGGTGTATATAAAAAATGAAAGATAGCCCCTATTTATATATTTTTTGGTAAATTTTATGCTGCCTAAATTGGCCATAAAACTAATCGTTTTATTAATATTATTGAGGGTAATTTAGAGACTTAACATAAAAATAAATAATTTAAAACAAATAAAAAAATTATTATATCTGTTACAATGAGCCAAACGACTCATTGTATAACCGTTGGGCTCTCAAATGTTACAACGTTAGGCAACGGACGATTCCTTTGGTTCGACTAAGATGAGAACCCTAACCGAATCGAAATCGGAACCGGACGGTTCCTTCCAATTCGATTTCGGTTCCGAATCGGAATCTTGATCGGGTCTATTTTTTGTCATCCCTAAACGAAAAAACTAACGAGACAGATGCATATATAATTATTACCAAACTTTAGAGTGCACATGTCAATTTTCAAAAACGAAAGGCATATGTTTGTCTTTTTACGAATCCATATAGGGATGGCAATGAGGAGGAGAAGATATGAGATCGACATCCTCTCATTCGTCCCCGAAAATTTTCAAATGTTTCCGTCTGCTTCATTCCTCTCGTAATTATTTTAGGGGAAATGATGAAGATCACTGGATAATAAAAGGAGATCCCCGATGGGTCATGAACCGATAATAAACAAAATTTTCATATAATAAATTTAAGTTATTAAAAAATATATTAGTTGAATTATTGCTTTATCTATAAATCAAGTATACATATTCAAAGAAATTGATAATATTTATTACACAAATCACAATTTACATAAATATATTTTCTGTCTCTTTGTTTGGTCCGTAACTTAATAAAATAATAGATACTTAATTAAAAAATGGTTATATATATAATTATTTCATTTAAGTTATTATATTATTTATAATTTACATATTTTATAAATATTAAGATATTTTTATTTACATCTATATAAAATTATAAATAGAAATGTTAATATATTTATTAAAATAATTAAAATAAATAAATTAAAACTTAAATGACTAATAAAAAAAGATAAAGATTTAACTTAATTATCATTTATTCCTCGAATAAAAAATAAGTATTAAAATGTTAAATTTCTGTCATCCCTTAATCCACATCCTTAATAATTACTACGGACTTAAAAATAACGCTACGCTGGTTGGTGGGTGATCCAGAGCCCAATCCCAAACAAATATAAAGGACCGACCTTTCACGTTATTAAGAAGTAGCCCTTTGTATCTGAGTAGAGTGTCTGTAAACCCTTCTTTCCCTATTGTCCGTTCAGATCGACGGTGAGCCCTCGCTTAGTCCTAAATCATTCACATAATTGCTTGTTTGCAGCTAGGGTTGTATTTTAATTTCATTTTTTGACCACTCGTCTTATCAACGAAACTATACTTTGTCTATTTGACCTTTTTATTTTTAAATTTATATAGATGATTCTTTATTCCGATTTTATTCGCTACAATGTAAAATGATAGTGATTGAAGTCGATTGCCAATGTTTTGATTCTCTTGTTTCTTGATTTTTATTTGACTTTTATTTCAGGTTGGAATCAAATCAAGACTCTGTAAGTATTTTGGAGTAAGGAAAGAAAGAGATAAGCAACGATGTTCGGTTCAACTAATCGTAATTGTTTTCTTTTTCCTTTATCTTTTGTAGTATATTAATTATTCATAGTTTATAGTCTAATCATATCTGTCCTTTAAATTTGAAAGCTTCATAGATTTCGTTTTCTGTAATGATTTTTCCGATGGTTCATGAGTTATTTTATTTTCCCTTAGTTTAGAGGTTACTAGTTAAATTAAATTAAATGCTCTAGTTTGTGTCTTTCTTTATGTCTCAGACAATTCTGGTATTTTCTACTGATCATAACTACTTAGAAGTTGGCCCCAAGGGCGTAGTCAAGTTAGTTTCAAGCATCTTAATAATAGCTTGCCACTCAGGTTCGAGCTTTGGGAAGGCAAAGGGTTAAAAATATATTTGTGCCTTAAAAAAAACTACTTAGAATATGAAATTAGTTTTTCCTCAAAATTCTTGTACTGGTCATGCACGCTGTTCAAATTGCATTTACTAATATATTTTCTTTGGACAGCATTTGGGCAGTCTTCTAGTAGTCCATTTGGATCACAATCTGTCTTTGGGCAGACCAATAATGCGAGTAACAATCCATTTGCTCCCAAACCATTTGGTGCAACAACGCCTTTTGGTTCAACAGGGAGTTCCATATTTGGAGGCACTTCAACTGGGGTGTTTGGTGCATCCCAATCATCTTCACCGTTTTCATCAACCACAACTTTTGGTGCTACATCAGCCTCGGCGTTTGGAAGTTCAATGCCTTCATTTGGTGCATCTTCTACTACTCCCTTTGGCAGTTCACCGTCATCATTCGGAGGTGAGTATGTGCATGAGTTAACATGAGTTAATTATGTCCTTTTAGTGTGATTTCTGATTTTCTTCTCCACACTTTACCTGACTTGTTGGTTTTGATTTAACTCTCAAGAAAGATGGTTATACTTCTAGGTCAACATGTGTTTTGAGGCATTAATGTTCTTAGTGTTCTTATAGTATTTCAGCATTAATACGTGTCTTATGCAGTTATGCATATAATTAATTGCTGGGTGTCCATAATACGAGAATCTCATCTTAGGTTGAGGATGGTTTTTAAGTTTTCGTTTATAATGACAGTGACAGATTTTCGTCGTGGATGTCAAATTCACATGTTTCCTCTTTAGGTTTTGTTTCTTTGATTTGTCTTATATTTTGTTTGTCAACCGGGCAATTTTTTTGCCATGCTGTAATGTTGTTGTCCTTGGTTTTTTCTTCCCAACTCCTACTATAACTTCATTTAGATGCTAGATAAACCAATATGTTAACCATGAAGTTAACTTCATTTATAGTATGGTATTTGGTTTATCTTTCTTTAGTTTGATTAGTTATTTTCACTTCCATTGGCGTTTCTGCCTTGATACTCTTTCACTTTGATTTGAGGTCAGTATGCGTTGATCAGCCCCTTGAAATGGGATTTTTTTCCATAGGAAAATAATTTCAAATCTTAATTTAACTATATTTGAGGAGTAATTTTCATCTTAACTATATATTAGCTGTATTTCTTATAATTCTTTAACATCTTTTTTTTTTTTTTTTTTTGCCAGTTTCATTTTTAGGAGAACTAACATTAAATATTGTTCTCTAATCATATGTATATATCTCTAGGGTCTTCTGTCTTTGGCCAGAAGCCTGCTTTTGGCTTTGGGTCCACTTCTACTCAAACAAGCCCTTTTGGAAACACAACTCAGCAATCACAGCCTGCATTTGGAAGCAGTTTATTTGGTTCCTCCACACCTTTTGGAGCATCAAGTCAGTCTGCATTTGGTGCAACAAGCACCCCTGCTTTTGGGGCTACCAGCACCCCTGCTTTTGGGGCTACCAGCACCCCGAACTTTGGGGCTACCAGTGCCCCAGCCTTTGGGGCTACCAGCACTCCAGCCTTTGGTAGCACAGGAACTGCATTTGGTGTGTCAAGTGCCTCTGCTTTTGGATCTGGTGGAGCTTTTGGGGCTTCTAGCACTTCTCTTTTTGGATCATCAAGCACTCCATCTTTTGGTGCTTCGAGTACTCCTGCTTTCGGTGCTTCGAATGCGCCCCCTTTCGGGGCTTCTAGTGCTCCAGCATTTGGGGCATCGAGTACTGGATCATTCAGTTTTGGATCTTCTCCGGCTTTTGGCCAGTCAACTTCGGCATTTGGTAGCAGCCCGTTTGGAACAACTACATCTCCCTTTGGAGCTCAGAGTTCTTCTTTTGGTTAGTTTCTTAAATGAGTATGATTGATTATGTTCCTTGTTTTGGAACATATACTTTTTATAAGCATTCTATTTATAAATGGAATTTCATTAGTTTTATAGTCTTTATTTTGTACTATTGTCAGTAATGTCCAAAATTGTTAAGAAAAAGAAATATAAATTATTGTGCTGTTATGTGCTATCGTGCAGGAGCCCAGAGTTCAACCCCAACATTTGGCAGCAGTGGCTTTGGCCAATCAACCTTTGGGGTTCAACGTGGTGGAAGTCGAATAGCTGCTTATGCTCCTACGACTGAGGCAGAGACTGGCAGTGCTTCACAGCCTGCTGGAAAGCTGGAGTCAATATCTGCCATGCCTGTCTACAAAGATAAAAGTCATGAGGAGCTAAGATGGG
This sequence comes from Zanthoxylum bungeanum, assembly GCA_019454045.1. NCBI lineage: Eukaryota > Viridiplantae > Streptophyta > Magnoliopsida > Sapindales > Rutaceae > Zanthoxylum > Zanthoxylum bungeanum. The sequence continues at coordinate 22,912 of SKCR01031955.1, read as the reverse complement.
AGGATTATCAGTTGGGAGATAAAGGTATGCTGAAATCTGGAAAATTAGGTGGTTCTTGTTCCTTAAAACAACATAATTGATTGATTCAATTGTTCTCTTCTTATTAATGTTAAATTTCAGGTGGCCCGCTTCCTGCTGGTCAGTCTGCTGGTGGGATTGGATTCAATGTGTCAGCTGCTCCATCAAGCCCTTTTGCTCCATCACCAGCATTTGGGCAATCATCTGCCATTCCATTTTCCTCAACAACTTCTAATTTGTTTGCTCCCAAAACTTCAACCTTCACTGGTTCAAGTTTTGGAACTTCCACCTCAACTTCTGCTTTTGGTTCTTCACCTTTTGGCGTGTCATCTTCCACCAACCCTTTTGGATCAACTTCATCTGCAACACCTTCAATATTTGGGTCGACATCGACTCCCGCATTTGGTGCCAGCTCATCTCCAGCTTTTGGGTCATCACCATCTCTCTTCAACAGTACGGCAGCTCAGGGAGCAGTTTCATCATTTGGTTCTGGCATGAATTTTGGTAGTCAGTCATCACCTTTGTTCAGTTCTGCCGCCTCTGGGCAGACAGGTCCTGCTTTTGGACTGGCAACCTCTTCATTTGGACACAGTACTATGTCTTCCTTTGGACAGTCAAATTTATTTAGTACACCTTCCACCGGGTTTTCTGGTGGCATTTTCTCAAGCGCTCCTTCGCTACTTCCTTCTAGCACCCCATCGGGTTTTGGTCAAACAACTGTAAGTGACCTGAAAATCAGCACTGCTGGTTTCTTTTGTTGTCATATTCAAGCTTGTTTTTTCATTTAATATCTTATGGTAATGAATAAATTTTTTGTTCATGTTTGTCTTTTGATTTGGCTTGAGAGTTCTGTAATTGTGATTTCTGTGCAATTTGTTCTATGCTGCTTCCTGGTTTATAAGGATCCATTTTATCACAAACTATTGGGATCTCTTTGTGACTTTTGGAAGGGTAATGGATGACGGAAATAAATAGTATCCGAATTTTAAAATTTTTCTAATATCTCACATTGTCTTATCTAATATCTTAGCGTTTATGGACCAGTGATAGTACAACTTATGCTTGATTTAATTATAATTTTTCAAATAAAATTTTTGTATTCATTCCTCTAGACTCGTGTTGTTTTTTGCATTTTAGTGATGACAGCTATTGATAAATTTTGTTTCTCTGTGTCTGCTTCTGTAGCCTTCTGTTTCTATGCCGTTTCAACTGGCTCAGCCTGCTCAGACTACCAGTGCCTTTGGCTTTAGCAATTTCGGGCAGACACAAGGAGGTAGTTTCCTTTTTCTCATATTTGTTAATGTATTATATGTATGTAGAATAATTATCTAGCTTTTTAATTAGGTGGTCCCGACTTTATAAATTTATGCCTTTGTAGCAGCAGGTAATGCAAGCAACTTTGGTGGCACTTTGGGAACTTTTGGTCAGAGTAACTTCAGTCAATTGTAAGTCTCACTCCCTAAGCTCTTGCACATATATACTATATGCATGCTGGTTCAAACAATTTTTGGGTTCCTACATGTGCAATTGTGCACTGACATTTATGTTGCTATAGCTGGTTTGTCACTTTGTTATGCACTTAATTCTTGTCAAGAAATAAGATAATTATATATTTCGATACTTTGAATTACAAGAGATATGCCTTTATATAGGCATTACATCAAGTTAAGTATATATAGAAACTAAATATATAAATAACCATTGGGATTACATAGTCATATCCCACTGACTATGTAACAATATCTTAGAGATATGTAAAATCATAATTATATCTTTGGATGATTATGATTCTAACAATATCTTTGGACTCAAACACTCTCCTCAAGCTGGAGCATACATATCATATGCACCAAGCTTGTTACAAATGAAACCAGTACACGAACCACAGAGAGACTAAGGTATTTAAACACCGTTGGAGTATCCATAGTAAGAACATATATGGTGACTTGGATGTTTTAGCCCTGTTGGAGAATGCACAATAGGAACAAATGCGGAGGTTTAGATGGTTTAACGTCGCTGGAAAATGCACAGCAGGAACTTGATGTGGAATCTTGGATGGTTGAACATCGCTGGAAAATGCATAGCGGGAAGTTTGAAATATTCAAAAAATAAAGCCGCAAAAGTTTAAACTATTCTAAAACAACTCTACACTAAAGAAAATTTGCCAAATCATCCCATGACAAAAAACCCCGAAAAGCGAAAAGAGTCAAATGTGGAACTTTGTCCGACAAGATTTTGAGCATTTCGTCATCATCGGTGTTGTCAAGATTGCAGAAGAAGATGCGGCACATGAGGCTCACATGTTCCCCACATGTCAACTTGAACAATGACTCCGAATGAGAGAAACCGGACACAAAATCACAGATATCAGAGATAGTTGGCTCTGATACCATTTAAAGAAATAAGACAATTCTATATATCTGAATACTTAGAATTACAAGAGATATGCTTTTATATAGACATTATAGATATGCCTTTATATAGGCATTATATCAAGGTAAATATAGAAACTAAATATACCAATAACTATTAAGATTATATGATCATGTATCGATGATTATGTAACAATATCTTAGAGATATGTAGAATCATATCATATCTTTGGATGATTTTAACAATATCTTAGGGATTCTAACAATTCTATTCATTTTCATTTGAATTCTTCTCCAGTTAATTTTCTGTTTTTGTTTCCCTTTTTAAATTTTGTTTGATTGGTGTCTTCATTTGGTTCTAGTCTATGATAGAGAGGAGGTTATTCGTTGGTCTTAAACTGCTCTTACAATTTATTAATCCTCATGTTAGCATGCCTTTGTTTACCAGGCCTGCCACTCTGAGTTCTGTGGCTGTACAACCTGTACCAGTTACAAATCCATTTGGAACACTCCCGGCGATGCCGCAAATGTCAATTGGCCGATTGGGAACTTCACCTTCAATCCAATATGGGATTTCTAGCATGCCTGTAAGTTTGATCTCCTCTGAGTTGGCCTTAGTTATAATTGTATTTATTGCATGCAAGTCACATACTGGTGGTTTCTATCAGGCTGTCGAAAAATCAACTCCCGTCAGAATATCATCTTTATTGACTTCTCGACATTTGTCACAAAGGCGGATTAGGTTGCCTGCAAGGAAATATAATCCCAAGAATGATGGTATAAAGGTGAGGTTGCTCTTCTAGTGATACCTAATTTAGAGTGATTATTACTTTGGTCTAAATGTATCGTGCATCTAACTTTGTCTTGATATCTGCTGAATACAGGTTCCGTTTTTCAGCGATGATGAGGAGACACCCAGCACGCCTAAGGCAGATGCTCTATTCATTCCTAGAGAAAACCCAAGAGCTCTAGTTATTCGTCCCACAGAGCAGTGGCCTTTAGGTGCTAGTGCAATGAAGACATCATCCGTTAAAGATACATCTACCCGATTACATGAGAATGGTATGGTTCATTTATTGAGGTCAATACATGACTTGGTGTATAGATGACTAAATTTTCCAATTTATCATTCTGAGGCATTTCTTCTGTCTTCCAAAGAGAAGTTTTAATGTTGAGAAATGATTGAAATTGTTCTTCATATCAGTGAATAAAATTTTCCCTTTATGTATTGGTGTTGTTTGAACAATGTTTTTTTCCTTCTATTTCCAGGTAAAATTTCTGAAGATGGCTCCAACTCTGCGGATAAAGATAGTAAGTTTATAATCTTTTCCTCAGTCATTTTAGCTAATCATGCTCCTTTGTTGTCATTTACGTGATGTGATTTAATGGACTGAGATAACTATGCACTCAACTGGAGGACTTATTTGACTGAATCTTGGATTAGTGTGTTCTGATCTTCATGTAAATTTTATACTTTTCATGGGGGGTTGAGTTTTTCATTTTACTAATGCATATGGACCATTATGATTTGGTTGACTAGATGATATGCCAATGATTCGACTGTTTAATAACTGTATGAATTGCAGAAAATCCTGTGGAAAACAGTACCGTCAAGGAGCAATTTGAACCTATTAAAGTCAATCACAAATCTAATGAAGTCCATGATCATTCTATTCAAAAAGACAACTCTTATGTGACACTTAATGGTCATAGAGCTGGTGAGGCGGCAACTGTCTCCGAACATGGGGCCATCATAGAGGCATTGATGCCAAAGCTCCGACACTCGGACTATTACACAGAACCTCGAATCCAAGAAATAGCTGCCAAGGAAAGGGCTGAACCAGGATTCTGCCGTCGTGTCAAGGACTTTGTGGTAGGACGCCATGGATATGGCAGCATCAAGTTCCTGGGAGAAACCGATGTGCGACGGCTTGATCTAGAGGCCCTTGTTCAATTTAACAACCGTGAGGTGATTGTTTACATGGATGACAGCAAGAAACCACCTGCTGGACAAGGTCTTAATAAACCTGCTGAGGTAACACTCCTCAATATAAAATGCTTTGACAAAAAGACTGGAATTCAATATACAGAAGGACCAAAAATTGAGAAATACAAGGAGATGCTTAAGAGGAAGGCTGAGGACCAAGGTGCTGAGTTTATATCTTATGACCCCATAAAAGGGGAGTGGAAGTTCAGGGTCAATCACTTTAGTGAGTATAAACTGGGGGACGAAGACGAGGAACATGACCAGGATGCCCTAGTTTGCTGACAAGACTGAACTATAGTGTGTTTTATTTTAACTCTGCTGTTGGATGGAGGCAAGGATTTCTTTTTGTGGCCGAGGTTTTGTTTTTCAGTTGTACAGAATTGTGAAGGTCAGACAATATCAAGTCATGGCGTGTTATGTATTTTGTATGCATTCTTGATTGTTATCGTGGCTCTATAGTTTAGGTACTTTGTCCACTACTTGTAGTTGAATGTTGTTTCATATATATATAAACACCCCACAAATCACTTTGAATCAGTTAGTAATTCTAGTTAGATTGCCGTTTGAATTTTTCCATTCGATCTTCGCATTATTCATGTCACCGGTATATTGATCCAAAATTACAGGGCATTAATCGTGTTATGTTAATAGTATCTGAGCAGACCAAATTTTATAGTGCCAAAACTACGTTCGGGGTAATGACTTGACAAGCAAGCAACCGAACTAGTCAACCATTCGTTATTGAAGGTAATAACAGGGGCGCAGCGCTCGTTTCTTACTGGAAATTGGGTAGGATTAAGGTAATAATGCCTCTCTGGCTCTGCCATTGTCGTTGTTTATAATAATAATTTTAGGGTTAGTTAAGGGCAGCATCTCATTCTCAGTCATGGACATCCCAGACGGGGTGAAAATCAACATTATTAAGCTCAGCCGCAACTTCAAGCTCGACTTCCATATCGTGATACTGATGACTGACTAGGAAACAGGTAAGGGCAAGCTTAAGATCGATGCTTGGTTCGGTTCTAAAATTACAAAGCTTTAGTCAACTTGAGAGTGGACATAAAAAAAATAAATTAAAATAATATTTGTCTGTTTAGACTTGACAAAATCAAATCTATAATCCAGGTTGCCGGTAAACTAATCCCTAAATCCTGCACTAATAAAATAATAATTCAGCAATCTAATTGTTAAATACTATGTCACCTTTAAAAACTTCTAAAAGAAACGACAAATAGTTAGGCTCAAAATCAACCCTCGCATTGCGCGGTCCCTACTAGTTACATAAAATAGAAAATCAAGCAGCTTCCTAGACGACTCCTCATTCCTTGGGTGTCTAAATTTGGTCGTGCGGCCTTGAATACAAATCTCGTGCACTAGAAGCCCTTAATACCTTGTCGTTGTGCCTAAAGAATGAAACAATGAGCAAGAATGAGAAAGGATAAAGGAGAGACGCTGCTAGATTTTAATTGTGGCCCTATAACCTGTTCTCTCTTATTATTCACACAATAATGTCCCTTATGTACTAGTTATAAAACATGCCTTCAACAAGTAAGAGGAAAAATATCCTAGTAAAAATCCATGTAATAAGGAAACTAAATCCCTGCACATATCTACCAAATCTATGCACATGCATTTTAATTAAAGGCCAATCCTAATACAAATAGGAAACTAACTAATTAGCCCCCTTTATGTACAAACTACAAAATAAGCCAAATCCCATAATCCCCGAGACAGCGCCTTCCAAGTTGATTGTGCCATGCAGATGTGCTGTTACGAGTGCCCAATGTTGCCCACATGGGCTGGCCAAGTTAAGAGCCTATCGTCATTCATCACCTATTTTTGTGCACCATATAAGCTGCCCAAGTGTTCACAAAAAGGGCTGTCACGCCCATGCCACTGAGTTGGGACATGACATTAGTCCTTGCTTGCTCATACGCCAGGATTCCATTCCAACCTCAGCCTCACCCCAATTCTGTAGCTCTGGAATAATAACCAAGGGAGTTGGTATTCAAATAAAGTAAAATTATGGTCCATGGCTCAATGACGATAAAAAAAACACAATATTTAACACAGAAATTCAGTTGTAAATGAAAAATGATAAGTGCAGGATGCTACTATAGCCTTCAAAATCATTAGATTATTAATCTCCTTGTAAAAGAAGCAATAAACGCCAACAAAACCACATTCAAATGCATAACACTGATCAATTTTCCAGTCCATTCATTCAAGACAGAGGAAAATATTATGCATCAGGAAGGCATTTAAACCATGTAAAGAGACAGAAAAGTGCAGAGAACAACCCAGGATCTGAAATCTAACGTATAAGCAACATCACAAGTCATTGCAACTATAACTGAGAAAAAGGTGTGGAAGATATATCCAAACAAAAACAAAAATCTCAAATCAAAAGGCATAAAAAAAAATACAATAAGACAAGTTTTCCTTGACTTAACATCCACATAGCATTTTATTGTCTTAGCATCTTCCCCTTTTTTGGTGAAGGCGTGTCATCCTGCAGTTTAACTTCCAAAGGACTCTCTAATTGGTCAGTTTGAGGTTCTTCAGGAAGAGTAGAGTGCAGAAATTTCTTGCTAGAACCAACACCGCTGCAGAACAACTTCAACATCTTCCTCCCCCTCATCCATTTGAGCATTATTTTCATGTGTGTTTTGCTATTCAATCTGCTAATGCCAGCATCCTGTCATCAAATTCAGAAACAGAAATAAAATCGGAAGATGTTAATAGCACCCCATAATTTGTCTCCTAAATCATTTTCAATAAGGGTGGACATTTCTGCTTTAACCTAAAAGATAGGCATCAAAATGTTTAATGACTTGTATTTATCAGAAAATCTTGAACACGATAGCTGAAGATCAAACCATATGAGTGATCCAAAGATAATATCTAACAAAATTAATCATGCTAATTAAACGTTTCAGAAAATATGGAATGTGGATTGACAGGATCCAAATATAAGGTTTCAATTTCATTCCATAATTAAGTATATTGACAAGAATTCAATCAAATCCTTTATTTAATAAAGTAAATAAACGAAACTGAGGAAATAAAAAAGGATGACCTTGGCGTGAATCCAAGTGTTGGAGACAGTGAGAGGACCGTGATGTTTGATAATATCGTACAAGGATTGAGCAATAGAATATGCTTGTTGGGTCGGTACTTTTGGGTTTATCTTCCTCACGTTCACTGCGGCTTTCCTCGAGCTCGAGTAGTGTCTCACCAATGTCTCCTTCAGTACTTTTACATTTCCAAGCCACATTTTTGCACTTGCTGCTCCCTCTCGCTTCGCCGCTAATCTATCACTCTCTAACAATTTTCAACTACGTAGGGTACATCTAAAACCCTTCATACCCACGTGCTTGTCACGTGGACTCCCACCCCCTTGCCCACTTTTTATTTTTGCTCCAACTTACGATCAAGAACTGAAAAAGATAGCAAAGAGTAAACGGTTCTCATAGGGCTTTCCCTATTTGAGCACAATTACCCTTTCATATATGATTTTTATATATAAACACTTGTCTCATTTTGCAATATGGAATGAGTAGTATTTTGAAATACTATATAATATTTATCAAAAATATACAACACTATGTGCCAAAAAATGAAACCCTTCCGGAGAGAATTTTAGAGAAATGAAACAAACTTGGATTAAATCATTTACTAAAATACCACAGTTCTTGGTAATTGAAGACGACATTTTTTTTTGGAAACATTGAAAATTTTATCGCTAAATCATCCGATTCGGGGCTTAAGCGGAACATGTAAATGACACACTAACAAAGTGGTTCTTTACTCTCAAGTATAAGAGTGTCGAAGTAATAAAATAACCTGGTAAATCCGGGATTGATCCACATGTAATAGATTTAATAAGATAAAATAATAATTCAAGTAAAAATAAAAATAGTGAATTGTTTGAAGTGATTAGAAATTTTAAATTGGATTGCAACAATAAAATAAAATGCTGGGCCTAGGGGATCCAATTTTAATATTTCAAATTTAGAAATCTTACTTTTTATAATATATAAATTATCATTATTACCCAGTTAATTTAATTCATGAATTAATTATGCCAAAACATATAAAACCAGTCATAAAGTTGGTGATAACATTTGTTTATAACAAGTCCAGTCAGGTACTCAATTATGCCAAATAAATAAAACCAGTCATATAGGCGGTAGCAAAATTTATCAATAATTAATCTAGATTTAAATTAAATATTAATCATTAGATTATAATTTATATATTATAATATAAATAAAATTAATCTATATTTTTATATTAAAAGCTTCACCATTTACCCAAACAAAATGAAATTAGTTACTCATGGTTTGAATAAAAACACTCATAATCTTATTACTGAAAAAAAAATTATAAGAAAACTTAAAAAAATAAAACACAAGAGCTGAAACTCTTCACAAAATTTCAGAGAAAAACTTATGAAGGACGCTGAGGAAAACTTGTTGGGATTTTAGGGAGTATATACGGGTAAAGCAACGGAATGCCGAAAAATCAAAATTTCCGATTTCTTTTATTTTTCTTGAGTAATTAAAATAAATTAATTTATTTTAATCACTCAATACTCAACAAAACATATTTTTACCCAAAAATTCAAAATTTTTCAATATTATCGAAATACCCCTAAACTTTGCATTTTGATCATTTTAGTCCATAAATTGTCAATTATAATTTTGAGTGATTCCAAATCAATACCCAAATGATTTTAACATGTCCTACACATAAAAATATATTAGCAACCGAAAATACCATATTTTCTTCAATATTACCTAGAAGCCCTTATAGTTTCAATTTTGTGCATTTTAGTCCAATCTTGTTCAAAACAAGTCAAGATCAAATCCAATCAATACCAAATTAAATGTACATCATATATACATCATTACACAACACATATATGAAAATCCCCAAATTTGGAAAGGGTATAAACCCTAATATTAAAAATTTCAACAAATTGAACAAATTACACCAAATTAATGCAATCCAACACTTTAATCTAATCTCTACAACACCAAACAAGTCTCATCACTATGAAACAACTCAAGAACAAATCTAGGTCATCATTGAGTGGCCTAACAACTCTAGAATGGCAACCAAGTCATCTAATGACCAAAAAAGAACTTAATAACACTTTATAAGCTTTCTTTGTAAACATACATGCTCACATCTTTCATTCATGCTTCCAACCATCATATTATAAAACTAAAAGAGTAGAGAAACAACTAAACATCATATGTAATAGCTTGGAACCCTAGAAATATTTTTCTAGTTAAAAAAAGAATTGAAAAACTTACAAAGTTTCAAGATTTCTTCAAATCTCCTTCTTTTCTTTTTCCTTTTTCTCTCAAATTTCTTTTGTAATATTTTTGGAAACTTAACACTTAACTTGAAGCAAATGAAAAATGAAAACGTTAAATACCTAGGGTTGGCCGAAACTAAGGCTAAAATGGTCATTCGAGTTTTGTAATTTTTAAATATTATTATTTAAAGAATCAAAATTCAATTTATCTACCATTTTCATAAAGTAAAATACATGTGCACCAATCATATTTAAAATTTATAAAATTTAAATTACCATTTTGTCTTTAGATATTCGGCCAACCCTAGGTATAAATCTTATCATTTTTCATTTGCTTCATTTGAGTGTGTTAAGCTTCCAAATATATTACAAAAGAAAGTTGAGAGAAAAGGGAAAAGAAATGAAGTAGCATAAAACGTGTTTTTGTCCGAACCGACCAACGAATACACACGGGGTTGCCCAAGTCAGCCTCAATAGTGCTTGGGCAGTTAATGGGCTGTCCGAACAGATTGTTCACTATTTGGACAGCGGACACCCGGTAAACCCGAAACTCACCCGGTAGCACAGTTTTTCACCGTTTTCATATATTTTAACTCCGAAATAATTTCCGAAAATTATTCCAATGCCCAAAACACATCCAATATATTTATACAACATACTTTTCATCACCAAAATCACCGAAAATCCAGATCTGATTTGGTAACCAAAATTATCATTTTTCATGCTTTAAATCCAATTTTCTCAACATTAATCATATTAATATTTACACTAACCAAATTCACCACAAATGAAGAACTCAAGAACAATTCTAGGAGTTATAAGAGTGGTCACAACACTCTAGAATGGCAATAAGTCATCAAATGATAAAATTGAACTAATATTACACTAATATTATTCAATCTAACTTCACATATGCATCTAGCCTCCAAATCCATTCTCTAAATAAAAAAACCTCAAAATCTAAGAAAGGAAAAAAACCCTTAGAACTTTTCTAGATGCTCAAGAACAAGAAACAAGCTTTCTAAGTCTAAGAATTATGAAGATTACCTCCAAATCTCATAATTTCCTTAAACTTTCTTATTTATTTCTTCACTTTCTTCCTTGTTTCTTTGAGAAATTTTTGGGAGCTTTTCTTCTTGGAGATATTCGGCCATGGCTCCAAATTAAGTGAGAAAGAAAAATTTTTTACTTTAAAAAATAAGTTATAACCGACTTTGGGGGGCATTTTGGTCATTTGGTCAATTTAATCTAATTAAATAATAATAAACTTTAAGTTAACAAATCCAATTTGTGAACTTTAAGCTTAAAAGAATCATGCCACATGTAACCAATAATAATTAAACATATTGTATAACAATTATGTAATATTGATTTTAGGGGTCTTCATGGGTCGGGTCGGGTCGGGTTTTTTGAAATTTTGTGAGACCCGATCGGTTCGGGTCACAGGAAAGTTGGGCGCGGGTCGGGTCACGCGAAGGTGGAACCCGATCGGTTCGGGTCGGGTCGGGTCATTAAATTTTTTTTTTCTAATGAATTAATTATTTTGAAATATAAATATTAGTTATTTTATGTCCTAAAAAGTATCATATATATAAAGTTTTAATACAAAAAATAATAAACAAATGAAATAATAGTAAAAACTTTAAAAAAAATAATAAAATTTTTAGAGAAATAATAAAAATTTTAGAAAAATAATAAAATTTTTAGAGAAATAATAAAATTTTTAGAAATAATATTAAAAATATTATAGGGTCGGATCGGGTTTTAGTGTCAAACCCGTTACCCAACCTGAAAATTTCGGGTCGGGTCGAAATTTTGCAAATTTTTTATGAACCCGCACGGGTTGGGTCGGGTCACGTCGGATCGGGTCACGGGTTGATCCGACCCTATGAACACCCCTAATTGATATAATTTAATTATCTAGATATTTAACATTTAAACACCTAAATAATTAATTAATGTGATTATTATTATATATGTATTTTTTTTACATTAAATAACAAACACATATATTAATAGCATGTGTCAAAGTCTCACTTGACAATTAATTAATATGTATCAAATCAAATCTTGTATCAAATACATATACACATTAATTATTAATTGACCAAAAAATCCATAATGCATGTATTTTCGTTTAAACGATTCGAATTAACTCAATTAATCTGATAAAGTATTATGAATAATCTGTATTATTCATAACATGTTGTCCAAGTGCTCAACGAGTACACTTCATATTGTGGGATTCTCTAAGTTTAGGTTTATCCGTCACAGAATCAAATTTCGTGTCCATAATTCACCAACCCGTAAATTATGACGACCACAGATAATCTCGCTAAACTATACAAGTCAAGGTCATTGCATACGTATAATCCCTCTGTCACAAGTTATCAATATTATACCAAGGATATAGATGGAAACGTCAAATTCCTAAGGTATAATATAGTCGACTTTCAAATTTACGATCTCTAAATAACACTCGGAACTCACTTCTGAAGTATACCACGACCATGGATTTACTAGATCGCAAGTACGTTCAAGATACCTATGTCATGTACATAGGACTGACGGATTCTATCTGATACTCACAGGATATCATGAGCATCAGTCCACACCCAACGAACAGGCGGAGGTCTGATCTAAATAGATTGGTGACGTGACTGCCATCAAAGTGTGGAGGATGTCTCATATATCCACAGTGGTATCTCAAGTCGAAAGACCACTATGCTACTCGACTCGAGAAGATTCCTATTGATGTTGGTGTATCATCTATTAGGAAATCTTTGGTGAGTCGTTCAATGTTTATCAAATAAATACATACATGTCTATACGAGGCTCCCAAGACTCATGGTTCATTGGGATAAACCATCAGACCAAGTCTTGATATATGACATGCACTGGTCTCAACAAATTTTACTAACCGACCCGTGTCAGTAAATCTTGACCATGAGCTTTATTTGAGAATATACAACTTATAGTGACGCTTCCCGATGTCAATTACAAACTATGTTGTAACTGCGCACTACGTTGTAAATCTTGAGGTCTTTGTATAATATATACATATCACTAAATCAGATTTAGTTTCAATCTAATCGTAATTAGATCGAATACGTATATAAAAAAAAAAAGGTGCTAACCATTAAGTAAGTAATATTATGGAAAAATAAATTGTTCGTATTCATAAATCGGACACAAATACGATCCGGATTGGCACTCCGAGCACCAACCCTAACAATTTCTCTCACTTGCTCTAGTGCCAATCCACGGTATCATATACACATCTAAATGTGTATCACATACGCATGGCCTTCAAGAGCTCACCTAGCACACAAGAGGTAGGCAATAACAAGTAGGTCCGCTATAACATATTGAGTTTATCCAACAAACCCAATCGTTTCCCTTAGCCAGCATCATTCATATTTTGTATAACCTAAGTTATTTATCAATATGACTCAGATGCGACATCAATATTGTGCTACAACTACTGAGTTGTCTATGTATTTATGGATCAAATCCAAATACTATGAGAAAATTGCAAGCACAATACTAATATAAAAACTTCTAATTTATAAGGTCATTTTGCAACTTCATAAGTAAATACTTCATAAGTTACAACTAATTCCACTAATACAGTAGAATCAATCGTGACACTCTCATTACATCTTTTCTGACTTTATATGACATAGACCATCTAATGTCATAATTAGACTCAAAACTAATCTGACCCTAATGGTTGCGGATTATATTCTCCATGAATAAGAAACTCGTTCTTAATATCTCAAAGATAACAAAGAATATATTTTAAGACTCATCATATGGACTATAGGGTATCAAAAATAGCTCGTAACAATTACGATTAAATTGATAGCTATAATCGCACATAATATATTATTCATTATGCCATCATCCTATGATGCATAAGATTAACTAGACATTCTAATCAATTTCTCTTTCGGTAAAGGAATCATCATTTATGAAAGATGAATACTATATACAAGAGACACACTAACTGTCAAATAGTTATACTAACTATCACACAGATAGTCTTACTGTGTCCTTTATTAGATCATATCTAATACAAGACTAATGAGAGTATCTCATAAGTCTCTTAGTTTTATATCATAGATGAAACTTTGTATCAAATATAACAGAGACTACTCCCACTACTTTCACGGAGAAAAAAGACTTAGGTAAATCTTTTACCTTATAAATATCTCATTATTACATTAATAATGATAATATCGTTAGGATATATAACACTAGAAAGAAATATGTACGCTCCCACTAACCCTACTATCACATATGTATTCTCTATGCTTTGATAAAATCAGACAATCTGATTGATATCTGATCGGTGGTAAACACACACGTTACGCAAGCGCACATGTCGTTCAAGTAATATAAAATATATCGATCCCACGAGGACTTAATACCCAAGCTATTAATTTTTTTTGAAGTTAAATTTCTACAAGTATCTAAAAATTGATTGTTGCTTGGTTGGTGATTTTATCTGAAAATAAGTAAGCAAACAATGCAAGGGTGAATTAAAGAAAAATCAATATTATGAAACTATCTAGGTTTGTGAATCCTTACAATATTCTTCTAAAGAAGAAGTGATTATCTTATGTTTGTGTAATATATTAGTTTATTAACCTGAAACACGAAGATATGCAAAAGCCTCTGTCGATGGTCAGATGCAAACACCCAAAGTAACCCAATTAACTATATGTCTATGTTAACCAAGAAACTCAGAATTCATTAAGATTAAGTTCTAATTATGGCTACCCACGCCCGACAGGTATATGTCTATCATAGAAGGAAATCTCCAAGGTGAATGTGAGATCGTGAGCTATTGAGTCTGAGGATGAAACCTAAAATCCATTCGTCAAGTTCATTTTAAGTTTCCCAAATCAATCTTATTAGTAGCCAATTAACAAGAAACATTAAGTTAAGACTCAATAAATAAACCAAAATATTACACAAGACACAAGACAAATCAACTTATAAAACCATTGATATTGGAATTCATCACAACCCTAGATAATGTATTTAGTTACGACACATATCTAGGACTACTAAAGACATAAATAAATAAAACATCATGCAACTAATTGAAAACTAAAAAGGTAAAAATTACAACAATGAAATAAAATGCTAGGTTTTAGGGATCCACTTTCATTATTTCAAATCTAGAAATCTTCATTATTATAATATATAAATTTGCGTTATATTACCAACCGACCATATAGGCGGTATCCTGATTAAGTCAGTTTAAAATAAATTTAATTAAGTCCAATTGACTATAAAGGCGGTATCCAATTAAGTCAGATTTTAAGATAATTTATATATTATAAACTAAGGAAGATTAATCTAATTTATTATAATAAAAGTTTCACCTTTCACCCCAGCAGAAAAAAAGTTACCTACTCATGCTTTAAGTAAAATAAATAAAATTTTATTACTAAAATAAAAAGAAAATATAAGAAAGCTGTAAATAAACAAGCAATATACTCTCTTCTTAGTATTCTAAGAAATTCCCCAGAAGAAAGTATGAAGAAAATCCTCTGATTTAGGCTGCTATTTATAGGCTTCAAATCGGGCGCGCATCGCGACGCGCCAAGTCTTCTGCATCGCGACGTGAGCTATAGTTAATGGCGGCTGTCGGTAAACTGAATTATTGGCTTGGCGTCGCTACGCGTGAAGGCTTGGGCGTCGCGAAGCTAACGTCATGATGACGCAAGTGATGACGCGTGTCAGCAGATGAATTATTGTGGCGCATCGCAATGCATAGAAGTGCGCGTGTCGTGACGCGTGATAGTAAATTTCCATTTTACCCATTTTCATTCATTCGTTTTTCACCGTTTTAGCCCTGATTCGATTCCAGCGAGTCCCGATATTTTATTTATCTATAAAAATAACACAAAACACATCAAAATATTCACAATACCCGAGAAACTATACAAAATATTAAGTGAAATGGGCGGTAAATATTGATATATTTTCCGCTCATCACACCCCCAAACATAATATTTTGCTAGTCCACGAGCAAAATAAACAAAATAAAATGCAATAAATAACTTTCAAAATGAAATTAAACTAAGCCACTTTTGTAGGGATCACAGTTGCATTTAGCGTATGCAACAAGCCTTTAAACCCCTAGGTGTCTGTAGTGGACGAGTTGTAGTATCGTGAGGGCTTACAGCGACGATACCCACAAACGTCAATCTAATGTACAATCAAACACACAAGAAAAATAAAAAGATAAACAAGTTAGTAACTAAACAAGTGAAATTCTTATCCAAGTTATTAGTTGTTTTCTTTCTTTCTAAATTACCAAATAAGTAAATTCTCTAATTATTTTTACCATTCTCCATATACACAATCAACAAGGTATTAATTAAATCATTGTAGCGAGCTTTGGGTCAGTGACTCCCAAATCAGTTGGCTTTAGGGCACTAGGTGTTAAGACACCCATACAGACTTAATTACTCGGATCTCAGATGTTAAAAGTTCTACCGTTTGATGCGAACAATCACTGCTTACTGAGGTAAGACGTCTGGTTACTAAGTAGAAACTTTATTATTATTAACTCAGGTTTTTCCGTTTGATGCGAACAATCACTGCTTATTGAGGCAAGATGTCCGGTTACTAAGTAAAAACATGGTTATTTATATACACATTTTCTTTTTTCTAATTTTTTAATTCCATCGCCTTTAGGCACTATTCCCAATAAACTAGAGCATTGAATATTACAAACTTTCACATACAACCCATGTTCGTATGTTACCATGTATGTTGATAATACCTGTCAAATGAGCATATGAAGATCTAATTTAGTCAATATTATGGAGAATTCACAAATTTAAATAATTAAAAAATATAATAAACAAAAATTAACTTGTTAAGAATTAGGCTGAGATACGTCTCAAGAGTGGAGACTCCTTACACAGCTATCTCAAACACAATTCCACCTGGTTAGTCAAGTTAAAAACATAAAAATCTTATTTTTTTCCTTTTATTATTTTTTTTATAAAAACAAGATACTAGTTAACTATTTTCCTCCCCCAAACCTAATTAAGACATTGTCCCCGAAGTCTAAAAAGAAGAAGAAGAGTTTAGAAAACAGTACCTGGTTAGCGTGAAATTATACATTTAAAAAGAAAATTAAAGGTTAAGATCCAGATTTATCCGATGCTTCGTACCACGATCATTATTAGACCAGTTCAACTTGGAAAGGATAGGGTCAATATTTGGTTCAAACGTCAAGAGTTGGTCAATTAAATTATTGGCTGTTTTGGCAATGAAGATGATATCTTTTACGAGTTTTGAAAGGAACCCATTTCTCCTAGCATCTTCAAGGAACACAAAAAAAGTCAAAAAATCCATCAATATTAAACAGTCCAATTGGTTTCTGGTGTATGTTCAAGTTCGCCCAAGATAGCACTGTGAAAATTTCCTCCATCGTGCCCAAGCCACGTGGCAAAACAATAAAAGTGTCAGCACAATTAATCATTTCAATAAGTCGTTCGGATATACCCGATACAATATATTCTTCTCCATTTGATTGTCCGATAAGATTTGCGTCTGCCCAAGGTTTTGGGATGATTCCCAAAACTTGACTACCTTCTTCCTGTATGACCTTTGAAACGTATCCCATCAGTCCAAGATTACCACCGCCATATACTAAGTGCATATTTCTCCCTACCATGACTCTACCCAATTCCTTTGCTGCCTCAACAAATTCTGGCTTAGTTCCAGAACTAGTTCTGCAACACACACATATATTCATGACTCGTCTTCTTGAAGTTGCTTCCATTTTTTCTTTACTCTCTCTCAAATCTGGATGTGTCGAAGAGAGCAATGACGAGCTGAATTTATAGATCCTGAAAAATGGATAGTAATAATAGCACTAGTACCTGCCAAATGATAATTATTAGCTGAACAGTAAATTAAATCGTGAAAGTCAAAAAAGTATGGATCTTGTCGGCGAAAATAAAAGAAAATAACAAAACAAATCACAATAATTAGTTAAAGACAAAGAAAGTAACGGCTTGAATGACCTCTATGGGTCAGAGACAAGCTTCTCATCCAATTTTCTTATAAATTGGCAAACATGGTCTTTTAAAGTCAGATTCCCGAGACTCAATTGTTGTCTTTCTCTTCGAAACTGTGTATGTAAAGTGCGAATTACGTGATAGACATATCCACTGGAATGCGTCTCAAGAGTCAATGATATGTCATCCAAAGACTCTTTACTCATGCCATCCATACTGAATTTTATTTTATCTTCGCGATTATCAGACACCATTCATAAATAACGACAACGAGTATTGCATGTACAACTTGCATATTTATAACAAACACCTAATCATTTAGCTCTTCTTTTCTTAGAATATGTACTTTTTCCTAAACCAGGCAGAAATGAAATAAAAGAGTCAGATGACTCACCTGACAAGCGGACTCATGCTTCAATTATCCAACGAATATCATTAGGAATACCTTGGATCATCAGAAGTCTCATTCTTTCAATGCGTGCTTTGTAGACTTTCATTAGAGAGTTTTGAAGGAGAAAGGGAAAATGCTTGCGAGGTTTTACGAGAATGTCTTCCATTATGTCTGTGATTTTCCTACAAAAATTAAACACATAAAAATAAAACACACAAAATCTCAATATATACACAAATTGCATGGGTTGCCTCCCAGCTAGTGCTAAATTTAACGTCGTCAGCTAGACATGACTGTCCAAACGTTAGGCTGGATCGGCAAGTGTGAGACTCTCTTTTTGACGTTTGATGGATTCTCCCTAGTAGTGTTTGACACGTTGGTTGTTGACTTTAAATGTATCAATGAAGTTCGGGTCATATAGCTCAACAGCTCCATATGGTAACTGTAGGCACTGCATTTTTGCATATAAGTCCCTATGATGAGTCTCATTTGGAGACATTACCTTTTAAGTCGAGGAAGTCGCGGGAAACGAACGTCGGAAGGGATTCGGTATTTTTTTTAGATTATATTCGCTTGTTTAGGTTCGGGTTCGCTTGTTGGACCTCCGTTTTAAAAACACACCAAGCCCATCTCACCCAAGCCCAATCCAAAAAATAATTAAAACATGTCACAAATTAAATCAAATTAAATTAAATCCCTAATTAAAATAAATCATTTCCAAAATTAAATAAATCACTCCCCAGATTTAATATATTACCCACCAAAATTATAAATATCATTCCTTTAATAAACTAACTAATCACCTCCCTTATTAATTTGATTTATTTCCTTATTCAAACAAATCCATGCAAATCATAATCCCCCTACCCCCTCACTATAAGAATAGCACAAAACCAACCATATTGCTCTCCTTTCTCACGGTAAAAAGCCAACAAAAAACAGAAAAATAAATAAACCCGAAATCACTTCCTCTCACTTTCTCTTAGCCTCTCCAACTCGGCCTAACCACAAAGCAACACACCTTCACAACTTCTCCACTCTTCACAAACGTGAACCACGTAAACAATAAACTGGCCATGCTACAAAGCCTCACGCCAACAGCCACGAAACCCTAACTTCATCAGCCCCTCAATGCATGAATCACCCTGCAACTCTCTCTCACGACCACACCTTGACATAGACAAGACACTCGGCAATAATCCTATCAAACACACACCTCAACACCTTCAGCGCACAGCTTAACTCCTCACGGCACTCACCTTATATAACCACACAAAAACTGCCTATAAGCCAAAGAAAAAAGCCCTCATCCATGCACACGTTAATTGCCCCTTAGAATCTTTCACTCCACACATTGACACCTTACAGAGCCCACAACAAAAACCACATACGTTCCCTAAGCTAACCACATGCAGACAACAACGCAACCCTTATAATTGCCCATAAAGCCAAAACATGTCACAACCACTAACCAAAACCCCACGCACCAATACCCACATCCACATAGCCCTCTCACGTCCCCAAGCCTTCAAATGATCAACCCCCACGCACTCAGCCCTTGCTTCAACTCGTCAATAGCCATTCACGCCACGTAACAAACGTAACAAACAAACTGATATAAACAAAGAACAATAAAGACCCCACTAGACTGAAGCAACACACAGCCCCACAAACCAAAACTGACCCAAACCGGTCCCTAAATCACACCCAAAATGCACCCCTGAAACAGCCCCTCCATTCACCAAAACAGTCCCATTAAAACAGACCCAAAACTACCATAAAACAATAAGAAAGCAGCAGCCAAAAATGCAGCAAACAGTAGCAAAAAACGCAACAAACAGTGACCAAAATACATCAGCAAAACAGCAGTAAAATAGCAGTGAAACGGAGTCAAAACAGTAGCTTGAGTAGCGAAACAGTAAGTTGGATTAAAGGTCATATATGTCGAGGGGTTAAAATCCTTTACCACGATGCTTTGTCGCCCCTTTTAGCCTGTTATCATTTATTAGGTGTCATCTATTCATCCGTTCACGTATGTGTCATGTTGTTTACTGTATTTTGGAGGTCACTGCTGTAACCATGTTCGAACGCGTTTCAGAACGCCGCACGAACGTATGTTTTCTGTTTCAGTTCGTTCGAACGCGTTTACGAACGCTACTCGAACGCGAACCTTCTGTTTACCATTCGAATGCGGATACGAACGCCGCACGAACGCCCACGGTAAACAGGCCCTCTTCCATCACATCTCATGCATGGTTACTCATTTTTTCATTTACCTTTTTGATTGTTCATGTTCTCGCAGTTAGTCATTTATTGTGTTCACAAGATCACATGTTCGTTTCCATGATGCATGTTTACACGGTAGTTATCTACTTATGCTTCTGCATTCACATATTCAACATGTTCATGAAGTTGTATGCTTGCCGTATTTCAATTTATCTTTATGCATGCAAATTCGGACATAGATTATATACAAATAGGTTGTATGCAAATATGAAAATGTGTTACATGGGAACTTAGATGAACTTTTGATGTATGCATGTGAACTTAGGAGTAAATAACCCCTTAGGAATATATGTTACCAGACTCGATTAAATTATTGCACAAATCATTTTATTACAAGTGGCATAAGTAAGGGATCATTCCGAACCCAACGGTTTGAGGTCTTCCCTTGCGATGGGTGAGTGCGGCCTTAAATCATTTCCCCGGTTCACACCGGGTGGCGACTCCATTATTTCTCCGGTTTAGTTCCCCCGCGGGCTACTCCGTACTCTCAACCGGGCTGCGAGCCCGGAACAACATGCGTCACCCAGTTTCTGTGTCCCTACAGTAACATTTGGGTGATCACAAATGGACCTGACCACCGTGATTTCAGTTTGCCATGGAAAAGTTTCAATCTTGAGTTGTATAACAATACCCGCTGTCCTGGTTCTAGTTGTCTGCGTACTATTTTCTGATCATGCCATTTATTGGTCTTTTCTTTGTACAGTTTGGCATTCTCATAAATATGGAGGTGAAATTCCTCCAATTCATTTAGTTGGTGGAGCTGTTTCTCTCATGTTGCTTGCATATCAAAATTTAGCTTCTTCAGTCCCATAACACTTTATGCTCAAGCTCTACAGGCAGATGACATGCTTTCCCAAACACCACTCAATATGGAGACATTTCAATGGGTGTCTTGTAAGCTGTCCGGTAGGCCCATAATGCGTCATCCAATTTTATAGTCCAATCCTTTCTTGTTGAACCAACAGTTCTTTCCAGGATTCTTTTGATTTCTCTGTTGGAAACTTTGACCTGCCCACTTGACTGCGGATGGTAAGCAGTGGCAACTTTGTGAGTAACTCCGTATTTGGCTAGGAGTGCATCAAAGTATCTGTTGCAGAAGTGTGTGCCACCATCACTGATGATCGCTCTTGGTGTTCTGAAGCGAGTGAAAATATATTTTTAAGGAATTTTAACACCACTTTGGAATCATTTGATGGTAATGTTGTTGCTTCAACCCATTTGGAGACATAGTCTAATGCAACCAGGATGTACAGGTTTCCATATGATGGAACAAAGGGTCCTATAAAATCAATCCCTCATACATCAAATATCTCCCAATCTTTGCTTTCGTGATAGAATATCTTTCATGAATTTGACATAATTGGGCATCTGTTCCAACGCTTCTGCAAATGGAATATTGATATGCAGCTATTTGAATATCTCCAGAAATCGAGCAAATTGTTTGTCCAGTTTGTGTTTCTAGAGACGTTGTGGAAAAGATGGAGGTGGAGTAAATCTTTCTCGATCATTTTCTTCCCCCTCTTGTTCCTCTATCTGTGGATCTTATTCATTGCTTTCTTTTGGAACATTCTCAGTAGATGCCTTGACTCCAACATATTTGTTGATTTCAGTGCCGCTTTTCAAAGTGATGGCTTGGCATTGCTCATTCCCTCTGTTCCTTGGATTGGGTTATGTGTTGCTAGGAAGGGTACCTTGCGGTCTGTAACTCTGAGCATTGGCCAGTTGTCCCATTTGATTCTCTAGTGCCTTTATAGAAGCTACTTGGATTTGAAACATAGCATCGTATTTGGCTTCTTATTTTTTCAACATCTCTGCAAGCAAATCTTCTATTCCTGGATTCTTAACATATTTCTGGCTTTTATTCTGCTGTTGGAATCCTGGTGGTGGATTGTTCTTTTGCCCTGAAGTGTTGCTCCATGCGAAATTGGGATGATTCTTCCAACCTGGGTGGTAGGTATTGGAATATGGATTGTTTTCATGTCTGTTGAAGTTGCTGACATAGTTCACAGTCTCATCATATTGGTTGTAAGATTCTGCCTCTGGTGCTCCTCCATATGGTGAACTTGTGGATCCAGCATTAACCTGCATGCTAAGATTTTCCAAGCATTTGCAAATCTGATCCAGCTTGGCGTTCACAGATGTGTTGGTTCCTACTTCGTGGATTCCTGCTATTCGATGGATCATGCTCCTCTCTGTTGGCCACAATGAATTATTGTTGGCCATTTCTTCAATTAAGTCACATCTCTGATCTTCTCCTTTTGCCATTAATGCTCCTTCAACAACAACATCTATTGTGATTCTCATTAGTCCATAAAGTTTATTGTAGAAAGTTTGAACTTGAAGCCACTTTGTAATTTCATGGTGAGGAAATTTTCCGAGTAATTCCTTATATCTTTCCCATGCTTCACAGAGGGATTTCGAGTCATGTTGCACAAAGGATGTGATGTCGTTTCTCAACTTTGCTGTTCTGGCTGG
>SKCR01031954.1:0-185176 GCA_019454045.1 Zanthoxylum bungeanum | reverse complement strand
ATTAAGTTTGTTGTGCCAAAGCCAAGGCTTAGTTGATTCAGAGGAAAAAGGTTAGGGAATATATTGGATATATTGGCATAAATTAGATATATATTTTGGATTTGGATGTCCACCTACTGGATCTAAGAATTGGATGAGATCCAATTGATCTTAGAGATCTACCTAGTTAAATATCATACAGCTTGTTGGCCAAAGTCAAGGTTGTGTGTTATTTAACGGGATCCTAGCCCACTAGGAAACAAGGTTTCCCGAGTACTCAACAGAGGGTTAGAGGCTCGCCGAAAAATAGTGGGAGGCAAGTATTAAATTTACAATTTCGTTTAGATACTTGCCAATACGCGCTCATTTCAATTTTTCGTCGTTACTAAAATATATATTAGTTGGACTAATATTTAATTGTTGTTTTAAATTAAATAGTTGGACTGTATTCAAACTACTTCAATTTATAGTTGATTATATAATTGGATTATAGTAATCAATATATTTGAATTTAACCAATCAAATTATAGTTGATTATATAGTTAGACTATAGTAATCATTATATTCGATAGTACCCGAAATCGTTGATTGGATAGTTGGACTATTGGAATCAAGATAACTGAAAGATTAGCGTTTAAAACATAAACCTGGGTAAAAATGTCTTTAAACGGCTCCAATTTTTAAATTGGGAATAAAACCTCAGGATAGTCCTGGGAACTGAGAAGTTATTCTATTTGATAGAACAACCTCTTGGGCCTATGCCGGAGTTGAGCAAATAGTAGAATATGATATTTGGAATATCATGTGATGATAACTTTAGTGCTCAATCCATTATGCTTACCGCAATGACGTTTTAATTTCGTCGTCAAAATTAAGGATTAGATCCTTGTACCATGATGATGAAATTAAAGATCTTCATAGATCTTAGAAGTACGAATTGCAAAAGAAGCTCTTTAGCTCGTGTATGTCAGAGGGTACATCTGTCGAGCACTAAGTGTCGCAGATGATTGCTGACATCGATCAGCTAGGTTAGCTGGGCATTACCTACGTGGCCGAGACTACCAAAGATTTGATCTTATAGTCTCTACCCAAAAGCTGGGGCAGGTTCATTGTGAACCAAGAGTAAAATCTTGGAGAGTTGATGGCTATGCTCTAGGAGGCAGAGCTAGAGCTTATAAAAGAGGCAAAGGCAAAAATCAGCACAGTCTTCTAGGAAGACAAAGGACATATCCCAAAATGTCTGCCTAAACTGTGGCAAACGGAGTCACTGGATGCGTGACTGCCATATGGACAAGGCAGACATGAAGGAAGTAAAGGCGGGGCAAGGCTCCGACTTCAAGTATGTTTGTCATAAACATGTTCGCTATTATTTTCAAAATTGGATTTTTGATACTAGATGTTGTACATAGATATGTACTGATGTGCGGAATATGCTGATTAGCAGGATACTGACTTTAGTTGAGATTGATCTGCGAATCGGTAAAGGGACGAGAGTCGCTGTTTTAATCATAGAATCCTAAGTTTAGGAACTACCCTTCGGGTGTGTACTTAAATTAGGAAACTGTTATAATGTAACTAGTTTGACTAGAAACATTATCTCTATATCAGAGTATAATCCGTTGCGGATATACCTTTATATTTTAGAACACTAAAGTTTTTTATTTTATAAAGATGATATTGAGATAAGCACATTAGATGTGAATAAAAGTATTTATATTTTGAATATAATGAATCTCAAACGTATGACATGACAAACCAATAGCTCAAACTGAATAAATCAGTTGAGACTTATTTGTGGCATTGTTGTCTGAGATACATTAAACAAGATTCGTATATCCACACTTTCGAAGAGTGGGTACTAGGACGGATTTGATCCTATTCAAATGATGTCTACGAATCTAGTTTATTAGGCAAAGTGCCTAAAACACCTTTGACTTGGTAAAAGTGCAAATGCCACCGATCTGTTAGACCTTGTTCATAGTGATGTAAGTGGGCCCATGTCTAGCTAGGCTAGAGGTGGATATGAACACTTCGTAACCTTTACGGATGTGGCATCGCGTTATGGTTTTGTGTTTCTTTCGAAACACGAATCAAAAACTTTTGATAATTCAAAAAGTTTCGACACGAAGTAGACAAACAGATCAGCAAGAGTATTAAAACCGTCACGGTTAGACCGTGATGGAAAATACTTAAGCAATAAGTTTCTCGAATAATTGAAAGAGTAAAGTATTTTTTCAAAGTGGACTCCTCCCGGAACACCTCAATTTGACGGTGTGTCCGAACTGAGAAACCGAATTTTGTTGGATATGATAAGGTTAATCATAAGTCGTTCTGAGCTACCATTTTCCTTCAAGGGATACACATTTAACAGTGCAACACTTATTTTGAATAAGGTTCCATAAAAATCTGTTTGACAGATTTCATATTAGATATGAACAGGAAAGAAACAGGGTTTTCTCATTCCTGAAGATTTGGGAATGCTGGGCATATGTTTGGATGATACCAAACTAGAACTCAAATTGGATAAGTGCCTAAATTGTAGGTTATCCTAGGGTAACCAAAGTATAGTACTTATACAACTCACAAGAGAACAATTTAATTATTGCTCGCCATGCGGTTTTCCTAAGAGGAATACCTATATGGAGTGGTAAGTGGGAGGAAAGTAAAACTCGATGAAAATCAGAGTAATACTATTCCAGGCACCGATTCCGTAATGGAACACAAACAGTTCATCAAGGATGAAATTGTACCATAATCTTCGAATACACAAGAACCACCTATGTTGGAGAGAGTCAGAAAACAACCTGGGAGGTATGGGTTTCTGATCTCACCTCAAGTAGATGTCAATCTTATTGAGGAAAACAAACCGACTACATATGAGGAAGTGATACAAGGTATCGACTCCCTATTATGGCAAAGTGCCATGAAGTCCGAAATGGATTCCATGTATAACAACCAAGTTTAGACGCTGGTTGTCGTACCGGAAGGCATTGTGCCTATCGGTACTATATAAGTCTTCAAGGAAGACATACATGGATGGCAACATACAAACGTACAAAGCTAGGCTTGTACCGAAAAGGTATCATTATCAACATTGTGTCGATTACGACGAAACCTTTTACCTGTTGCCATGGTTAAATCCATTTGGATAATGCTTGGTGATGCTGCATATTTCATTTATGAAATATAGCAGCAGAATGTCAAAACCGCTTTCCTTAAACGGAAACCTTTTGGAGGATGTTTACAACATCCTGACGGTTTTGTCGTACCAAAATGAGCAAACAAGGTTTGCAAGTTAATCGATCCATTTATGGATTGAAGCAAGCATTATGATCTTGGAACTGATGTTTTGATGTAATCATAATGGTGTGTGATTTAATTCAAAACAAATATAATTCTTGTGTATATAAGGAGGTTAGTGGGAGCACATTGATAATGATTGTCCTATATAATGATGATATATCATTTCTTGGAAATGAAATTCCCATAATACAATCGGTGAAAGCTTGGCTTTCATGAAAATTCTCCGTAGAATACTTGGGAGAGACAACCTTTATGCGATCTCATGGTGAGGACATTTTCTGAGAAAATCCTTGTACCTTTCCCACGTTTCGCAGAGGGATTCTGATTCATGTTGCACAAAGGATGTAATGTCATTCCTCAGCTTTGCAGTTCTGGCTGGTGGAAAGTACTTTGCAAGGAATTTGGTGGCTAGAGTGTTCCAAGTTGTGATGGAACCTGCTGGTAATGAATGTAGCCAAGCTTTAGCTCTGTCTTTTAAGGAATATGGAAAAAAACGCAGTCTCATTACTTGTTCAGCTGCTCGGTTGTAATTAAAAGTGCCGCAAACTTCCAGGAATTTGCTGATGTGGGCATTAGGATCTTCAGTTGCATTCCCCCAAACTGTACTGACTGCTGTATCATCTGAATGCATGTTTTGATGCCACACACATTTGCTGGTAAGCGAGGAAATACAATACATGAAATGAGGCCTTCAACCACCGGAATGGTTCTGTTTCGAATGGGAATTGGTGGTGCAACCTCTAAAGGTTCAGGTTCCATGATGTTGATTGCTTCTTGGCCTTCTCGCCTTTCCATTCTCAACTTTCTGATTGTTCTTTCAATTTCTGGGTCAAGCGGTCGGATTTCAAAGCTTCCGGTTCGTCTCATGTAGTGTCTGAGAACCTGAAACAAAAGAAAACAGAAATAATAAGTAAAAATAAATTAGACACAAGTAAATGCATCTAACCTCAAAACTAATAGTGAAAGATAAATAAGACCCCGGCAACGGCTCCAAAAACATGACCAGTGTAATCACACACGTATAACGCAAGCACACGTATCGTTCAAGTAGTATAAATGTATCGATACCATGAGGACTTAATACCTAAGCTATTAATTTATGAAGCCAAATTTTTACAAGTATCTAATAGATTAATTGTTTGGTTGGATGGTGACTTTAAACTTAAAACAAGTAAATAAAATATCGCGAAAGTGAATTAAAAGAAAATTCAATATTATAAAACTATCTAGGGTTGTGAATCCTTCCAATATCTTTTAAAGATGAAATAGTTATCTCATGTTTGTGTAATATATTGGTTTACTAACCTGGAACACGAAATTATGCAAAAGCCTTTGTCGATGGTCAGATGCAAATACCCAGTGTAACCAAATTAATCATATGTCTATGCCAACCAAGTTACCTGAATTCATTAAGATTAAGTTCCAATTGCGGCTACCCCCGCCCGACAGGTATATATCTATCCTGTAAGGAAATATATTAAAGGGTTATCTATCATCAAGGAAGATCGTGGGCTATTAAGTCTAAGGTTGAAACCAAAAATTCCTTTTTCAAGTTTATTTTAAGTTTACCACATCAATCTTATTAATGACCAGTTAAAAAGAAGCATTAAGCTTAAGAATTACTAAATAAACCTTTATATTACCCAAGACATGAAATAACCCCTTATAAACCGGTGATATTGAAATTCATCACACCCCTAGATAATATATTTAGTTACAAAACATACTTAGGATTACTAAACACTTAAATAAACAAAATATCATAAAAAATAACTTGAAGATAAATAAAAGTAAGATTACAATAATGAAAGAAAATGCTGGGGTTAGAGGATTCACTTTTAATATTTCAAAATTTGAAATCTTCCTTATTGTCAATGTTTACCGATTAATTAATTATATTTAACCAGACCATAAAGGCGGTAATTCCATTTATCTCAAATAAATATAACCGACCATATATGCGGTAACAAGGTAATTACCTAAACCGACCATATAGGCGGAAACTATGTATGAAATGTAAAACCGACCATATAGGCGGTAAATAAGGTTGTCACCTAAATCGGCCATATAGGCGTTAACTAATTAATCCAAATTTTAATTAAAATAAGGGAGATAATCTAATTTACTATATTAAAAGTCTTACCTTTTCACCTCAGCAGAATGAGATTACCTGCTCATGCTGTAAATGAAAACACACAAAATTTTATTAATTAATTAAAAATAAAATGTAAGAAAACTTAAATTACAAGACACTTTCCTTTAGGTTTTCATGGAGAAATTCCTCCAAAGAAAGCATGAAAATTTTACAAAGTTTAGCTTGATATTTATAAGCAAATCTAAGGGCTTCCACCAATTTCTCCACCAATTGCTCCACCAAATATGGCACCAAACATGGCATCAAACATGGCACCAAAAATGGCACCAAATACTCATATTTGGTGGAAGTTTGACAATTTTTATTTTTTATTTTTTATTTTTTTATTTTGAAAATGACTTAAAAAATTACATATAACACACTTCCGAATGTTTTATCCATTTCGGTCATAGAAATTTCCGAATTCGAAATTATTATTAACTTAAAAGTTGTAGATCTTTGAGTCTTCTTTAATTTGGAACGTGAATCACCTCAATCCGATATCGGAGTAAATAATTATGACCAAATTACGAGAATTACGCAAAGCTAGAATTTCCGAAATTGTACTTCGTTAGAACAACATTTCAAGTTTCCAATCTCCAAAATCAAATTGTCAAGTCCAGATTTTGCCTTTATTTGACTCACATTTCATCCTAAATGATTTGATTGAGTCCTAATTTTATTTTATCTTCAAAATAAACTAAAACACATCAAAACGTTCATCAGACCCAAGAAACTAAACAAAATATTAGGTAAAAGGGGCGGTAAATATTGATATATTTTCCGCTCATCAGGTGACACGTAGTAGAATAAAGTAGTTTGGTCCTTAGCTTACCCCAAAAAACCTTCTAGAAATGACTCAAGAACGTGACATCTCTATATGAAACTATACTCCTAGGAATCCCATGTAGCCGTACTACCTCTCTAAAGAACAAGTCTGCTACATTAGTGGCATCATCGGTTTTATGGCATGTAATAAAATGTGCCATTTTGCTAAATCTATCAATCACCACAAAAATGGAATTTTTACCTCGTTTAGTCCTAGGTAAACCTAACACAAAGTCTATCGAAATATCTACACATGGTTCACTAGGTACAGGTAATGGATCATATAATCCATGAGGCTTTACCCTAGATTTGGCCTTTCTACAAGTGAGACATCGATCACAAATGCGCCCTACATCGCGCTTCCTCATAGGCCAGTAAAAATTCTCTTTTTAGGTTCCTAGGCTCTTACTAATTCCAAAATTCCCCATTAGTCCACCTCTATGAGCCTCTCTCACTAATAGCTCACACGTACTATAAGGATGGACGCAAAATTTATTTTCTCTAAGGAAAAATCCCTCATTCTGGTAGAATTTACTAAATGCAGACGTGATACATGCAGCATATAAATCACAAAAATCTACATCACATGCATAAAGCTCTTTAATAAATTCAAACCCTACCATTTTAGCACCTAAAGAAGTAAGTAAAAAATACATGCACGACATGGCATCTGCAACTACATTTTCCTTACCCTATTTGTAGCGAATGACATAAGGGAATGTCTGTAAAAACTCCATCCATCTAGTATGCCTCCTATTCAGCTTTCCTTGCCTCGTTAGGTGTTTCAAACTCTCATGATCTATGTGTATTACAAACTCCTTAGGCCACAGGTAATGCTGCCAAGTCTCCAACACTCGCACAAGTGCATACAACTCTTTATCGAACGTGGGATACCACAACATTGCCCCATTCAACTTCTCACTGAAGTACGTAATAGGCCTTTTCTTTGGCATCAATATCGCCCTAATACATATGCCACTTGCGTCATACTCTATCACAAAAATGTTCTCAAGACAGCTGCACTGCATAACCTTTCCTTTAGAGTCTGAAAAGCACTCTCATGAGCCTCACCCCATTGAAATCCCACCGTTTTCTTGACTACCTCAGTCAAGGGTGCTGCTACGCTGCTGAAATCCTTCACAAAGCACCTATAGAAACTCGTAAACACATGAAAACTTCTAACCTCATACACTCTGGTAAGTGTTTGATAAGTGCATGAAAATGTACTTTGAACATCGTTAATTCGTATTGATTATCAAGTATTTAATCTTAATTGTAGTTTATTTTATGTTTTATCATTAGGAAGAAATGGAACATGGATCTTGGAGCAATTACACATGTCTCAGGACCATACGGACGTATCAGAAGCACGCGGGAAGAGCCGAAACGAAGAAAACACAAGTCCAGAAAAATCAACTGGCGTCGCGACGCCGCCTCAGTAAATTTACATACATAATGCTTGAGAGTTGGGCACCACAACGCCATTTTTCAGTGCCCCGAAAGATCCCAGAAACTTAGTTTAGTCGTGTTTTATGCGCATAAGGACTCCGAGACTTCTCTATATAAACCAAAGTTTGTCCAAAACCCTAAAAAAAAAAAATTAAAGAGAAACTACACAACAAAGAGATTAAATCACATATTTGAGAGATAAGAACAAGGAAGCTGCATGTAAGACATGATGTTTCTCCGATCTATCAAGGCTATACCTCTCTTCAATGTGAAGAACTAATCTCCTAGGTAAAGCTAAGGATGAACTCTTGTAATTAAGTTCTTATATTCATGTTTTTGATTCCTAAATGTTCTTCAACATTTAATATGATTGATGATTTCTTATTCTCTATTATCTTGTGATTATAATGAATCTAGAGATTGTGTTTTACCAACTTGCATATAGGAATAGTTATGCTTCTTCTATGTGTGATTGGGGAACCCAGTTGTGACTGGTAATGTTATTTTATGAGTTAATCTTCTGCTACAGTATTTTCTGTGGGTATATTGTCGACGTTAGATAGGTCATAACGATAAAATTGTGAGCTGTTAACATAGATAAAGCAATTCACCAGTTACCTTAGAATTTAATGTGTTTTGAATTGAAATATCTTCTAATTGTTGGTTCGGGATTTGAAACCTTCAATTGAGTAATAAAAGGAATCAACTACTAAATTTAAGAATTTGATACAAAAGAGATTCCTGACGCTTTGCTGCGTTTCACTACTGATAATTCTTATGTATTTTTCATAATCTTTATTTC
Organism: Zanthoxylum bungeanum; assembly: GCA_019454045.1. Classification (NCBI taxonomy): domain Eukaryota; kingdom Viridiplantae; phylum Streptophyta; class Magnoliopsida; order Sapindales; family Rutaceae; genus Zanthoxylum; species Zanthoxylum bungeanum. The sequence continues at coordinate 176,681 of SKCR01031954.1, read as the reverse complement.
ACATTACCAATTCAATCATTCTCTTTAATCAAGTTATTGCTAACATTTTCTTTAAGTGAATTAGTTCATTTGTAACCATCTCTCTGAGGAATTGACACTCCAACTATACTGCGATAACTGTAAGTAATTTTTGGACGTAATCAAATTTTGGCGTCGTTGCCGGGGAGACGGTTTACAAGAAAAATGAGTAGGTTTGCTTAGTCAACAACAAAGAGGTAACTTCGTTCAATCTTAATTTTCTTAGTTTTTACTTATTTATTTTTAATTCAGTTTTAGTTTTAGTTTAAATTTTAATCTTTAGTTTTATTCTTTTATTTATGTTCCTGTTTTATTCGTGTTTGAGTGCATGCTTAGACTTAGGGATCAGTTTGGTAGATTTTTTAGAACTAAATAGGAAGATTCAGATTCAGAATGTCTATTTGACAATATTTTTGCTACACCATCTACATCTAGCACACACAACATGAGTGACTACGAGAGACCACCCATTAGGACTCTTGAGGAGTATCTTCATCCCACTTGCACAGATACACCATCATGCATATTGTTTCCTCCTAATGCACCACATATAGACTTTAAACCTGGAATGATACAATATCTTCCAACCTTCCATGGTTTGTAGAATGAGAACCCTTATGTGCATATTAGGGAGTTTGAAAAGGTTGTAGAAACCTTTCATGACCGATTCGGGACTACATATATAATTAGACTTAAGTTCTTCCCTTTTGCCCTTAAGGATAGAGCTAAAAGTTGGTTGTACTCTTTAAGACCTCATTCGATAGGATCATTGGTTGAGATGCCACATGCATTCTTTAATAAATACTTCACACACCATAAGACCAATGCCCTGAAAAGACAGATTTCTACATTCTCCCAAAAAGACAGTAAAACCCTTTATCAAACTTGGGAGAGGTTTAAAGAGATGTTAGCTAGTTGTCCTACCATGGGTATGAGAGTTGGTGCTTAATGAGTTACTTTTATGACGGTCTAACCCCGAGAGAGCGCTTATTCGTTGAGACAATGTACAATGGTGAATTTATCCGAAAGGACCCTGATGAGGCATTAGAGTACTTAAATGACCTAGCAGTGAAATCTCACACTTGGACTGCACCTAATGCCATACATAGAACTAATAGGACACGTCACACTCCTTCTAGTGGAGGCATACACCACTTTAGGGAAGAGGATAGTCTTAGAACACAGGTTGAGCTATTAACTAAAGAGATATGAGCTTGCCAAAGATAGAAAGACTATGCATGCGGTAGCCCAGCTAGAACCTCAAGGGGTATGTTTTGTGTGTAAAGAGAGTGACCATCTGGCTTAAGAGTGTCATTTATATGGTGAGATGGGGAAACTTATGAGGAAAAATGTAATACCTTAGGGATGTACAAGAAACCTTATACATCATATTCAGATACTTATAATCCTGGTTGGAGGAACCACCCAAATTTCAGTTGGAAACACGAGTCTCAATACCTAGAGGTTACAGTACTCCCCAGTATCTCACACCTACCATTCCTATAAATTCTTTAGAGGACAATGTGCAAGCATTTATAGAGTCCCAGAGTAAAAATAATCAAAGGTTTGAGTCATTGATAGCTCATGTAGTTGAAGACAATAAGGAGATAAAAAGTCAAGTCTCTAAATTAACTAACGTGTTAAGTGTGCAAGAGTCAGGAAAATTCTCATCTCAGGCACAACCAAATCCGCAAGGGCAACACATGGTACATGCTGATCATGAAACATCTAATGTAAAAAATGTTAATGCCATAACAACTCGGAGTGGTAAGGAGATAAATATGCAGTTAACTTCCAACAATAAAGGTGACACCATAGGCATTAATGCAAATATTCATCAAGAAGAACAAGTGGTGTATAGCCCAGTTTGAGTACCATTCCCTCAAGCGCTTAGGCCTACTACGAGAGTTACAGACCCTAATGGTGATATCCTAGAACATTTAAAATAAGTAAAGATTAACCTTCCTCTGTTACATGTGATCAAATAGGGTCCCATATATGCGAAGATTTTGAAGGATCTATGCACAATTAAGAGAAAGCATCATGTGAAGAAGACTGTATTCCTGACAGAGCAACCAAGTGCAATAATTGACCAGAGAGCCCCACCAAAATAAAAAGATGTGGGATGCCCCACTACTGCTTGCCACATTGGCACATATGAGTTCGGTCAGACTTTATTAGATTTAGGTGCTAATGTTAATCTCATGCCATATTCTATTTATCTGTAGCTCGGACTTTGAGAGATTAAACCTACATCTATGGTTTTACAGTTAGCTAATCGCTCTATTAGAACACCGCGGGGAGTAGTTGAGGATGTTTTACTTCAAGTCGATAAATTCTACTATCTACTTGACTTTCTGATTTTAGATACTCAATCTGTGGTTAAAATTGAGTCGAAAATTCCTCTCATTTTAGGTAAACCTTTTCTTGCTACAGCTAATGCCCTTATTAATTGCAGGAATGGTCTAATGAAGTTATCATTTGGAAATATGACACTATAAGTAAATATTTTTCATGTTGAGAAATAACCACGAGATGATGATGAATGTCTCTATATATACCTGATAGACACAGTCTCATCGGAAATAACTTCTTTACAACATGAATCTCACCCTCCCGATCTGGACCTAATCCCAAAGAACTATAAAAAGAGGAAAATTAGAGTTAGTGCTCACTTAAAGATGATCCCTGGAAAGTTAAAAATGCGGTTGAGCCAATTTTTCCTTATGTGCAGCCTAACATCTCAGCCATCAGTAGACCCTGGGGGATCGATGGATAAAATGCCGAAGCCAGCCAAAAATTCCTTTTCATGACTTAATCACCAAGGTCTGCCAAAGAAGAAAGAACATAGGACTATTTGGTCCGCTAAATGGAAGCCATCATGACAACTTGGGTGGTTACGTCTGGCTGAAGACGTTAAACTTAGCGCTAAGGGTAGGCAACCCTTGTATATGCAATTATTTTATTTTATTTCTTTTGTTTTCTTTAGTTTAGTTTTATTTTATTGTGTGCTAATTGCATTTTTATTATTTGCATGATTATTTATGCAGGTGTTAGTGCAACCTATACAGCCCGCACAAAGTCTCACCAGTAGGAGCCTGATCAAATCCATGCCTGGTAGTGTTGTTCCTCATTCATTTTTCTTTATATTTATCTTACATTGAGGACAATTAAAGTTTTAAGTGTGATGGTGTATGCATGTACCTGTTATAAAAAAATGCTAGTTTTTAGTCCTTAATAGTAAAACATAAGTCCAATGATGAGTATTGTTTTCTTTAGGATGAAATTTTAGAAATGATAAGTTATTTAATGTACTTTCATCTGATGCCTTGAGTAGTTGATCTAGGTTAGACTCGTAAGCACTTAACTATAGGTTTTTAGTAGTGAAAACCTAGGTAGTTGGCAAAGTGACTAATTGAAGAAATTGCATATGATGAATGACCATTTGCTTAGATGTTTATCCTGATTTGATAATGTCATGATGTATGGTATGGTTAAAAATAAAAACAAAAAGAAGAATAGAAAAAGAAAAAGAAGAAATTAAACCACATATAACTGATAAGCGTGAAGCTACCCATAGGCGAGTGTTAGGACCATCATGAGGAGAAATGTTACCTTAAAGGGTAGGTGTGTTGAAAAAAATAAGAAGAAAATCTTTTGAAATAAGAAAAAGAAAAAAATCATACCATATTGAGCAAAAAAAAGGCAATTACAGAACATATTTGAGATATCTAGGTTGGTTTAAGCCATCAGATCCCAATTTTTAAACGAAATCATTGAGTTGGCTTACCTAGGAGTCGAGCTATGAATGAACCTTTACACACACACACCGGGAGTCTGGCTTAGATAATTTGTTCAAGGACTTGGATTTGAGTTGCATTCAGTACTTTGAATATTCTATGATTTCAATGCTAGGCATTCTGTTAGGACAATAATATGTGTAACTATTAGGGAAATTTCATTTTGTTATTTTTACATGATTACATTGTTGGGATTTATGTCCTAAAGCTTCATGTATTGTAAAAAGGAATTGATTATTGTAATAATAATAAATACATTATTCATTTTGTCAAAGTTGTTTGATTTATATCGCATATTATCCAATTGTCTTATTTACCTTAATTACACTTGTACCTTTAGACTTAATGTATGTTTGATGCACAAGAGGATTTAAGTGTGGAGTTAGTAATCTAAATAGTCTATAGAGAGCAAACAAAGAGAGTACTTTATTTGTGGTTTATCTATAGCTGCGGTCCATTCCATACTTGTATGACGACCTTCATCCGGGATCATTCATGTAGTGACATGGGAATTGAGGCACCTTGTATGATGAGATCATATAGGACCGGGCTCAAATAAATACGAATTTCTTATAATATCCGTTAACCGAATAAATTCATTTTATCTAATAAATGGTTATATATGGATTCGATCTTAATCATGAGTGTATTACGAACTCCTGCATGACAGTCTATATCCTTTGATTTACTATGGTGAGGTTGGTGTTGCATTCCCGGCCAATAATTACGTATTTTGGGGATATGGTTTGCTATTTAGTTGGGAACGTTTTACATAGATATGGAATTCACTCCTTCTTACGAGAAGCAGATGAATATCTCATTTAAGAGTTGATTCAGGACTTAAATAATTTGAGCACTCAACTTTTCTATTACGAATAGAAAGTTTTATATTCATAATTGTTATAAATTAATTGTCCATTATAGAATCAATGGTACTTAAGAGACAAAATATTTAGGTGGTTTAACACACTTTTGACTCGGCTCTATTTATGAGATATTCATGAAGGGCTATATCCATATGTAATGACTATATCGATGGACACCGAAATTGTTCGGTTTATTTTACCCATCTACGGTAACAGAAGTTCAACTTCGAGTTTTTGGTGAAATAACACGGAGTTAATAATTCATAATATTTTATTAAAGAGTTTAATTAATATTTCGGAGTTATTGGAGCTCGGAACTGTAGGTCCATTTGGTCCCCGTACTAGTTCGATTAACTATAGCAAACCTAATATAATTAGATTGTCTAATTATATGCTCACTTTATATTTATATATTATTAATGATATTAATAATATTTATTGTCACAAATGAAAACTATGTTAAATTAGTTTAACTTAATATTTTCTAGAACTTTTTGATTATGAGATAATCAAGTCTTGATTATGAGATAATCAAGTTAGTAATAATTATGAGATAATTACTACAACATAATTGAAGGTAAATAAATCATTATTAAGATATTGATTTTTATTTACCATTGGAGACAAAGCCATATGACTTACCATGTCATCCAATCAATTATGTCTATTAGGTGGCTTGTATACACCTAATATATTTGTCATTAGCTTATGCATTTTATGCTTTGGTATGGCCTCCACATTTATGTGTTTACCATTGAAAGAAAGCATTAGATGCTTAATGACAAAGTCATTGTCTTTAACTTATCATTTCTTATGTTTTGGTATGGCATTCACATTTTTGTGTTGGCCATTGCAAGAAAGCATTAAATGCTTAATGACAAGGTTAGTTGGCTTATGTAAGAGAATATAATCTCTACCATTTCTCTCACTTCTTAAGGTTAACAGTTTGCATTCATTCACACAAGTATTGTGAGAAAGAAAAGAGAGAAAAGAGAGAGAGTTCAAGCATTCACAAGTGTTGTGAGAGTGTTTGAAATTCCAAAGCCAAACACCAATTGTGACATCTTGATTCTAAAAAATATTTAGAGTTTAATCTTTGTGAGTGAAGCCCACACTTCGGTTTGTTGGTTTCGAGTCATAGTTCGAAAGATCGAGTGGTTGATCTAAGCATTGGACACCAAAGGATTGATCTAGGCTACTACAACAAAGGGAGAAGGCAAAGAAAATTTTAAAGATCCATACCGGACCCGGTGCCACCACAAGCAACTTCCGCCGCGCTAAGGAAAATCATTTCCTACATGCATGTGTTTAAAATAACATTTATGGGTGTCGTCGTTGTAAGCCCTCATGATACTATAACTCATCCACTAGGTTCACCTAGGGGTTTAAAGGCTTGTTGCATACGCTAAATGCAATCGTGATCCATACGAAAGTGACTTAGATAACTTTTATTTTTAATTTAGTTTAGTTCTTATTTTATTTTCGCGCTTGAATTGTTAGGGACTAGCAATAAGCTGGTTGGGGGTTGTGATAAGTGCATGAAAATGTACTTTGAACATCGCTAATTCGGTTTGATTATCAAATATTTAATCTTAATTGTAGTTTATTTTATTTTTTATTTTTAGGAAGCAATGGAACATGAATCTTGGAGCAATTACACATGTTTCGGGACCATACGGACGCATCAAAAGCGTGCGGAAATGAAGAAAACACAAGTCCAGAAAAATCAATTGGCGTCGCGACGCCCCCCTTCTGGCATCACACGCCGCCTCAGCAAATTTACATACATAATGCCCGAGAGTTGGACACTGCAACGCCATTTTCCGGCTCCCCAGTATATCCCAGAAACTTAGTTTAGTAGTATTTTATCCACATATGGACTCCTGGACTTCCCTATATAAACCCAAGTTCATCCAAAACCCTAAAAAATAGAAAAATAGAGAGAAGACACACAACAAAGAGATTAAATCACATATTTGAGAGAGAAGAACGAGGAAGCTTCATGCCAGATAGGATGTTTCTATGATCTATCAAGGCTATGTCTATCTTCTATATAAAGAAATAATCTCCTAGGAAAAGCTAAAAAATGAACCATTGTAATTAAGTTCTTATATTCATGTTTTTGATTCCTAAATGTTCTTCAATATTTAATATGATTGATGATTTGTTATTCTCTATTATCTTATAATTATAATGAATCCAGAGATTGTGTTTTACCAACTTGCATTAAGGAATAGTTATGTTTCTTCTCTGTGTGATTGGGGAACCCAGTTGTGACCGGTAATGTTGTTTTATGAGTTAATCTTATGCTGTAGTATTGCCTGTGGGTATATTGTCGACGTTAGATAGGTCATAATGATAAAATTATGTGTTGTTAACATAGAGAAATTAATTCACCAGTTACTTTAGAATTTAATGTGTTTTGAATTGAAATATCTTCTGATTGTTGGTTTGAGATGTGAAACCTTCAATTGAGTAATAAAAGGAATCAACTACTAAATATAGGAATTTGATACAAGAGGGATTCCCGACGCTTTGCTGTTTTTCGCTACTGATAATTCTTAAGTATTTTTCATAATCTTTATTTCACATTACCAATTCAATCTTTCTCTTTAATCAAGTTATTGCTAACATTTTCTTTAAGTGAATCAGTTCCTTTGTAACCATCTCTCTGAGGAATAGAACTTGATCTGTGAAAATCACACACGTAATGCAAGCACACGTATCGCTCAAGTAGTATAAAAATATCGATCCCACGAGGACTTAATTCCTACTATTATTATTAATTATTGATACTATTTATTTACAAGTATCTAATTGAGGTGAGAAGAGAATGATTGCTTGATTGGTTGGTTGAATGTGGATTTGCTAAATAAAAATATAAAATAAAACAAAGGAAATTAATAATAAATAAAACAAACATCTAGGGTTGTGATTTCACACAATATTATTCTAATGATGAATTGATTTTCTTATACATGTGTAATAAATTAGTTTATTAACCTAGAACATGAGAATATGTAAAAGTCTCTTCCGATGGTCAGATGCAAATACCCAAAGTAACTCAATTATCTATATTCCTTTGTTAACCAAGTTACCTGAATTCATTAAGATTAAGTTCTAATTGTGGCTACCCACGCCTGACAGGTATATTCCTATCCTGTAAGGAAATCTACCCTAAGGACATTTACCCTAAGGTGAGATCGTGAACTATTGAATCTAAGGCTGAAACCTAAAATCACTTTTCCAAGTTCATTTTAACTTTACCATATCAATCTTATTGGTGATCAGGAAACAATAAGCATTAAGGTGAAGATTCAATAAACAAGCCTAAAGCATCACATATAATATAAAGAAAATCAATTATTAAGCTTGTGAATATTGTGCTTCATCACTTCCCTAGAATAAAAAGAAAGTGCAGGGGTTAGGGGATCTACATTTAATATTTCAAACCTATGAATCTCACTTTATTATAATATAGAAATTGACAGTGTTAACAAATTAAGTAAAACCAGCCATAAAAGCGTTGTTATTATTTCTCCATAAACCAGCCATATAGGCGGTAATCATCTGTCAACTAAAGACCGACCATATAGGCGGTGTCACATTATGTCAAATTAATAAAACCAGCCATTAAGGCGGTATCAACTTTAATTCATATTATTAGATTGTAATTTCCATATTATAAGTTAAGTGAGATTAACCTAGATATATATATTAAAAGTTTCATCATTTCCCTAGCGGAAATTAATTACAAAACATAAAAGAAAGATAAAGTAATTAAACTACTATTACTACTAAAAATAAAAATACATAATTAAAATGCTAAAAATAAATACAAACAAGATACAATCCTTAGATCCTTATTAAGAACCTTAAGGAAAATATGAAAATTCTAAATGAAATCGGCTTCAATTTATAGGCAAAATTATGCCTTGCGTGTCGCGACGCGTGAAGCTTGCATGTCGCGATGCACCTTTGATTCTTGACACATGTACGCGGCTTTGACGAGATGATGACACATGGCACGCAGCTATCGGAAAACTAAATTATTGGCTTGGCGTCGCAATGCGTGAATGCTTGGCATCGCGACGCTGACGTCATTACTGACGGAAGGTTTCGACAGATTGAATTATTATGCTGACATCATGATGACGCATGTTGGCAGAATAGTTACTGAAGCGCGTCGCGATGCAGAGAGTGTGCGCGTCGTGACGCGAAATGACAATTTTGCCCTTTTTGTTCATTTTTCACTATTTTAGCCCCAAGTTGATTCCACTAAGTCCTAAAACTTTATTTATCTGTAAAATACACAAAAACACATCAAAATATTCATAAAACCTGAGAAACCATTAAAACTATTAGTCAAAGAGGTGGTAAATAGTGATATATTTTCCGCTCATTAACACATCAACTATACTACGATAACCGCAAGTACTTTTTGGGCGTAATCAGTGTTGGCCAATCCTTAATCGCTTTAACTCTCTCTTGGTCAACCTCTATGCCTGCATGGGTACCACATCACACAACACCTCATTTGTGTAAGGTCCAATGGTAAGAGTCAACAATACCTGCTTGGTCACTCTGACCTCACCACACCTATTAAGCCATTATAACCTATATGGCTTAGAATATTTTAAACATGACAATCCCAATCTTGTAACCAATGTTGTGCTAGCCACGTTGATGAAACTACCCCTATCTATGATCATACTACATAAATTCTCATTCATGCTACACCTAGTACGAAAAATATCCTCTCTCTACTGCTCGGTCTCCTCCTCAACTATATGTGTTGTTAATGCTCTCCTAAACACAAGCAGCGAGTTATCTAGTGAGTATGCGGCTCCCTCATCATCACTTGTATCCTCTAACATAGACATCTCATCTTCCACTTCCCCATTTATGGAATCGATATTACCATCATCCTTCATTATTAGTGTTCGCTTGTTGGGGCACTGTGATGCATAATATCCCATACCAGCACCTAAAATACTTTTCCTCCTTGGATTTCGGAATTACCACTTCAGACTTAACCTTAAATTTACATGTCTTCACTTCTTTTCCTTTACCACTATCGGTCTTGGTCTTATTGAAACCCTCATCTCTCCGTTCATTACCAGACCGCTTCCCCTTCCAAGCAGAAGTTCCCTATGCAGTGTATCTAGATGTGGATTTCTTCTTCAAGTGTAGCACATCTTTTAACTCAACATAATGATGCAACTCAACTACACTTGCACTCTCCTTATTTAACCCACCTAAAAATCGAGTCATTGTGGCATATTTATCCTCCACCGCATTCACCATAATCATTGCTACCTCCATCTCCATATGATGGTCCCCAACACTATTGGACCTTTGATAAATATGTTATAGCTTCTGATATAGCTCTCTGTAATAGTGGCTTGGAATGAACTTCATATGAATGAGAGCTTTTAACTCCTCCCAAGTCTCCATCGGTCTCTCATAGTTCATTCTCTTATTAGTTACCAACTGATCCCACCAAATCACTGCATAGTCTGTGAATTCAATTGCAGTCAACTTCACATTCTTCTCATCAGAATACCTATGGAAATTAAATATCAGCTCAATCTTTCTCTCCCATTCCAAGTACGCCTGTGGATCATTTCTACCGTGGAAATATGAAATTTTCATCTTGATACTGCCTAGGTCACCATCGATATCCTCTCTCCTACCATAATCTCTCATGTTAGGCTCTATTCGGTATTCATAATTATGCTTATAATATGCATCGTTCTCATATCTATCTCCAAATATATCACCAAATCGTCTATCGTCTCCCTTATAGGCTCTTTTATCTCCTCTATGAAAATCTCTTCGTTTATCAAACCTCATATCCCGCCGATCATATCTCCTCTCATACCGCCTATCCCTTGATCTATACCTATCTTCCTCATCTTCAAACTCATCCAAGTCTTCCATATCATCCAGATTATTCTCTACCTCCACCTCATGTATAGGTACCCTAGGTGGCTGTTGCTCTGTTGTTCCTGTCTAGATTGTTGCGGCCCTTCAATCCCTTATGGACAGTAGATAATTGGAGACTAGTAACCTCCATCGACAACCGCTCTATTGCCGTGTTCATATTTCCAAACATCTCCCGGAACTCAGCTATATTGTTTTCCATGGTATTAAACCTCTCATCAACGTCCATATCTTTCTCTGCCATCTTACTTAACAAACAAGTTAGTAATAATAATAAAGAAATAAATTAACTATATAAAGGAAACCTCACAAGCTGTCGTGTTTCACTCACTCACAAACACTCCACTCCAAGTAATTATCTCCGTTCAATGTCAAACGCCAACCACCAATGGGATTCACAACCAGTGTATAGCCCAAAAGTCAGCGAAATCCCCGAGGAATCAACGATGTAAGGGTATTCAGTACAATGAGATGTGACTCGAGAAACAACAACAATATTCAATCAAGAAAACCTAGAACTAGAGTGTCAGAGGAATGAATAAAATAAACAAATTTAAAAATTATGCTAAGTGTGGTAAGCACTATGCAAAATCCTGAGAAAATGTCAATTTGTAAATTTTTTTTTTGGGCTGATCCGTATTAAAGTTGCACTAGAGAAGCAAAATAATCACAATAATGATATGGTACTTATACAACCGGATGAAACAACCAACAATTCCTAATTTAATCCCAACACAAATAACCCAAGAAATCTGATTGAAATTGAACTGCGACACACGTAACGTGATAAAAGAGAAAAAATAATGCACCAAATAAACAAACCCAAGATTGAAAGGCATGTATATATATATATTTTTTTTTTTTTTTGCGCAGTCGAAGAGAAATACAAAAGAAAGTCTAAGACTTCAGCTTGCAATTCATTCCCAAATCCCAATGGTCAAACGTGGGCCAGGAAAGAAATATTTATTTATTTTTTAACACAGACCGGTGATCAAAATAAAAAATTATATTATATTTCGGGTGTATATGTCATTTCTCGTACAGCAGCCACAACTTGAGTCTGACGTGACGAGTGGATCAAAACACTCAAGCAATTAATATGATCAAAACACATGCACAACGACAGATTTTTTTTGTGAGACTTTCAAATTACAATGACAAAAATATTAATTATAATAAGACAGGACAGATTGACAGACTGGAGCAAAAAAAAAAAGTGAAAATAAAATAGATAAAAGTCATATCTTTAAATCTGATTCTGATATCAATTGATACAAGCTTGATACGGAAAAGATAAATACATTCCAAGATCCCATAGACCCCAAGAAACTTGTCATTGAAAACCCTTGGAGATAGCCTCAGATGAATTTTGCCAGTAAAAAGGACGTCACAAAGGCTACCAACCCTTTGATGAGTCTTTGTTCAATCGCTGAACTTTGAGAAAAATTCTTAATCTTCCAAAGAGTTACTATTCACACACAAAAATAATGTTGCATTTTCCATTGAAAGTTTTGACTTTAAATAGTTAGATGCTCAAACCCTAATAAATCCAAAAAGTCAAAATAGCCATAAAGTATCTATTACCAACTAAAGCCCATAACTCCTAATTCCTAGCCCATTATGAAACCCACAAATAATTAAAAATAAACTAACACAACTGATAAATAAAACGGGCATCCACGTTCTGTTCCATACATGAAAATAAATAATAGTATAATGAAAATAAGCCTAAATAATTGAAACCTATCCATCTTGCTCTTCGATGACTTGGGTCAAATATATAACTCTTGAATCCTCTTTCTTGAAGTCCAATAGGTCTCGAACGTACTTGTTCAATTCGGCTACATGATGTTGGGCTAGGCATCCCATAGTGTCTTTGATCTTCTTAGTTATGTGTCTTGTAATTGGTCCAACTAGTACATGGACTGGATTAATTGTGCTCTGGATCAAATCCGGTGCTGCTAGGATCACATCATCCTCTCCCTCTTTAAAAGTATTCGACCTCAAATCGACATATGCATCAAAAGGGGAAATCAAAAATATTAAATGAAGCAGAAACATTATACTCACCAAGTAGGTCAAGCCTATATGCATTATTATTAATCATTTTGACGACTTGAAAAGGACCATCTCCCCGAGGTTGAAGCTTGGATCTACTCTGAGCCGGAAACCTCTCCTTACGTATGTGTAGCCAAACCTAGTCATCAGGCTCAAACACCTCACGTTTACGACCCTTATTCGCATGAGAAGCGTACTGCTCATTTTTCCGTAATATGTGTTCACGTGCTTTCTCATGTATTTGTTTCACCAATTTCGCTTTCTTTTCTCATATAAACCTACTATTTCCTCAACAGGCAAATGTAACAAATCCAATGGCGTTAGTGGGTTAAATCCATACACAATTTCGAAAGGTGAATATGAAGTAGAAGAATGAATGCACCTATTGTATGCAAACTCTATAAATGGAAAACACTCTTCCTAAGACTTTAAATTCTTAGTGACTATAGTACGAAGTAATTGAATTAAGGTCCGATTGACCACTTTTATCTGGCCATCTGTCTGATGCTTTTAAGATCATATCATACTTTGTGGGATTTGAATGTTTGGCTAATAAATTGGCATATAAGAGAATTTATCATGGTAAAGGATAAAGGCTAATAAAGTTAATAAATCTAAACTTGTAACAATTTAGTAATTCTGATAAACTATTGATATGTTTGATTTGTTTGTTTGTTGTATATGTTGGACTTGTTTGTTGTAATACTAGCATGGTTACTTACTGTAGACATTGCATTTTTACACACTAGCCCAATGATGAGTCTCGTATGGAGGCAACTACCTCTTTAGTCATGAAAGTCGCGGAAAACGGACGTTGGAAGGGTAAAGTTGGAAAATGGAATTTTCGTTGGATTTAACCTCGTTGTTTGGCTTCGGGTTGCTTGTTGGACCTCTGTTTTAAAACACACCAAACCCATTAAATCACAAATTAAATAATTAAAACATTTAAAATACATGTCACTAATTAAATTAAAACCAATTAAATTAAATCACATTCACCAATTAAATTAAACTTGAAATTAAATTAAAATCTAATTAAATTAAATTCCTAATTTAAATAAAACACATTCCTAATTTAATTAAATCACCTACCAATTTAAATAAATCATATCCTTAACTAAAAAGAATAAATCAAATCACTTCTCTTAATTAAAAGATTTCCTTATCACATACTAAATTAAAAGATATCCCCAATTAATACACAAATCATATTCCTTCCCCAACAAGGTAAAACCCCTCCCTTGGCCTATAAAAAGAACCCTTAACCCACACATCTAAACCCTGGCTGGCTCATTCTTACAAAATCACAAACAAACCTAAAAACCCTGAACACCCTTCTCGGAACAGCCCTTCAACACACGTCCTCTGCCCCCTTACTCACTGCCTTCTTCACGCAAATACTCAATCAACTCCCTCTCACCAAAATTCCAATCGCGCCACCTGCTTATCATCACACTCAACGCCACCTAACGCCCCTTAAATTATCCACGTAGCCCACTAACCAAAGGCACTTTAGCACACTCATCCTCAAACACGTCACAGCCCTTCTTTTGCCCTTACTCTCATCACGCCAGCACCACTAGCACACATACTTCCCCAAGCACGTCCCAAACACTTTCTCAAGCCTCCTTGCACGTCCAAAAACCTCCTTGAAGCCTCCATTTCCGAATCATTAAACCTAAGCACCCTCCATTGCCGCATCTTTCATTCACACCCTCACCACCCCTTCACACATATGCCCCTTTCACTGCCCTCCATTGCCGAATTTTAGCCACCATTCACAGCCCTAAAACACGCCAACATAAGCATCAAATAAAGCCCTAAAGTCGCACTAAACACTCTCCAAACACAGCCCCATTCGCAGCCCCAAAACATTCCTCAAAAACGCCCCCACTGCACCTTGAACTGCCGCATCTTCACCTTCTGTTCTGGTCAGTTTTGGCTGCGACTTTAGCCAGCAAAACAGCCCTAAAATCACCTAGAAAACCCCTCAAAAATCTCCATAAAGTTTCCCTAAAAAACCCTCAAAACCGCAGCTCCATTAGCCTTCAAAATCACTCAAAACAGTCCACTAAATCACCAAGACAGTGACCTGAAACGTAGCAGCGAAACAGCAGTGAAACGGACTTGAAACAGCAGCCCGAGCATCAAAGCAGCGAGGAAAGACATTGAGTAGACAAATCGGAAAAGCATCGGATCAATCTCCCTTCCAACGGACGCGTAACGCCCTTTCTTAGACGACAAACGAGGTTAGACCTGAGGGTACCTTTTTTACTTATCTTCTTTATTTTTGTTTATTTATCTTGATATATAATTGCATGAGAGTCGTTTGAGGCATGATGTGATTGTGGATGAGCGGGATATGTGTTCCCTTTTGTGGTATATCGGATGGAAACCCGGACATAAATTCCATAGCCGATTCCGAATGGACGGTAATATGGTCTGCACTCGGGATACAATGCCACGTACCACTTAAGATACACATATCTCGTCTCATCCAAATTTGTATTTGAGCATGTTATAGTCTTTAGGTTATTCGTTTATTATTTAAAGCATGACATAATTTAGTTGTTATTTATTTGTTAAAGCATATTTAGGTTGTCCCTTATGCATATTATTAGTTTATGATGTGTTAGGATAATGATTTATACATGTTGCTTTAATGATTCAATATGCTCGTTGTGTTACATTGCGTGGAATTATTTGGATGAAAGCATGTTAGATCTAAGTACCCTTGAGCATGATTATTGAGTAGACTTGGTTAGTTCATTGCACAAATTATATCATCACAAGTGACATAAGTAAGGGACCATTCCGAACCTAACGGTTTGAGGTCTTCCCTTGCGAGGGGTGAGTGCGGCCTTAAATCTTTGTCCCGGTTCACACCGGGTGGCGACTCCATGTTATTTCGTACTTCCCAACTAGGCCGCGAGCCTAGAGCAGCGTCGTCAGGTTCTGTTGTCTACAGTCTGGCGACTCCACTGGGGATATTTTGAATCGGCCCTGAAATCATGTCTTGTGATGTTTATGCTTTGTGCTTTAGTTAATCGTTTCTATAGTGAGTTGAAAGGGGTGTAATCAAAGGCATTGTTAAGGCTAGGTAATGGTTCGATGTCTTCCTTCACTCACTGCCTTTTTATAAGGAAAAGCTGTGAAGACACCGAGATAATCATTACTTGTAGCTCGTTGTGACAAACTAATTTGGAGGACTCGTTGTTTATTCCTGACACCAAGCGATAAGAGCCTAAGGGGTTTGGGTACTTAAGAGATCCTCGCTCCACCCTCCCTCTGGGGAATCTACAATGGGAAATCCATTCGACAGTTAGTCACACACCGTAACTCGTTGGCACGTACCGTAAGGTATAAAAAAGGTGCACTCACTTGGTCGCTTGAACCCTTGAGTGGGGAGTCCTAGTTGTGGGTAATCCTTCGTCAAACGAGAGCCTTTGTCCACACTCCTGTAAACCCACATGTGAACCATAGTTGTATGACCTATTGGGGCCACCCTTTATGCTTTTGATAACCCCATGCATATTTTATCTCATACATCACGTGCATCTCATGCATACATGCATCATGTTAACCTATGTGTCTTAAAAGCCATCATAGATATCCGTTGGGTTAGAAAAAAAGAAAGACTTGTCAAATGAGAGTTTAGCAAACATTGACATCGGAAAAAGGAAATCGAGAAATAGAGAACTTTACTGCAAGGATAGAAAGACCATGGGGGGCCTTCAAAAAGAAAAAAAAAAAAAAAAAAAGAAAAAAAAAGAAAAAAAAGAGAAAAAAAAAAAGAAGAAAAAAAAGAAAAAAATTTGTTGTTTGTTTTTAGTCTTTGATAGTTAGACATAAGTCCGATGATGAAATTGATTGCTTTAAGGTGAAACCTTAGAAACGATAAACTCTTGATGTACTTTTATCTGATACTTTGAGTGATTGATCTATGATAGACTCGTAAGCACTTCACTATAGGTTCTTAGCGGTGAAAACCTGAGTAGTTAGCAAGGTGACTAGTTGAAGAAATTACGGGTCGGTGAATGACCATTTGCTTAGATGTCTATCTTGATTTTCTTATGTTATGATGTGTGGTATGGTTGAAAATGAAAGAAAAGTCTCTAAAGAAAAGAATTAAACCACCTATAACCAATAAGCGTGAAGCTACCCATGAGCGAGTATTAGGACCACCATGAGGAGAAATGCTACCTTAAAGGGTAGGTGTGTTGAAAAAAAAAAGAGAAAAAGAAAAAAAGAGAAAAAAGAAGTTCAAAATGAAAAGAAAAAAAGAAAGAGATAAAAGAGAAAGAAAATCATACCACATTGAGCACAAAAAAAAAGAAGCAATTGCAGGCATAATTGAGACATCTAGGTTGGTTTGACCCATCGATCCCAATTATTGACGAAATCATTGAGTTAGCTTACCTGGGGATGAATCTGCGAAGGAACCTTTGCACACACACACTTTGAGTCTGGAATAGATCATTTATTCAAAGACTTGGATTTGAGTTGCATTGAGTGTTTTGAAGGTTCTCTGGTTTCATTACTGAGCATTCTTTGAGGACAATGATATGTATAACTATTGGGACTATTTCGTAGAATGTGATATAGCATGATGATATGGAAGGCCCCACCATGTGGTTCATCTTGATCAAGCACAAAACAGCAGAGAGCAGAAAGCTAAATCAAGACTGGGGGCGACCAGTCTACTACATCGTGAATCAGGGACATAACAAGATATTGGGTCATGAGACTAGAGAGAAGACTGAGCAGTCGCCTGGAGAACTGGTGGAAGACCTAACCCAACAGAATAGGAAATTCATGCATGCATGCATACACGTAACGTATTTTTGCATTCTTTTTGTGTTTTTTTCGTTTTTCATTCACAGGTTTCAAAGATGAAAAAGAGAAAGCGGCAAAGACAAGCCAACCAGAATCAGCAACATATGAGTAATAGTTTTGGGGATGAGTCCCAGGGTTGAGGCCCACAACAGTATCAGCTTGGGGCGAGGCCCACATCAGTTTGGGGCGAGGCCTACATCAATATCAGTTTGGGGCGAGGCCCACATCAGTATCAACTCAGGGTCGAGGCCCACATTATCACCAGTTTCAGGAATGAAGCTTAGGGAATAAATCCCATATTCAGCACGGTTCAGGAATGGACCACCTCACAACACGGTTCAGGAATGAACCATCACATCAGTATCAGTAAGGATGAGTCTCAGGGCCGAGGTCCATACATTAGTATCAGCTTGGGGCGAAGCCCATATCAGTTTTGGGGATGCGTCCCAGGGTCGAGGCCCACATCAGCATCATCTGAGGGCGAGGCCCACATCATTGGCATAAGTATCAGTTTCTACCAGATATGGCATCCTGGGGGCGAGGCCCACATTACATCAGATCAGTCCTGCCAGATATAGCATTCTGGGGGCGAGGCCCACATAGGATCAGATCAGTTTCTGCCAGGTATGGCATTCTGGGGGCGAGGCCCACATCACATCAGATCAGTTCTGCCGGGAATGGCACTCCGAGAATGGAGATATAGTCCGGGAATGGACAGCTCAAGAATGAGCACGCCGAGAATGGCACGCCGGGAATGGCACTCCGAGAATGGAGATATAGTCCGGGAATGGACAGCTCAAGAATAAGCACGCCGAGAATGGCACGCCGGGAATGGCACTCCGAGAATAGAGATATAGTCAGGGAATGGACACGCCGAGAATGGCACGCCGGGTATGGCACTCTGGGGGCGAGGCCCATATCATTATCAGCATCAGACATTTGTGGCTCTCTAGGTACAGAGACGTCACCGCAACACCCTAGGTACGGGGTTAGCATTCAGGCATTTGTGGCTCTCTAGGTACAGAGACGTCACCGCGACACCCTAGGTACGGGGTTAGCACTCAAACATTTGTGGCACTCTAGGTACAGAGGCGTCACCGCGACACCCTAGGTACGGGGTTAGCACTCAGACATTTGTGGCACTCTAGGTACGGAGGCGTCACCGCGACACCCTAGGTACGGGGTTAGCACTCAGACATTTTGTGGCTCTCTAGGTACGGAGACGTCACTGCGACACCCTAGGTACGGGGTTAGCATTCAGACCACAGCGACGCCCTAGGTACGGGGTTAGCACGCCAGGTACGGCATGTGGACTATTCAGACATTTTGTGGCTCTCTAGGTACGGAGACGTCACTGCGACACCCTAGGTACGTGGTTAGCATTCAGACCATAGCGACGCCCTAGGTACGGGGTTAGCACGCCAGGTACGGCATGTGGACTATTCAGACATTTTATGGCTCTCTAGGTACGGAGACGTCACTGCGACACCCTGGGTACGGGGTTAGCATTCAGACCACAGCGACGCCCTAGGTACGGGGTTAGCACGCCAGGTACGGCATGTGGACTATTCAGACTTTTGTGGCTCTCTAGGTACGGAGACGTCACTGCGACACCCTAGGTACGGGGTTAGCATTCAGACCACAGCGACGCCCTAGGTACGGGGTTAGTACGCCAGATACGGCATGTGGACTATTCAGACATTCGTGGCTCTCTAGGTACAGAGACGTCACTGCGACACCCTAGGTACGGGGTTAGCATCCAGACAACCAACATCATCACTGCGGCACTCTAGGTACGGAGACGCAACCGCGACGCCCTAGGTACGGGGTTTAGCAATATCAACTCAGCACAGCAGGAAGACCAGGTGACAGCTGGCGAGCCAGGTAAGTGAAAATGCATTGCATGTACTTTGATAGGATTGTCATTGTCACACACTGCACAAATCCCATCAAAGTGGGGGCGACTGTAGGCATTGCATTTTTACACACTAGCCCAATGATGAGTCTCGTATAGAGGCAACTACCTCTTTAGTCATGAAAGTCGCGGGAAACGGACGTTGGAAGGGTAAAGTTGGAAAATGGAATTTTCGTTGGATTTAACCTCGTTGTTTGGCTTCGGGTTGCTTGTTGGACCTCTGTTTTAAAACACACCAAACCCATTAAATCACAAATTAAATAATTAAAACATTTAAAATACATGTCACTAATTAAATTAAAACCAATTAAATTAAATCACATTCACCAATTAAATTAAACTTGAAATTAAATTAAAATCTAATTAAATTAAATTCCTAATTTAAATAAAACACATTCCTAATTTAATTAAATCACCTACCAATTTAAATAAATCATATCATTAACTAAAAAGAATAAATCAAATCACTTCCCTTAATTAAAAGATTTCTTTATCACATACTAAATTAAAAGATATCCCCAATTAATACACAAATCATATTCCTTCCCCAACAAGGTAAAACCCCTCCCTTGGCCTATAAAAAGAACCCTTAACCCACACATCTAAACCCTGGCTGGCTCATTCTTACAAAATCACAAACAAACCTAAAAACCCTGAACACCCTTCTCGGAACAGCCCTTCAACACACGTCCTCTGCCCCCTTACTCACTGCCTTCTTCACGCAAATACTCAATCAACTCCCTCTCACCAAAATTCCAATCGCGCCACCTGCTTATCATCACTCAACGCCACCTAACGCCCCTTAAATTATCCACGTAGCCCACTAACCAAAGGCACTTTAGCACACTCATCCTCAAACACGTCACAGCCCTTCTTTTGCCCTTACTCTCATCACGCCAGCACCACTAGCACACATACTTCCCCAAGCACGTCCCAAACACTTTCTCAAGCCTCCTTGCACGTCCAAAAACCTCCTTGAAGCCTCCATTGCCGAATCATTAAACCTAAGCACCCTCCATTGCCGCATCTTTCACCCTTCACCAACACCCTTCACACCTATGCCCCTTTCACTGCCCTCCATTGCCGAATTTTAGCCACCATTCACAGCCCTAAAACACACCAAAATAAGCATCAAATAAAGCCCTAAAGTCGCACTAAACACTCTCCAAACACAGCCCCAAAACAGCCCCAAAACAGTCTTCAAAAACGCCCCCACTGCACCTTGAACTGCCGCATCTTCACCTTCTGTTCTGATCAGTTTTGGCTGCGACTTTAGCCAGCAAAACAGCCCTAAAATCACCTAGAAAACCCCTCAAAAATCTCCATAAAGTTTCCCTAAAAAACCCTCAAATCCGCAGCTCCATTAGCCTTCAAAATCACTCAAAACAGTCCACTAAATCACCAAGACAGTGACCTGAAACGTAGCAGCGAAACAGCAGTGAAACGGACTTGAAACAGCAGCCCGAGCATCAAAGCAGCGAGGAAAGACATTGAGTAGACAAATCGGAAAAGCATCGGATCAATCTCCCTTCCAACGGACGTGTAACGCCCTTTCTTAGATGACAAACGAGGTTAGACCTGAGGGCACCTTTTTTACTTATCTTCTTTATTTTTGTTTATTTATCTTGATATATAATTGCATGAGAGTCGTTTGAGGCATGATGTGATTGTTGGATGAGCGGGATATGTGTTCCCTTTTGTGGTATATCGGATGGAAACCCGGACATAAATTCCATAGCCGATTCCGAATGGACGGTAATATAGTCTGCACTCGGGATACAATGCCACGTACCACTTAAGATACACATATCTCGTCTCATCCAAATTTGTATTTGAGCATGTTATAGTCTTTAGGTTATTCGTTTATTATTTAAAGCATGGCATAATTTAGTTGTTATTTATTTGTTAAAGCATATTTAGGTTGTCCCTTATGCATATTATTAGTTTATGATGTGTTAGGATAATGATTTATACATGTTGCTTTAATGATTCAATATGCTCGTTGTGTTACATTGCGTGGAATTATTTGGATGAAAGCATGTTAGATCTAAGTACCCTTGAGCATGATTATTGAGTAGACTTGGTTAGTTCATTGCACAAATTATATCATCACAAGTGACATAAGTAAGGGACCATTCCGAACCCAACGGTTTGAGGTCTTCCCTTGCGAGGGGTGAGTGCGGCCTTAAATCTTTGTCCCGGTTCACACCGGGTGGCGACTCCATGTTATTTCGTACTTCCCAACTAGGCCGCGAGCCTAGAGCAGCGTCGTCAGGTTCTGTTGTCTTTACTTACTAAGTTTTTAAAACTCACACCAAACTAGTTTGCTAGTTTTGTAAGTTGGCTTCCAGATTGGTCAACCACGACACCTTTGGAAGTCATGCTCGAGACGCGGATCACCCAAGCAGCAGTCACCCTCGCAATGTCCTGGGAAGAGTTCTAGATGTCTAGGATTTATTATCAATATTTTATTTATCGTGCTGAGCACACTATTTGTATATATTAAGTAAATGTTTTGATTGCTTACGATGTTGTAGGCATAGAGCCTTTGAGTGTTGATAGATGACGTGGGCACAGAGCCATTATGATATGATTTTGATGTTTTTTGTATGGACTTTAGGTCCTTTTGTTTGTTTAATATTTTCTTAGATTTCGTTTGATGCTGGACTTTGATCCAGGTTTTCCAGTTTTAGGATACATCATGCTGGATTTACTGTAAATTTGGAGGCTTATGGAGATGGGTCAATTTTGTCTCCTACCGGTAGCATCCTGCCTCTGGTGGGGTATTTCAGTTATGGTATTAGAGAAAAGGTTTAGGTGTCGGTGACTGCAACTATAAGGTATCTGATCATCTGAGTAAGTTTTTTTTTGCTACGTATAGACTATATAGATCTCATGTTTGTAACTTGAATTGATTTATGGTATATGGTATGATGTGCAATAATTTTGATTGATATGGGTGATTTGGATTATTTATATATGTTTGTATACTATGAATATATGTATATGTATAGGTATATTAAGTTAAGAGTATGTGGTTTATATAGGTATATGCATAAGTAGTAATATGAATTCAATGTGTTTTGAGGTATGAGAGATTCCATGATGTTGATAGTCTGAATTATGAATTGATATTTTGAAGCATGTTTTGAAAACTTGGTATTTGATTTGTGACATAAAAATGTTTTGAAAAGAAAAAGACAAGGACAGAAGAAAAAAAGAAAGAAAGTTTTCAGATGTTTTGAATTTGATTATAAAGGATAAAGAAACTTTTCCGCCTAGACGCTTGATTCACGTTTTCTTGTTTTGAGATTTATCGATATATTTTCGTCGATGTGCTTGATAATATGTTTCTTGTTGGATAATTATGACCCATAGCGTCACTATTTGTACAGATCATGGTGATGTTGTACAAATTAACTATGTGACAAAAGAGATTGTTCTTTTATCATTTGTGATTAGATCACCAAGATATATAAATGATGAAAGGTCCATATGATTAGTTCCTGGATTGAGATGATATGAGACAGTATCAGTCCACGAAGGATTAATCATTAAATATCCCTAGTCAGAGTATTATCGAGATTGGACATCGATAATGCGAAAAAGACTAGTATTACACTTGTGCGCGTTGTGAGTGCACAACGACATAGTTCTCAAATATTTGGGTATAGGATACTCATGAAAGTGTAATAGGAGGTTGTGTTTACCGATGGTACGGGAAACAGCTTCGCTCTGGATAGACCCCTCGGAATTCCATTGGTAGTATGACTATGTGTCTATGGAAGTTCGAATCAGGGTATGTGTATTTGGTCTTAACCTAAGACTTGCACCACTAATACTCGACAATCAATGTACTTTGGTTTTGGTCATCTAGGGCTTTAACAGGTTCTTTGTACGCATCTGCTGGGTATATTGAGAATCGTAGTGTGTTGAGTGTGATGTTAAGACGGAAGTATCACTCCAGTCATAGTGGAGATGATGGTCACGTAGGATACGGAACTGGTTCTCTTATGTACTGCAGTCATCAGGATAAAATGACTAGGTCATGTTTATCCGATATAAGGACTAGTTACCAGAGATCCGATATGTGCTTCGTACGGGGCAGACACAATTCCAGCCCCAGGCCTAGCACGTGACATCCGATACTGGATCGAAATACGCAATACTACATATACTACGCCTGATATAGATCACATATTCCTGTAAGGATATTTCTGGAGAATTGGGTAGGCATGGCGCTTTGCTAGAAGCCAACCTTGTCTTGTAAATCGGTAAAAACGTAGTACTAGGTACGTACGTGTTCGGATAGTCCGACGACCGGATTTACTGCTAACATATCCGGGGATCTCATGGGTCACTTCCCGAAGATTCACTGATGACGTATGACTCGCACTTTAATTAATCTGGGATTAATTAGATGAGAGAGAAAATTAATCTGGGATTAATTGCGGAAATATTTTATCTGGGATAAAATATCATTTAAAGAGAGAGAACGATTAATTTGGAATTAATCGATAAAATAATATATTCGATAAATTATACGAAATTGGATTTCGACGCAGAATTAAAATTAGATTTTAATTCGGGCAAACAAGTTAATTTAGAATTAATTCGTTAGCGATGTGAATAGTGATTTTGCTAGGCAT
The DNA here is from genome assembly GCA_019454045.1 of Zanthoxylum bungeanum. Lineage (NCBI taxonomy): Eukaryota > Viridiplantae > Streptophyta > Magnoliopsida > Sapindales > Rutaceae > Zanthoxylum > Zanthoxylum bungeanum. The sequence continues at coordinate 152,593 of SKCR01031954.1, read as the reverse complement.
AATTATTTAATTGCGTCGCAATGGAAAATTCCTTAATTTGGAATTAGTGAACCCGAGCCAGGAAGTGTTTGCGAGCACACTCGCATTTCGAATTCAAATGCGGCCCGCAAGTCACATCAAGCGTCAAATCATTAGTCACTTTGAGTGATGTGACAACATGTCACTTGATTGATTGAGTGATGTGAATAGTGGAAGTGGTTGGCAAAGCTTTAATGGCTTGACTTTTTGGAAAAGTAAAAATGGTATATGTTTATTTGTTTTTTGAAAATAAATAACTAATACAATTTTTTGCTACCAACCAACACAACTCTCTCTCTCACACACACTCTTCTTCTCTCTCGGCCAAGAGACCTTTCTTCTCTTCTTTGGTTTTCCAAAACCTGTGATCAATGAGAAGTTCCATAGTGATTTTTGTGGCAAAAATCAAGAGTGCTAGCACACAATGGAGACATACAAAGGTGATAGGGAAACCCACTTGTGAGCTTGGAATCACCATTGCTAAAGCTTGGAGCTTGGAGCACCAAAGGAGGTGATGACCGAATTCAAGGAGGCCAAAAACAGCCACTGCCGAGCATCTTGGAGGAGGCAGAAAAGTTTTTGTTGTCCCTCGCGTCGCAAAAGCCGATCGATGTAAGTGTTCCGCAACTTCTTCGTGTATTCGCACTTATGTTTCATCACTTTATTCTATCCTCGGGACCTTAGAGAAACCCAACAATGATATCAGAGCGAGTAAAAACACGAAACTTGAATTTAGGGTTAAAATTGGGTAAATTGATTTTGAAAATGATTTGGTTAAATTAATTGATTGAGTATGCTTAAATGATGTTTAATTGAAGTTTGATTGGATCAATTTCATTAAATATTGTTTGGAACAATTTTTGCCCAAAATTGAGGCTTGGCCGAGAATGATGTGCCCTAATATGTCTTGATATTTTTGATTTTTGATTCATTAGATGAGTTGGAATTATGTTGGGAAAGTTGATTGTGGATTTAATTGGATTAAAACCGAATCGATTTGTAAAAACCCTAATTGCCGAGACTTTAATGCATGTAAATTGGGTTTGATTTTGATTAAAATGTGTTGGACATGTTTTAATGTTAATGAACATAATTAATTAGGCTAATTGATGTTTTGGAAATGTTAATTTGGTTGATTAATTATTGCAATACACTTTGAATAATTAAATTGTGAAATTGGAATTTTGGAATTTAATTATGTTGGGCTTAAATTGGATTTGGGCTTGAAAAGTTGTTATTGGGCTTTAATGGTCTTGGTTGTACCAAGATGGGTTTAGGCTAAATTGGTTAGATCCAATTGGGCCTAAAACCATTTCCATAAAGTCCAATTATGACTTAATGGACCTTAATTACTTTAATTGGTCCTAATGGGCCTAAATTGGTTTCTAGGCATTTAAGGGTGATTCCTTTAATGGGCTTTGGTTATTGGGTTTGACCCAAGTTGACCAAAAGTCCATGCCTTAAGAAATTAATTGAAAGCCCATTGGACTTTAATTAAATTAACGTTGGGCATTAATCGGGCTTTGAGACCCGTAACGATTAAATTTGGAATTTAAGTCGTAAAGGTTCGTTAATAAAGTGTAATATTTAATTTGGAATTAAATAGCGAATTAGTATTAAATGCAAATTGAATTGGATTTAATGTTGTAGTTTAATTTAATTCAAGAATTCGTACTTTGAGTACTTATTTGCAAAACGAGTTGGACTCGCACAAAATCAAATCATTTTTTGAACATTGGATGGTCATTAATTATCAGATTAATTAATTGGATTAGATTGATTGATAGCATGCTTGTGTGAATACATGGTTGCGATGCATGAATAATGTATATCGGATGGATATTAGATGGGTGGGGAAATTTTGGAAATTATTGTAATAAATTTAGAATTTATTAATTGGACCTGCGCGTCCAGCCTATTACCTCCTTACTCTATGTATTTCTCTCTCTCTATTCCCCTCAATGTAAATGAGGTTTCTTTAGAAGTGTTATGTAACGGTAGAAGTAATACTTGTGCTAGCGGGAGAAAGGAAATGAAGAGATTTGTTCTAGGAATAATGTGTTAAGTATTCATCAACATATCATTATTATTTATTTATATGCACCTTATTATGTGTTTAGAATGCATGTTTAAGGGTGTATGATGATGAGACCTTAAGAAAGATAATAAATTGGTTGCCAATTTGCACGCGAAAAACCCTCACTAAATATTAAGCGTTTTTCCTTCCATTGAGTGATTCTTACTCAAGATCCAAGACTGGCATTGGTTTGTTGGCCAAAGTCAAGGCCTTTGTCCGTCGAGGATGTGTTTGAATCATGAAGGCTTTGTTCCATATCGGTGTCTTGTCCAAGTTGTGATTTTTTGGCCAAAGTCAAGATCACTTCTTGTCCATCGACATTGATTACGAAGCTTTCCAAAGTCAATGGGTCACGCTTAACTGGGATCACTAAGTTTGTTGTGCCAAAGCCAAGGCTTAGTTGATTCAGAGGAAAAAGGTTAGGTAATATATTGGATATATTGGCATATATAAGATATATGTTTCGGACTTGGATGTCCCCCTACTGGATCTAGGAATTGGATGGGATCCAATTGATCTTAGAGATCTACCTAGTTAATTATCATACAATTTATTGGCCAAAGTCAAGATTGTGTGACATTTAACAGGATCCTAGTCTACTAGGAAACACGGTTTCCCGAGTACTTAACAGAGGGTTAGAGGCTCGCCGAAAAATAGTGGGAGGCAAGTATTAAATTTCCAATATTCGTTTAATAACTTGCCATACGCACTCATATCAAATCATTCATCGTTAAATAAATTAAATGTTAGTTGGACTAATATTTAATCGTTGTTTTAATAAAACAGTTGGACTGTATTCAAACTATTTCAATTAATAGTTGATTTTATAATTGGATTATAGTAATCAATATAATTGAATTTAACCTATTAAATTATAGTTGATTAAATAGTTGGACTATAGTAATAATATAATAAATAATACCTAAAATCGTTGATTAAATAGTTGGACTATTAGAATCAAGATAAATTGAAAGATTGGTGTTTAAAACATAATCCTGGTGAAAAATATTTTAAACGACTTTAATTTTCAAATTGGGAATAAAACTTCAGGATAGTCCTGAAAACTAATAAGTTACTTTATTTGATAAAATAACATATTAGGCCTAAGCCTGGAGTTAAGCAAATAAGTAGAGCATGATATTTGGAATATTCATGTGATGATAACTTTAGTGCTTAATCCATTAAGCTTGCCATATAAACTCCTTAATTTCTTAATCAGAACTAAGGATTAGATCCTTATAGTATGATAATGAAATTGAAGGATCTTCATAGATCTATTCTTAGATCTTAGAAGTACTAAATTGCAATAGTAAACTCTTGGAGAGTTAATGGCTATTCTCAAGGAGACAAAGCCAAAGTTTGCAATAAGGCAAGAAGCGCAAGACGCGCATCTTACTTCGACATTCCAGAAGGCCAAGGCTAGGCCGAATTCTTCTGAGATAAGGAAAAAGGAAAAGGCAAAATCATTATAATCTTCTGGGAAGATAAATGACATATCCCAAAAAGTCTGCCTTAATTGTGGCAAACGGGATCGCGGAAGCATGACTGCCATTTGGACAAGGCAGACATGAAGGAATTGAAGACGATTAAGGCTCTAACTTCAAATATGTTTGTCATAAAATATGTTCACTACTAGTATTAAAATTGGATTTTTAATACTTAGTGTGATACATAAATATGTACTGATATGCAGAATCTGCTATGAGCAGGATACTGACTTCATTTGAGATTTATCTGCGAATCGGAAACGGGATGAAAGTCGCTCTTTTAATCGTAGATACCTAAGTTTAGGAACTACCCTTCGGTACGTACTTAAATTAGGAAACTGTTATAATGTAACTAGTTTAACTAGAGACATTATCTCTATATCAGTGTTTAACCCGCTGCGGGTGTACCTTTATATTCTAGAACACTAAAGTGTTTTGTTATATAAAGATGATATTGAGATAAACACATTAGATGTGAATAACATCATTTATATTTTGAATATAAACAAATCTCAAACATATAACATGAAAAACAAATAGCTCAAATTGATTTAATCAGTTGAAACTTAATTGTGGCATTGTTGTCTGGGACACAATTAAACAAGAATCGTATATCCACACTTTAGAATAATGGGTACTAGGACAAATAAAGTCTACGAATCTAGTTTTTTAAGCAAAGTGCTTAAAACACCTTTACTTGGTAAAAATGTAAATGCCATCGATCTGTTAGCCCTAGTTCATAATGAAGCAAGTGGGCCCATGTCTAGCTAGGCTAGAGGTGGATATGAATATTTCGTGACCTTTACAGATGTGGCATCGTGTTATGGTTATGTGTCTCTTTTGAAACACAAATAAAAAACTTTTATAGTTTCGACACGAAATAGACAAACAGATCGGCTAAAGTATTAAATTGTCACGGTTAGACCATGATGAAAATACTTAAGCAATAAGTTTCTCATATACTTGAAAGAGTATAGTATTCTTTCAATGAGGACTCCTCCCGGAACACGTCAATTTGATGGTGTGTCCGAACAGAGTAACCAAATTTGGTTAGACATGATAAGATTAATCATGAGTCACTCTGAGCTACCATTTCCTTCAACGGGTACACATTTAACAGTGCAATACTTATTTTGAATAAGGTTCCATAAAAATCTGTTAGACAGAATTTCATATTAGATATGAACAGGAAAGAAACCGGGTTTTCTCATTCCTGTTGATTTGGGATGCTAGGCATATGTTTGGAATATACCAAACTAGAACCCAAATCGGATAAGTGCCTAAGTTGTAGGTTATCCTAGGGAAACCAAAGTATAGTACTTATACAACTAATTTAATTGTTGCTCACCATGCGTTTTTCCTAAGAGGAATACCTATATGCAGTGGTAAGTAGGAGGAAAGTAAAACTCGATGAAAATCGGAGTAATACTGTTACAGGCACCGATTCCTAATGGAACACAAATAGTTCATCAAGGATGAAACTATACCAGTAATCTTCGAATACACAAGAACCACGTAAGTCGGAGAGAGTCAGAAAACAACCTGGGAGGTATGGGCTTCTGATCTCACCTCATAAATATGTTAATCTTATTGAGGAATACCAACTGACTACGTATGAGGAAGTGATACAAGGTATCGACTCCCTATTATGGCAAAGTGCCATGATGTTCGAAATGGATCCCATGTATACCAACTAAGTTTAGACACTAGTTGTTGTACCGCAAGACATTGTGCCTATTGGTACTTATAAGTCTTCTAGGAAGACATACATGGATGGCAAGATACCAACGTACTAAGCTAGGCTTGTAGTAAAAAGGTATCGTTATCAACATTGTGTCGATTACGTCGAAACCTTTTACCTGTTGCCATTGGTAAATCCATTTAGATAATGCTTGAAAATACTGCATGTTTCATTTATGAAATGTAGCAGCTAAACGTCAAAACCGCTTTCCTTAACAGAAACCTTTTGGAGGATGTTTATAATATCCTGACGGTTTTGTCGTACCAAAACTAGCAAACAAGGTTTGCAGGTTATTCGATCCATGAATGGATTGAAGCAAGCATAGAGTTCTCGGAACTATATCGTTTTGATGTAATCATAATGGTATATGATTTAATTCTAAATGAAAATGATTCTTGTGTATATAAGGAGGTTAGTGGGAGCGCACTGAAAGTGAAAGTCCTAAATAATGATAAAATGTCATTTCTTGGAAATTATATTCCCATAAAATAATTGGCGAAAGCTTGGCTTTCGAGAAAATTCTCCGTGGAATTCTTGGGAGAAACAACCTTTATTCTAGGAATAAAGATCTAATGGGATAGATTTAAAGTTGTTAACACTCTCTGAGAACTTGTACATTGAAAAATGTACGCGACCTAGTGTCTCATACGCTTTGAGCATATGGATTCACAAACAGGCCGATCCAAGTGATAGTCACTGGATTTATGTTAAGAACATCCTTGAGTATCTTAGAGAACTAAGGATGCTGTCTTAAACTATGGAGAATGAGAACTTGAAGTGACTGGGATCACTGCTGCAAGTTTCCTAAACCGATAAAAATGACTATAAGTCGTAACAACGGTACTATAAAGTTTGAATAACGGAACAGTGAGCTGGAAATCTTCCAAGCAAGATACTGTTACCGAATAAACAACAAAAGCGGGTCATTGCTGCAGCTGAGGCAGCAATAAAAGCCATTTGGGTCGATATTAATCTAATTTGATTAGATATAATTCTGTTAGCAACTGAGCTAGGCTACAGCGCAGACTAAAGAATTAATGGTCTCATCAACGATCCAGATATATACTTCGACTATTCATCTGATTCGTTCGGATCATACATCGTGGTGATGTGATGATCGTATAAATTGCATCAGATCATAATCATGCAAATCCACTGACGAAAGCCTTTCCTCAGCAGAAGTTTGAGCGAACCGAACATAGTTCGGGTGTAGGACACTCGAGTGACTGGCTATAGGCCAAGTGGGAGATTGTTGGAAAATTATGACCCATAGCGTCAATATTTGTACAGATCATGGTGATGTTGTACAAATTAACTATGTGACAAAGGAGATTGCTCTTTTATCATTTGTGATTAGATCACCAAGATATATAAATGATGAAAGGTCCATATGATTAGTTCCTGGATTGAGATGATATGAGACAATATCAGTCCACGAAAGATTAATCATTAAATATCCCTAATCAGAGTATTATCGAGATTGGACATCGATAATGCGAAAAAGACTATTATTACACTTGTGCGCGTTGTGAGGAAACAACGACATAGTTCTCATATATTTGGGTATAGGATACTCATGCAAGTGTAATACGAGGTTGTGTTTACCGATGGTACGGGAAACAGCTTCACTCTGGATAGACCCCTCGGAATTCCATTGGTAGTATGACTATGTGTCTATGGAAGTCCGAATCAGGGTAGGTGTATTTGGTCTTAACCTGAGACTTGCACCACTAATACTTGCGACAATCAATGTACTTTGGTTTTGGTCGTCCAGGGCTTTAACAGGTTCTGTGTACGTATCTGCTGGGTATATTGAGAATCGTAGTGTGTTGGGTGTGATGTCAAGATGGAAGTATCACTCCAGTCATAGTGGAGATGATGGTCACGTAGGATACGGAACTAGTTCTCTTATGTACTGCAGTCATCGGGATAAAATGATTAGGTCATGTTTATCCGATATAGAGACTAGTTACCAGAGATCCGATATGTGTTTCGTACGGGGCATACACAATTCCAGCCCCAGGCCTAGCACGTGACATCCTATACTGGATCGAAAAACGTAAAACTACGTATACTACGCCTGATATAGATCCTTATATTCCTGTAAGGATATTTCTGGAGAATTGGGTAGGCATGGCGCTTTGCTAGAAGCCAACCATGTCTTGTAAATCAATAAAAACGTAGTACTAGGTACGTACGTGTTCGGATAGTCCGACGACCAGATTTACTGCCAACATATCCGGGGATCTCATGGGTCGCTTCCCGAAGATTAACCGATGACGTATGACTCGCACTTTAATTAATATGGGATTAATTAGATGAGAGAGAAAATTAATCTGGGATTAATTGCGGAGATATTTTATCTGGGATAAAATATCATTTAAAGAGAGAGAACGATTAATTTGGAATTAACCCGAGCCCGGAAGTGTTTGCGAGCGCACTAGCATTTCGAATTCAAGTGCGGCCCGCAAGTCACATCAAGCGTCAAATCATTAGTCACTTTGAGTGATGTGACAACATGTCACTTGATTGATTGAGTGATGTGAATAGTGGAAATGGTTGGTAAACTTTAATGGCTTGACTTTTTGGAAAAGTAAAAATGGTATATGTTTATTTGTTTTTTGAAAATAAATAACTAATACAATTTTTTGCTACCAACCAACACAACTCTCTCTCTCACACACACTCTTCTTCTCTCTCGGCCAAGAGGCCTTTCTTCTCTTCTTTGGTTTTCCAAAAACCGTGAGCAATGAGAAGTTCCATAGTGATTTTTGTGGCAAAAATCAAGAGTGCTAGCACACAATGGAGACATACAAAGGTGATAGGGAAACCCACTTGTGAGCTTGGAATCACCATTTGCTAAAGCTTGGAGCTTGGAGCACCAAAGGAGGTGATGACCGAATTCAACGAGGCCAAAAACAGCCCACTGCCGAGCATCTTGGAGGAGGCAGAAAAGTTTTTGTTGTCCCTCGCGTCGCAAAAGCCGATCGATGTAAGTATTCCGCAACTTCTTCGTGTATTCGCACTTATATTTCTTGCTTGATAATCGATCCTCGGGACCGTAGAAACTCCCAACATTTCTGTCTCGGCTCTCGAAAATAATTTTGATATTTTTAAAATTATAAAACTTATTTCCGTCGTGACCCTCGAAAATCTATTACCGTCACGGTGTTTGATGATTTTATATTTTTGACCATCTGTGGCGCTTGTATATGTTTTGTTCCGGCTTCACCGGGGCGCTTGTTATGGGGTCCAGACCATCAGAAAATGGTTGTCCCATTACCATGTCGATATGGTTCGTACACTGTTAGGTCCGTGCGCGCGACTGAACAATGGACGCTTGATATGTATTTTGAAAAGTTTGCATTAAGGATTTATTTTTGATTTACACATATTTATGTTTTGGGGGCGGAAGAATGATTTCAAAAGAATTATATTTTGATTTTATTACATTTCGATATTGTTTATGATATTATACGATATGATATGTTTCTTTCACGATATTTGTGTTAGGGTTGGTGCTCAGAGTGCCAATCTGGATCGTATTTATGTCTGATTCATAAATATGAGCAATTCCATTTTCCATAATATTACTTATTTAATGGTAGCACCTCTTGTCCTTTATACACATATTCGATCTAATTACAATTGGGAAGCGTCACTATAGGATGTATATCCTTAAATAAAGTTTCTGGTCAAGAATTACTAACACGGGTCGGTTAGTAAAATCTGTTGAGACCAGTACATGTCGTACATCGTGACTTGGTCCGATGGTTTATCCCAATGAACCATGAGTCTCGGGAGACTTGTATATACATGTAGGTGTTTATTTGATTAACAATGAATGACTCACTGATGATTTTTTAATAGATGGTACACCAACGTCAATAGGAATCTTCTCAAGTTGAGCGGCATAGTGGTCATTCGACTTGAGATACCACAGTAGGATATATGATTTATCCTCCACACTTTGATGGAAGTCACGTCAATAATCTATTCATGATCAGACCTCCGCCTGTTTGTTGGGTGTGGAATGATGCTCATGATATCTAGTGCGTATCAAGAAATGATCCATCAGTCATGTGTACATGGCATATGCATCATGCACGAGTTTACGATCCACTAAATCCATGGCCGTGGTATAACTTCGGAAATCAGTTCCGAGTGTTATTTGGAGATCATAAATTGAAAGTCGAATATATTATACCGAACGGAATTGACGTTCTTATCTATATCCCAGGTATATATGGATAGCCTGTGACAGAGGGATTTAGTGGATCATGCACGAGTTTACGATCCACTAAATCCATGGAAGTGGTATAATTTCGGAATCAGTTCCGAGTGTTATTTGGAGATCATAAATTGAAAGTCGAATATATTATACCGAACGGAATTGACGTTCTTATCTATATCAAGAAATGATCCATCAGTCATGTGTACATGGCATAGGCATCATGCACAGTTTACGATCCACTAAATCCATGGTCGTGGTATAACTTCGGAAATCAGTTCCGAGTGTTATTTGGAGATCATAAATTGAAAGTCGAATATATTATACCGAACGGAATTGACGTTCTTATCTATATCCCAGGTATAATATGGATAGCCTGTGACGGAGGGATTATACGTATGCAATGACCTCGACTTGCATATTTTAGCGAGATTATCCATGGTCGTCATAATTCATGAATGGGTGAATTATGGACACGAAATTGGATTTCGTGACGGATAAACCTAAACTTAGAGAGTCCCACAATATGAAGTGTACTCATTGAGCACTTGGGCAACACGTTATGGATAATACAGATTATTCATAATACTTCATCAGATTAAGTGAGTTAATTTGAATCGTTTAATCAGTTAAACGATAACACATGTTTTAGGGGATTTTAGTCATTTAATAATTAATATGTATTTGTATTTGATATAAAATTCGATTTGATACATATTAATTAACAGTCAAATGAGACTTTGGCACATGTCATTAATATATGTATTTTTTATTTAATGTAAATAAAAATACATATATAATAATAATTATATTAATTAATTATTAATATATTTAATTGTTAAATATTTGAATAATTAATTGATAAACTTTTTCATAATTGTTATGAAATATGTTTAATTATTATTGGAACACATGGTATGATTTAATTAAGCTAAATGTGTGCAAATTTGATTTGCTACCAAAAAGCTTAATGTTTTAATTGGATTAAATTTTTAAAAATGACAAAACTACCCTCATAAGGTCGGCAAAGTGGATTTTTTAAGGTAAAAAATTTTTCATTTTCCTTTCAACCCATCTCTATAGCCGATTCTACCTCCTTTCAAAACACTTTCAACTTGGCTTGATGATTCATGAAAGTAAAGGAAGAAAAATCAAGAAAAGCTTTAGGAAAATTAAAGATTAAAGGTAATCTTCAATCCCTTAAGCTTAGAAAGCATGTTTCTTGTTCTTGATTAATTAGATGGATTCTAGGGTTTCTTCTTTACTTTAGAATTTGGGTGTTTTTGGTTTGGAGGATGAATTGGAAGTGTTTAGCATGTGTAAATGAATATTGAACTAGATTAAAGTAATTTGAGTTCAATTTATTGTTGGACAACCTTGTTGCCATTTTAGAGTGTGATAACCACTCTTATTATACCTAGAATTATTCTAGATTTCTTCATGTGTGGTGGCTTTGAATGGGTGTTGGATTAATTAGATTAATCTTGCTAAAAATTAGATTAAAGCATGTTAAATGGATTGTTTTTGTGCTCACTGTTTTGGCCTAAAAATATGGAAATTTTGTGATGAAAAATAAGTCATTTAAATATATTGGATGTGTTTTGGGTGTTGGAACAATTGCTGGAAATTATTTCGGAGTTAAAATAAGCGAAAATGGCGAAAAACGGCATTACCGGGTGACTTTTGAGCCAACCGGGTGACGGCTGTCCAAACAGTGAATTTGTCACTGTTCGGGCAGCCCATGAACTGCCCTAACACTATTGGGGCTGAACTGGGCAGTCCCCATAAGTGTTGGGTGGTCGGTTCGGTCAAAAATGCGTTTTAAGCTATTTTGCGGAAAAAACATTTTCGTAAAAGTTTCGCGACGTTTCTTATATATTTATGTTGTTATTTGATATCGAATAAATATGTTTAGATGAAATATGAATAAATTATTTATATTAGATATTGAATAATTTATTCGGTAATTTTAAAAGTTTTAAAATTATGATTTCGCCCGAACCGCGCTTCCGCCGCGCCCTTCGCCCAAAACCCCAACAAAAATGGTATCAGAGCAGGCCTGATGCTTCATCCATTACATTAGTCATGCTTGATATATTATATGTAATCCAATTTTAATATTCGTACATGCTTGTAATCTATATGTTTCTTGACTTTTCGGTTCTACGCTAACAAAATGTAACAGAAATTTAATGGTTAAATTGAGTTATGTTTTCTAAGGTAGAATTGAGTTGTTTAGAAAAAGTATTTAGATAAAATTCTGCATTTGATGTGGAGCAATGCTTCATTGAGGAAACTCCCCGCTTAAAATAAGGATGTAAAGTAACGTATATTGGATGCATGTTTCTTGGTCCGTATTGTCAATATGGTTTATGGGTAACTTTCTATGGCTGCATCCGAGATCATGCCAAAGCAGTGAGGGTGTAGTTGATAGAATTTTATCCATGCCGGTTGTATATTGATACTAGACAAATTCAAGTGAAAGTGGAAATCATGAACTTGCCAAAGCTGTCAGGACTACATCGGTAGCTTGAGTTTGTCATTGGCAAGTAAAGCCATGATACACCTCCTTGTGAACGAGCCTAAGCTGTCATAACGAGAAATGGTCAGGACCAAAATCAGGAGTCACTAGTGAGTGATTGACTGACAATTAGTTGTCTACCTAATGAATATACGTAGACGAGACCGTGCTAAAGCTGTGAGTCGAAATATATTCATGGGATCCTACTCTCGCTATGGAATTCGATTTAATTATTGAATTCAAGTTCTCCGTTGGGGATTACGGTATTACGTAAAGTAGTGGGAGACACTGCTGGGTTAAAAAATCCATAACTAAAGCAGTGTGTAATTTTATGGAATTTTCTACTTTTGTTTTCCTTTATACTATATTGTTTATAGAATTATACTTCTAATCCACTGCATAGAATATTACTTGAATATGTTTTCTGACTTTACTTATGGTTGCTTATTTCTAGAATTGGTTCTAGAATGACTATAGACTTAGATATTGTTAGATTAGTTTAAACCATCGGGAACTGTTGTTCCGATTTTCTTGAAAAATCAAGATGGTCAGTGACTTAGTTACTAAGTCACGATTAGTAATCTAAATAGATATCTGTTTTGGATATAGTTATCTAGTAAGAAAAGTTTATTGTGCAGTAAGAATTGACACGAATCAGTTTATGTCTTGAGATTCTTGACTGGTATTAAGAAAACTCCATTAGATATTTTTGTTTATCTTATAATGACGTTTCTTGGCTTTAGTGACTTTTATAAGTCACGTGTCTGACACAATTTGCTAACCAATTATTTACAATTGTTGTGAATAATTGAAGGCAAATTATAGAGCTTAAGAAAGAAGATGTGTATGTATATAGAATATTGATTCTCACAATACGACAACTATAGGTATTGGATACTAGATCTTCCGTCTAGTTATTTAAAATAATATTTAATAACTGTTTTGATATTTGATATCAGAACTTGTGACTATTGGATTGTTACTTGTTTTTTATAAACAGTTGTTGCATATTTTAATATGACTAGTAGTGTCATTAATGAAAGATAAACATTAAGAAAATGTTCGGTTTGTTAGTATCTCTAAGACTTGCCAAAAATCCTAAACATGATTCTAGTGTGAATAAAATCAAAAATAAGTTGCGGAATACTTACATTGATTTGGATGAGAAGTTCAAAACTTTTCTTTGTTGTAGATGCTCCAAGCCTTTGTGTTGAGTTCCAAACTCTTGGATGAGTTTCCCTATCACCTTGTTCGACTCCTTTAAGTGCTAGCTTTGTCAAAAATTGAAGCAAAATTCTTCCCCTCCAAGAGTGAAGAATTTGGCCATGGTGAGTTACAAAAGTTGGTTGGTGTGTTGTGTTTTAAAGTCCAACATTAATTAGCCAACTACACCCATCATGAATAGTGTTAAGTGATGTAAGTAAAATGGGTCCCACCACTTTCAAATTCCAAATTTGAATTGGCTTGTACAACAAACTTTGGGCCCGGGTTCGTTTAATCCGACTAAACGAATTTTCCATCGCGGCGTAATTAAATCCAATTTAATTAAATAATAATGCCTAGCAAAATTATTATGAAAGTCACTTACGAATTAATTTTAAATTAATTCGTTCGCTTGAATTAAAATCTAATTTTAATTCCGTATTGAAATCCAATTTCAATTAATATATCCAATATATTAATTTTAGCCCAATTAAATAAATTAAATAGTAAAATCCAATTTAACTATTAAATTTACTTTGCTGATTAATTCCAAATTAATCGCGTTCTCTCTTCTCAATGAATTAATCCCAGATTAATTCTTGCCGTAATTAATCCTAAATTAATTTTCTCTCTCATAATTAATCCCAGATTAATTCTTTCTGTAATTAATCCCAGATTAATTTTCTCTCTCATAATTAATCTCAGATTAATTCTGTTTGAGTGAAATGTCATCGGTAAATCTTTGGGAAGCGACCCAAGAGATCCCTGGATATGTTGGTAATAAATACGGTCATCGGACTATCAGAATACGTGCGTACCCGGTACCACGTTCTTACCAATTTACAAGACATGGTTGGCTTCTAGCAAAGCACCGTGCCTACCCAATTCTCCAGAAATATTCAATGAGGAATATATAATCTTCATTAGGCGTAGTATACTACATATTGCGTAATACAATCCAATATCGGATGTCACATGCTAGGCCTAGGGCTGGAATTGTGTCTGCCCCGTACGAAGCGTATATCGGATCACTAGCAACTAGTCTCTGTAATCGGATAATCATGACCTAGTCATACTATCCCGATAGCTGCAACATTTAAGAGTACTAGTTCTGTATCCCTGCGTGATCATCATCTTCATATGACTGAAGTGATACTTCTATCTTCACATCACTTCCAATACATCAAGATTCTCAGTAAACCCAGAAGAGGCGTACACAGAACCTATTAAAGTTCCAGATGACCAAAACCAAAGTATACTGATTGTCGCAAGTATTAGCGATGCAACTCTCAGGTTAAGACCACATACACCTACCCTGATTCGGATTCTCATAGACACATAGTAATACTACAAATTGGACTCCGATGGGTCTATCCAGAGCAAAGTTGTTCCCGGTCCAACGGCTAACAGAACCTCCTATCACACTTGCATAAGTATCCAATACTTAAATATACGAGAACTATGTTGTTAAGCTTCCATAACGCGCACAAGTGTAATACTAGTCTATTCCGCATTATCGATGTCCAGTCTCGATAATACTACGACTAGGGATATTTAATGATTAAACCTTTCATGGATTAATACTGTCTCATATCTTATTAATCCGGTACTAATCATATGGACTTTTATCATTTATATATCCAAGTAATCCAATTACAAAATGATAAAAGAGCAATTTCCTTTGTCACATAGTTAATTTGTACAAAAACACAATGTCTTTTACAAATAGTGATGCTATGGGTCATAATTTTCCAACACGGTTAACTAAATAACTTAGAACAGTGCTTTATGAGATTTTATCACATAAGCATATGATGCTTATTCCGTATGGTAAAAGATGGTCTAATATGAGTTCACACCATAGATCCTTATCCATTTAATGAATATTGTATTCAAGATGTGATTAAATCTCATTTAACCAATGATCGTCAATGGACCACAAGATTTATTAGACTAATACCTTGGATGTATGTAGTTTAATGAATTAGAAATTGTCTTAGATAGTTTTCTTCACTTCGTAACTTAGTTAATGATTTGTCATGGCTTAGTTACGTGCTTCTAATAGAGAACATGTTGAACGTCTTGAATTGTTCGAGAATTTTCAATATGTTTCTGATCAAACGCGGATAGAATATTTTGAATGGTTCAAAGATATTCTATTTGTAATATTGAAAACTATATCTTCAAAATTCATTGTGAATCTTTGAATTGTTCAAAGATGTTTGATATGATCAAACATGTGAATTTAAGGCAATTAGTTCTAAAGTTATTTAATGAATGTGATTCTTACTCAATATTAAACTTCCACGATTCCATCTTGATGGAATTGGTCAGTGGGAGTAATTGAATCTTATATGATTTGATTCGTTGATATTGCGTGTTACTGAATTAGTTTTCAATACTCTTGGGGTTATGCTCCAGTAACACTAATTCATCTCTTTAATTTAGGTTCCATTTGTTCCTACTGTTACATATATGATATGTATAGTAGAAAATTCGAATCTTGAAAAGTTTGAGATTTGAAACTTTCTTTTATATAATGGTTATATAATTGAAAGTACTTGCGCCTTGGAGGTACAAGTAAAAGTTTATCATTTATTCTATTTAATAGAATATTGTATTCTATTTGATAGAATATCTTTTCTACGATCCCGAGTAATGAACTTGTTTTATTACTTGGTTTGTAACATCAGATGTTAACAATTATAGAAAAGACTTGACTTATTGAAGTCAAATGTGAGAATGATAAACTATAAGTGGAACTGCATAATTAATAAGATGAAAAGACCATTAGATATCTTCCGTATAAGTTCAATAGGATGTCTGAATCATTTACAAAGTATTTGATACTTGTTGGTTCTGTTGTTTTCTTATCGAAGAAAATTATCCTATAACTTATAGTGGGAGTGATATTTGATATCGATTTCGAAAGTTATCATTGAACCATAGATCTAAGATTGTTCGTAGCTTACTATGATCAAGTTCAGAACTTGATTGAGCTTTTTGTTATGAATAGTTCATAAAATGTGCAAATTGTTTGCGCAGCAAAAGCAAAGTGAGCTTGATAAAGGTTTGACCTTTATAGTATGACAGTGAGAAAGGTTATGCTCAGTAGTATATTGTAGATTCTGAGAAAACTTGTCTCTAGTCGCACTAATTGAACAATTAAAGATTTGTTGGGTTAATGTTGATATTAAACTATGTATTTTGGCTAAAGAATGCAAAATGGCGTTCTTGAGTGATTTCTTCGAATGAGAGACCCGTCTTGATTTCTTTGTTTGAAGAGTTCATTCTAGAATGGCCCTAGAGTTTGTATTCTGCTAAAATCACAGTTTGATATACTAGCTTATAGAGCCTATTGTAGACTCAGGTAAGCTTTCCGGAAATTCGTGTTCTCTAATTTTGATATAGTCGGATTTTCTGATTTTAACAAAGCATAGAGAATACATATTTGATAGTAGGGTCAATGGGAGCGTACAAATTTCTTTCTAGTATTATATATCCTAACGACATTATCATTATTAATGTAATAATGACATGTTTGTGAGGTAAGAGGTTTACCTAAGTCTTTTTTTCTCCGTGTAAGCAGTGGGAGTAGCCTCTGTTATATTTGATATAAAGTTTTATATGATATAAAACTAAGAGACTTGTGAGATACTCCTATTAGTCGCGTATTAGATATGATCTAATAAAGGACACAGTAAGACTATCTGTATGACGGTTAGTATAATTGTTTAACAGTTAGTGTGTCTTTTATATATAGTATTAATCTTTCGTAAATGATAATTCCTTTGTCAAAAGAGAAATTGATTAGAATGTCTAATCAATCTGATGCCTCATATGATGATAGCATAATAAATATTATATAATGTGCGATTAAATATATCAATTTAATCTTAATTGTTACGAGTTATTTTGATATGTTGCAGACCATATGATGGGTTTTGAAACATGTTCTTTGTTATCTTAGAGACATTAAGAATGAGTTTCTTATTCATGGAGAATTTAGTCTGCAACCATAAGGTTAGATTAGTTTTGATCCTAATTATGACGTTAGATGGTCTGCGTCATATAAAGTCAGAAAAGATACAGTGGGAGTGTCACCATTGATTCTACTACACTAGTGGAATCAATTGCAACTTATGAAGTATTGACTTATGAAGTTGCATAGTGATCCTATAGATTCGAAGTTTTCATATTAGTGTAGTGTTTGCGGTTGTCTCATAGTATTTAGATTTGATCTCTAAATACATAGACAACTCAGTAGCTATAGTACAATATTAATATAGCGTCTGAATCATATTGATGTGGAAATTGGATTCTACAAAATATGAATGATGCTAGCTAAGGAAAACGATTGAGTTTGTTGGACAGACTCAATTTGTTAAAGCGGGCTTACTTGTTGTTGCCTACCTCTTGAGTGCTAAGTGAGCTCTTGAGGGCCATGAGTATGTGATATACATTGAGATGTGTATATGATACCGTGGATTGGCACTAGTGCAAGTGGGAGAAATTGTTAGGGTTGGTGCTCAAAGTGCCAATCCGGATCGTATTTATGTCCGATTCATAAATACGAGCAATTCCATTTTCCATAATATTACTTATTTAATGGTAGCACCTCTTGTCCTTTATACACATATTCGATCTAATTATGTTTGGATATTCAATTACAATTCGATTGAAACTGAATCTGATTTAGTGATACATGTATATTAGACAAAGACCCTAGGATTTACGACGTAGTGCGCAATTGTAACGTAGTTTGTAATTGACATTGGGAAGCGTCACTATAGGATGTATATCCTTAAATAAAGTTTCTGGTCAAGAATTACTAACACGGGTCGGTTAGTAAAATCTGTTGAGACCAGTACATGTCGTACATCGTGACTTGGTCCGCTGGTTTATCCCAATGAACCATGAGTCTTGGGACACTCGTATAGATATGTAGGTGTTTATTTGATAAACACTGAACGACTCACTGAATATTTCCTAATATATGGTACACCAATGTCAATAGGAATCTTCTCGAGTCGAGCGAGCATAGTAGTCATTCGACTTGAGATACCACAGTGAGATATATGATTTATCCTCCACACTTTGATGGCATTCACGTCAACGATCTATTCATGATTAGACCTCCGCCTGTTCGTTGGGTGTGGACTGATGCTCATGATATCAAGTGCGTATGAAGAGAGGATCCGTCAGTCCTGTGTACAGGGCATAGGCATCCTACACGTGTTTACGATCTAGTAAATCCATGGCCGTGGTATTGTTAGTCTCTAAGACATGCCACAAGATCCTAAACATGATTATATGTGTGAAATAACAAGAAAAGTGGCGGAATCACTTACATTGTTAAATGGAGAAATTTCGAAATTTCCTCTTTAGATGAAGCTCCAAGCTTGTTGTTATGTTGTTTATTCCTTGGGTGAGTTTCCCTATCACCTAATTGGACTCCTCCAAGTGCTAGCTTTGTTGAAATTTTGAAGCAAAATTTCACAACCATGAAGAGAAGAATTTGGCCAAGGTGAGAAAAGAATAGAGAGTTCAAGACTTGGTGGTTGTGTGTGTTAAATGCACTTTAATTAATTAAGCCAACTACTCACATCAACATTTGACCTTTGATGTAAGTCATGTGGTCCCACCACATTTTAAATTCAAAATTTGAGTTGCTTCCTAAACACAAACTTGACTTGGGCCCACCAAAGTCAAAGATATTTTGTGTTCCCAAAACACAAAAAGACACACGCAAAGTCACGGTCAATTTTATCGCCATAATTAAATCTAATTTAATTAAATAATTATGCCTCGCAAAATTATTACGATAGTTGCTTTGGAATTAATTCTAAATTAATTCGTTGCCCGAATTAAAATCCAATTTTAATTTCGTATTGAAATCCGATTTGAATTAATATATCCGATATATAATTTTAGCCACAAATAAATAAATTAAATAGAAAAATCCAATTTAACTATTAAATTTATTTTATCGATTATTTCTAAATTAATCACATTCTCTCTTATATACAAAATTAATCCCAGATTAATTCTTGCCGCAATTAATCCGAGATTAATTTTCTCTCTCATAATTAATCCCAGATTAATGCTATCTAAGTCAAATGTCATTGGTGAATCTTTGGGATGCGACCCAAGAGATTCCTGGATATGTTGGCAGTAAATACGGTTATCGGACTATCCGAACACGTGTGTACCCCGTACCATGTTCTCACCGATTTACAAGACATGGTTGGCTTCTAGCAAAGCACCGTGCCTACCCAATTCTCCAGAAATATTCACCGAGGAATATCATATGTATCAGACGTAGTAATACAAATATTATGTAATACGTAATACGATTTAGTATCGGATGTCACATGCTAGGCCTAGGGCTGGCTCTGTGTCTACCTCATACGAAACATATATCGAATCTTGAGCAACTAATCTATGTAATCGGGAAGTCATGAACTAGTCATACTATCCTGATAGTTGTAGCTTTAAGAGTACTAGTTCCGTATCATGTGTGACCATCATCTCCATATGACTGAAGTGATACTCCCATCTTAACATCACATCCAATACACTACGATTCTCAGTAAACCCAATACAGGCGTACACAGAACTTGTTAAAGCACCGGACGACCAATACTAAAGTAAAATGATTGTTGCAAGTAATAGCGACGTAAGTCTCAGGTTAAAGATCACATACATCTACCCTGATTCGGATTCCCATAGACACATAGTCATACTACCAATGAGATTCCGAATGGGTCTATCCAGAGCGAACTGTTCCCAGTCCAACGGCTAACAGAACCATTTATTACACTTGCATAAGTATCCAATACCTAAATATATGAGAATATATCGTTAAGCTTCCATAACGCGCGCAAGTGTAATACTAGTCTATTCCGCATTATTTACTGTCCAGTCTCGTTAATACATCGACTGGGGATATTTAATGATTAAACCGTTCGTGGATTAATATTGTCTCATATCTTATTAATCCGATTTAACCATATGGACTTTTATCATTAATATATATCCAAATAATCTATTTACAATAATGATAAAATAACAATTTCCTTTTGTCACATAGATAATCTATACAAAAACACAATGTTCTTTACAAATAGTGATGCAATGGGTCATAATTGTCCAACAGGTATAACTTCGGAAATCAGTTCCGAGTGTTATTTGGAGATCGTGAATTGAAAGTCGACTACATTATATCGAACGGATTTGACGTTCTTATCTATATCTCAGGTATAATATGGATAGCCTGTGACGGATGGATTATACGTATGCAATGACCTCGACTTGCATAGTTTAGCGAGATTATCCATGGTCGTCATAATCCATGAATGGGTGAATTATGGACACGAAATTGGATTTCGTGACGGATAAACATAAACTTAGAGAGTCCCACAATATGAAGTGTACTCGTTGAGCACTTGGGCAATGCGTTATGAATAATATAGATTATTCATAATACTTCATCGGACTAAGTGAGTTAATTCGAATCGTTTAATCGGTTAAACGATAACAAATGCTTTAGGGGATTTTAGTCATTTAATAATTAATATGTATTTTTTGATACAAAATTCGATTTCATACATATTAATTAATTGTCAAATGAGACTTTGACACATGCCATTAATATATGTGTTTGTTATTTAATGTAAATAAAAATACATATATAATAATAATTATATTAATTAATTATTTAGATATTTAATTGTAAAATATTTGAATAATTAATTGATAAACTTTTTCATAATTATTATGAAATATGTTTAATTATTATTGGAACACATGACATGATTTAATTAAGCAAAATGTGTGCAAATTTGATTTGCTACCGAAAAACTTGATGTTTTAGTTTGATTAAGTTTTTGAAAATGACAAAACTACCATCCTAAGGTCGGCAAAGTGGATTTTCTAAGGTAAAAAAATTTTCATTTTCCTTTCAACCCATCTCTATGGCCGATTCTACCTCCTTTCAAAACACTCTCAACTTGGCTTGATGATTCATGAAACTAAAGGAAGAAAAATCAAGAAAAGCTTTAGGAAAATTAAATATTAAAGATAATCTTCAATCCCCTTAAGCTTGGAAAGCATGTTTCTTGTTCTTGATTAATTAGATGGATTCTAGGGTTTCTTCTTTACTTTAGAATTTGGGTGTTTTTGGTTTGGAGGATGAATTGGAAGTGTTTAGCGTGTGTAAATGAATATTGAACTAGATTAAAGTAATTTGAGTTCAATTTGTTGTTGGACAACCTTGTTTCCATTCTAGAGTGTGATAACCACTCTTATTATGCCTAGAATTGTTCTAGAGTTCTTCATGTGTGGTGGCTTTGAATGGGTGTTGGATTAATTAGATTAATCTTACTAAAAATTGGATTTAAAGCATGTTAAATGGACTGTTTTTGTGCTCACTGTTTTGGCCAGAAAATCTGGAAAATTTGTGATGAAAAATAAGTCATTTAAATGTATTGGATGTGTTTTGGGTGTTAGAACAATTTCCGGAAATTGTTTCGGAGTTGAAATAAGCGAAAACGGTGAAAAACGGCGTTATCGGGTGACTCTTGAGCCAACCGGGTGATGGCTGTCCAAACAATGAATTTTTCACTGTTTGGGCAGCCAATGAACTTCCCTAACACTATTGGGGCTGACTTGGGCAGTCCCCATAAGTGTTGGGTGGTCGGTTCGGTCAAAAATGCGTTTTAAGCTATTTTGCGGAAAAACGTTTTCGTAAATGTTTTGCGACGTTTCTTATATATTTATGTCGTTATTTGATATCGAATAAATATGTTTAGGTGAAATATGAATAAATTATTCATATTAGATATTGAATAATTTATTCGGTAATTTTAAAAGTTTTAAAATTATGATTTCGCCCGAACCGCGCTTCTGTCGCGCCCTTCGCCCAAAACCCCAACAATTTGTACATGATTTTTATGGTTTTATAATTTGATATGATATATTTCCACTGTGGTGCTTATATAGGGGTTTGTCCATCTGCAGTGGGTCGATCCGACCCTCTGTCGATAGGGATCGTTTCGTTCATTGTTCGATCTGTGCATGCTATTTGGGCATTGGGCGCTTGTTATATTTCGTCCAGTTAAGTTATGCTGGATGCTCGATATGGATTTACGAAGATGGTTTTGAAATTGATTTTGTTTACAGTAATAGAGTTTTTTAAATGTATTTTCGAGATTATTTTTAAAGAGATCATTTTACGTTTTCCATTTAATGATGACAGAGATTGACAGATTTCAGACTATCAACATCATAAGAGCATTATGATTATGGGTCACTTCTGGCTTTGACAATGGATGTATTGGTTGATATAAAAGATTATGTTTGTTATGAGAATATGTGTGTAAGTTTATAGTTAGACACAAATCTTTTGGGTATTGTGATGGTTATGTATGTTATGTTGTCAGCTATACAAAGTTGTATGTGCGATAAGATATTGAGAGTTCATAATTATCCTAAGTTCTGACCCTATGCGGAATTAACACAATAAATCAAGACAAGTCCTGACTATTGATTCTATGGAATTCTAACAAGCAACCTCAATATCAAACAATTAAAATATAATGCAGAATATTAAAAGTAATCACACAAAATCAATACAAATATTTTGGTGACGAAGTGGAAAACTCGTGCGAGTAAAAAAACCACTCCAGATATCTCGGCTACCAGCCCAAATCCACTATCAAGAGAAAAACTTACAGTGATGGTAAAAGACCTGTGGTGGCAACTCCACCGACTTTAGTACCTCTAGACTGTAAGAACTCGAAGAACTCCTCGAGCCCGTACACCACGGTTTTCTTCAAAATCTCTGAAGTCTCTGAGTGAATCAACTCTGAATGTCGGAACTCTGACTACCTAATACAAAGACTACAGTAAAAGACCCAAAAAAGACCAAAAAAATCTCCCGCTTTGGCATTCTGTGACAAAACACTACCTAATACAAAGACTATAATAAAAGACCCAAAAAACGAAAATAGCCAATTGTCAACCATCACGACAGTGACTTATTATAATAAGACTCGATCTAATACCTAACCAAGTAGTCTTGAAATCAATACCACCACAACTACCAAATTTGCTTACCTGAAACATCCACAGATAGCAACATACCGTGAAAAGCACAAGTATTATAAAGAACAGATAAAGCAGCGATTAAACTCATGCATGTATACATAGATAGTAGATATCCTACTCCCCCTTAATCTTACTCCCCTTATAATGAAGATATCAAATGGATATACTACGACTCCCATATACTACTACTCTCACATATACTACTCTCCCTCTTTTTTGTCACGAAATGACAAAAGGGTGAAGATACAGGATAAACAATACATGCAAGAGTATATGCACACATGACTTACTCCCCCTCGCTAACAGGTCTACTCAGTTAGCAAAAAAATAACACTAGGGAAGTAAAGACATGACTTAGAAATATGCCGCAAAGAAAATGGTATGCAATGATATACACAATCACACAATGAGAATAAAATAAGTCAAAATAGACTGAAACATTATTTCAAGCAAGTACAATGATACCCAGTCAGTAATCAGCGGTTATGACATGAAATAATATGCATCACTTTAAATTATGCTAAATACGACACACATGCATATGATATAAATACCAAAGAATAACAAGCACTTGCGTTAAAGACAAGTGCACAACGAATCAAGGCTTAAGAGCTTATTTTATGAGCGGGACACATCCAAAGAAATCATATCTCTTGACACACGAAGTCCACAAAATAAATGTTCAAACCCAGCACCACTAGGACCTGAAATTAAACAACATTGGATGCATGTTATATTATTCTCCCCATAAATATCAAGAGCTCATAAATAAAAACTCTTTCACGTGAAGGATTTTTGCCATTATCTTTTGAATTTTGGCCCATTGGCTCTTTTGCATTTGAGACTCATGTAAATTAAATTTATTATTATTATTATTATTATTATTATTATTATTATTATATTATTATTATTATTATTATTATTATTATTATTTGTTACTAGGGGATAGCACAAGGTCATATAGTCAAAAGTCACACTATTTAGTGAGCAAAGTATGGTAGAGATTAAATTACCGCCCAAAAACTCATACATGGGACCAAACCTTGACAATAATAAAAACGTGTATGTGAAGTGCAAGCACAAGATATACTAAGGGTTTTTACCCCACACACTTATGCATATAGAGCATCAAGAAAAATAAAAGCATATTACACATGCATAAACATATATCATAAATACCAGGATCACATGCAACAAGCTTTTCATGCACTTAACAAGGCAAAAATAATATTTTTGGTCCTTTTCATTTTCTAATATTTTTTTTTCAGTTTTAAAGCGTAAAAAAAAATTATAAAGACACACAATGGCTTGTCAATATCCAATGATACGTGGAGTTGTATCCCGAGTGCAAATCATACTACCGTCCATTTGGAATCGGCTATAAAATTTATGTCCGGGTTTCCATCATATATACCAAGGGACAGATAATAAAGAAGAACACACACACTCATATGCAGTGAAAATAAAATAAACGTGCAAAAAATATAAGAACACACGCGCACACACATGCAATGGGAAAACAAATGCAACTTCTAAGAAGAGTTACACTGAAGTGCACTCTCATCATTCCTTTCAGGATCAATGCATTCAGAAATATATGGGAAGTCATATTGATTCCTAACCCAAACAATCTTAGGAATCTCTTCCACTTGAGAATTCCTAGTAAACACATCAAGTTTCTCACTAAGGAATTGTGCTTGCTTGGTTAGTGCAGAAACTTGAGACACTAGATTTGAGGAATCAAATCTAGGTGACATATTTTTAGGCCTTTTCTTATGTTTGTGTAACATGAAGCACTTAGGCCTAATGTGTCATGCTTTGATACAGTGATGGAAAACAGGCATAAACCTCGGATGAGAGCGAGGTTTACCCACCATACCTCTAGATAGAGGTTGGGACACAAAACAAGGAACAAACAGAGGAATCACATGACAACACTCAACAGGCTTCTTACTTAAGTCATGTTTAGGAGGGACAAACACAGCTCTAGATGATGACGTCTTATTTAGGCTCAACACTAATCCCTAACATGCGGTCTAGTTTTTTATTCCCACTAGAAAATGCAGACAACTGGGTTCTAGCATCTTCAAGTTCAGTTTCTAAGGATTGGACCCTATCAACTAGCTTTTTATTCCTCTTCTAAAAGTCATCAATCATCACAAGGCTTTGCTCAAACTTAGCTTGAGCTTCATTCTTTTCTAGCTCTACTTCCTTTCAGCCTACCTCTATATTCATCTTCTTGATAGCTAAACTCTCATTAAAAATTTCAGCATCAGCTACCTAAAGACTATCCTCATATACAGACTCATCTAGAGAGACTTCTGAATCAACATCATTAACAGCATTCTCTCTCTCATCAGTCACACTAGCAACAAAAGCCATATAGTTGCTCTTATTCTTATGAGACTCATCAGAAGTATAGCCATCTTCTGAATCACTAAGGGAGGTTGCGATGACTCTCTTACCTTTAGCCTTAAGGTATGTAGGGCACTCAGATCGTATATACCCATAACCTTCACACTCATGACATTGGATAGCTTGGGGTTTGCTACCCATATCCTCTCTACACTCCCTCATACTGTGCCTACTCTCTCTAGGCTCATCTTCCATATCCCTATTACTGTTACGACCATTCTTCTTCGGCTTAAGAAATTTCTTAAACTTCTTTGCAAACATGGCCAAATCATGATCCGTGAGGGTATCATCATCATCCCTAGATGGATCATGAGAAACTTCCTTTGTGGTCTTCATCGCTATGATTTTGAGCTTTTATAGCCAGTAAGCTTCTTCTTATAGACCTGCAGCTTTCAAACAAGGTCGTCTAGTTTAAGCTGATCGAGATCATTACTTTCCTTGATGGCAGTAATTTTTGATAGGAACTTATAAGACATGGATCAAATAATTTTCCTTACTATCTTATTAGTAGGTATAGTCTCGCATAGGTTAAACCTTGAGTAAACGACATCATTAATCTCAGCGTATAACTTATCAAAGTTCTCATCACCTTTCATCTAGGTGACCTCAAACCTAGTAGCAAGATCATAGAGTCTATTATTTTTAACAGACAATGTGTCCTCATGCACAGTCTACAGGATGTCCCAAGTATTCTTGGCTCTTTCACACATGAAAATTCTCCTAAATTCAGCAGAGTAAACAACACTATGAATGGCATTAATTGTCTTGCTATTCCTATTGCTAGCATCAAATTCATCTTTGGTCCAGGTCAGTTTATCTTTAGGAGAAGAGACCCTATCAACTATAACCACGAGAGGTTTCCACCTGTACTCTACTGTTATCTAAACCCTCTCATCTAAGGACTTAAAGAATGCTATCATGCGAACTATACAATGTAAATATTCAGTCTTATCAAAGAATGGGGGAAAATTTAAGGATTGACTACATTCCATAGCTAACGGGTCAATGATCGAGTTCAGTCTCTGATACCAATTGAGAGTTCATAATTATAAGTTATGACTCTATGCAGAATTAACACAATAAATCAAGACAAGTCATGACTATTGATTCCATGGATTTCTAACAAGCAACCTCAATATCAAATATTTAAAATATAATGCAGAATATTAAAAGAAATCACACAAAATCAACATAAATATTTTGGTGATAAAGTGGAAAACTCGTGCGAGTAAAAAACTACTACGGGTATCTCGGCTACAAATCCAAATCCACTATGAAGAGAAAAACTTATTATAGGAGTGAAGCGGGGTTTACTGCTATGCCAATGATGTTCGGCGACCACGACACTGTTGGGCTCACAGCTCGTAGAGAGTACGGAGTAGCCCGCGGGGGACTACACCGGAGAATAAATTAGTCGCCACCCAGTGTGAACTGGGAAAGGTTTAAGGACGCACTCACCCCTCGCAAGGGAAGACCTCAAACTGTTAGGTTCGGAATAGTCCCTTACTTATGCCAGTATAATGGACGGGTTCACACAATGGTATAGCCAAGTCTTATGCAGTTCATGCAAGGTAATTCAAATAAACACAAATTTACACACCCATAAACATTAATAGAAATAATAAAAGCATATTAAATTAAGAAATACGAGATGTGATAATGAAAATTATAATAAACAGTCAAAAGCGAGAAAAGCATCAATAAATAAATAGCAAACAAAAAGGGGGTTAATCACGCATATATGAGTATTTCCCGAGTGGCACATGGAGTTGTATCGCAAGTACAGACCGTACTACCGTCCATTCGGATTTGGCTACAGAATTTACGTCTAGGTTTTCATCCGATATACCACAAGGGATAATAACACACATAATCATCAATGCAATATAAACGGACATAAAAAATAGACATGAACAAAAATAAACAAAATAAGGGTGAAATAATAAAATAACAGTAAATAGACAAGAAAATAACGAAATAAAAGCGAAATAATAAAATAACAATAAAAGGTGAATAAATTAAAAAAAAAGAAAAAAGAAATAACGAAACGCCAAAAAAAGAAAAAATATGACCATAAATTTAGCTGTCTTTGATGAAGGACTTCGCATACCCGGCTGGACGTATTTCACGTCCAGCCAGGCGTACAGTGTCCAGAACTATAGAAATAAATATGGTAAGGGTGCCCTCAGGTCTTACTTTTTCAGTTGCTTTCTCGGAAGTGCGTTAGGCCATCGCCGAATGGATCGATGGTTCGCTGTTTCTGGTTGCTGGTTCGCTGTTTTCTGGTTGCTGTTTTGCTGTTTCTTGTTGTTGTTTTGCTATTTACTATTTTCTATTTTGCTATTTGCTGTTTATTATTTGTTGTTTCTGCTGTTTCATTGTTTTGTTATTTTTACTATTTTTGGCTGCTGTTTTGGTTATTTTTGGCTGCTTTTTTTGTTGTTTTTTGCTACTGTTTTGGTTGTTTTTAGGCAGTTGTTTTGGTTATTTTTTTGGCTTCTATTTTGGTTGTTTTTGGCTGCTATTTTGGTTGTTTTTGGCTGCTGTTTTGGTTATTTTTGGCGGTTGTTTTGGTTATTTCTGGCTGCTGTTTTGGTTATTTCTGGCTGTTGTTTTGGTTATTTTTTTGGCTTCTGTTTTTCTATTTTGGTTTCACGGTTTGGCTATTTTTCGGTGGCTGTTTTTCTCTTTTGGTTTCATGGTTTTTTGCTGTATTTTTGGTGGCTGTTTTTCTCTTTTGGTTTCAGTGCTGGTTGTTTTTTTGGTGATGGTTGTTTTGTTCTGGTTTTCGGTGATTAAAGAAGAAGAAGAAGAGAGCCTAGGGTTACTGCCACTAGAGGAAGAAAAGAGACCTCGTTTTGATGAAGAAAAATGTCCCTTTTATAATGTTTTGAAAGGATCTCCAAATAAGGAAATAAATCACATTTATTTGGGGAATATCTTACCAAAATTAATTTTGGAATACAATCTCATAAATTTGGTGATGGAAATCTCAAATCTTATTAATTGGTAAGGATGGGATTTCAAATCTTGTTAAATTGGAAAGTGGTTTGAGGGGATTTAGACATATGGAATGCATGGGGTATAGGCGTGTGGATGGGTTTATGGGCGTGTATGGGGTTTTTTGGGCTCTGTGGATTGGGCTTGCATGGTGGGTCATGGGCTAAGGTTTAAAGCAG
This sequence comes from Zanthoxylum bungeanum, assembly GCA_019454045.1. NCBI lineage: Eukaryota > Viridiplantae > Streptophyta > Magnoliopsida > Sapindales > Rutaceae > Zanthoxylum > Zanthoxylum bungeanum. The sequence goes on along the minus strand of SKCR01031954.1, from coordinate 123,611 downwards.
AAACTGACTGAGTGAATCCGAGGCTGGCTAGTGAGTCCAAATCAAATGAGGTGCTAATTTTGGAGGTTTTCTTTCCTTCTAGTATCCGTTTTTCATAACTTACATAAATTTTCAGGTAGTGCCTCCATATGAGGCTCATCATCGGGCTCATGTAAAAATACAGTGTCTACACTTACAATGATGGTAAAAGAACTATGGTGAAAACTCCACCGACTCTAGTATCTCTAAACTGTAAGAACTCAAAGAACTCATCAAGCCCGTACACCACGATTTTCTTCAGAACCTCTGAAGTCTTTGAGTGAATCAACTCTGAATGTCGGAACTCCGAATGACAATCTTCCTCCTTGAGAACTCTGAAGGTTTAGGAAATTGGGTTTTGATTTGTGTTGATGGTTTAACAAAGATCAATCTCATTACAAAAGCGAAGACAAGGAAAACAATGAAGTCTTCAAGGTGAGAAAAGAAAACGTTGAAAAGGTATGAAGCTTTGCAGCTTTGAGAGACTATATTTTCAACACTTGGGGAATGTGGCTATATGTTCTTTATATAGGTAGGTAAAAATAGAGGCTTCCCAATACCAAAGTAGGTTAAAAATATGTCTAAAATAACTCAGTTCTGCACGGGCGTTCGAACGCCACACAAACATGCCACAAACACGTGCTCTCTGGAAAGGTTTTTTCGTATGCTTACTCGAATGCACCGTGAACATTTTCTCTCTGGAATATTTTGTTCAAACGCACCATGAACGTCTACTCTCTGGAATATTTCATTCGAACCCAATAGCGAATGTGACACTAACGCCACACGTTCGAACGCTTCAAAGAACGCATTACTAACGAAATTGCTCTACATTTACCAAATACCAGTCCAATTACTCCAAGTTCTCCAAGACTTATTACAACTCAATATTACAAATACATGTACATATAGCCCATCTACAAGTTGGGTATAGGGCATATCCCTAACAATCTCCCACTTGCACTATAGCCAACTAGTATGAATCTGGACACCATACTCTCATGTGTGCCTATCATGATTTTGTTGAGTCAGCCATTTAGTCAAAGAATCTGCAAGATTATCTTCTATGGGTATTTTCTCTATAATAACTTCTTTTCTCTCAATAATCTCCCTGATGAGATGAAATCGCCTGAGTACATTCTTGGATTTTTGGTGGGACCTTGGTTCCTTTGATTGATCAATGGCGCCCGTGTTGTCACAGTACATCGTGACTCCATTCTTTATCGCGGGAAGCACTTCCAGCTCCGTGATGAACTTATTTATCCAGACTGCTTCTTTAGCATCCTCAGATGCTGTTATATACTCAACTTCAGTGGTGGAGTCCGCTGTAGTTGACTGCTTTGAGCTTTTCCAACTGACAGCACCGTTATTCAAAGTAAACATATATCATGTTTCCGATCTGTTGTCATCCCTATCGGTCTGAAAGCTCGCATCACAGTAACAATGAATTTCATCTCAGAACAATCTCCGTATGTCAAAAACACATCCTTAGTTCTTCTCAGATACTTGAGGATTGTTTTGACAGCTGCCCAGTGTTGCTCACCGGGATTTGCCTGATACCTGCTCGTTATGCTAAGAGCATAAGAGACATCAGGTCTTGTACATAGCATGGCGTACATGATCGATCCTATTGCTGAAGCATAATGGATCTTACTCATACGCTCTCTAACTGAAGGAGTATGTGGACATTGCTCCTTAGATAATTTGATTCCATGACAAGTAGGTCAATTACCTCTTTTGGAATCTTCCATTTTGAATCTTTTCAAAACTTTATCTATGTACGTAGATTGAGAAAGTCCTAACAACCTCTTAGATCTATTATGGTAGATCTTAATGTCGGGGATGTAGGCTGCTTCTCCCAAATATTTCATGGAGAAATTATGAGATAACCATTGCTTGGTGGCTTGCATCATTGGAATATCATTCCCAATGATTAATATGTCATCGACATATAATACAAGAAATACAACAACACTCCCACTACTTTTCCTGTAAACACAAGGCTCGTCTACATTTTTGATGAAGTCAAATTCTTTGATTGTCTTATCAAATCATATATTCCAACTTCTAGAGGCTTGCTTGAGTCCATAAATGGTCGTTTAAGCTTGCATACTTTATTATGATCATCCTTAGATGCAAACCCCTCAGGTTGTGTCATATAGACTTCCTCTACTAGGTTCCCAGTAAGGAAAGCTGTTTTGACATCCATCTGCCAAATCTCATAATCAAAGTGTGCAACTAGTGCCAGTAAAATTTGAATGGACTTTATCATTGCAACGGGCGAGAAGGTTTCATCATAGTCAATTCCTTGGATTTTTCTATAACCTTTCGCCACCAACCTAGCCTTATAGGTTTGGATTTTTCCTTCTGCATCAGTTTTACTCTAGTAAATCCACTTGCAGCCTATGTGTTTTATCCCTTTAGGTGCATCCACCAAGTCCCAGACTTTATTCTGATACATAGAGTCTATTTCATATTTCATGACCTCAAGCTACTTGACTGAATCAATGTCACGCATTGCTTCGTCATAACTGGTGGGATCATCATTATCAATTACCTGATCATGTTCCTCATCAATATGGAAACCATACCTTTCAGGCTCATGTCTTTCCCTACCAGACCTTTTGAGTTCATAACCTTGTGGTTGTTCCGTCGCTGCCCTTTTGAGGGGCCTGGGGTTTAGTTCTATGTTAGTTTGTTCTTCTCGTACCTCATCGAGGTCAAGTCTACTCCCACTATATTTCTTGAGAAGGAATTCATTCTCTAGAAATTTAGCATTTTGTGAGACAAATGTTCTTTGTTAATTTGGGGCGTAGAACACGTATGCTCTTGAGTTCAAGGCATATCCTACAAACTTACATTTAACTGCCCTATCATCCAATTTGTTAGTTTGTGTGAGCTTGACATATGCGTCACATCCCCAAACTCTTAGATAACTAAGACTAGGATGTTTCATAGACCATAACTCATATGGTGTTTGACTAACAGTCTTGGAAGGAACTTGGATTAGTAGTAGTGTTGCAGTTTCTAAAGCAAGACCCCAAAATGAAATAGGTAGATCCGTGTCTGGCATCATTGATTGGACCATATCTAATAATGTCTGATTTCTCTTTTTGGAGACCCCATTATGCTGTGAAGTTCCCAGAGGAGTCCACTGGGAAATAATGTCATTTTCACACAAGTAATCTTGAAATTCGTTGCTTAAGTATGCACCACATCGGTCAGACCTTAGTGACTTAATACTTTTATTAAGCTGGTTTTCTACTTCATCATTGAAGTCTTTGAATTTCTCAAAGGCTTTAGATTTGTACCGCATAAGGTACACATACCCATATTGTGAATGATCATCGATAAAGGTAATGAAGTAGAAGAATCCACCTCTAGCGGTGACTGACATTGGTCCGCATACATCAGAGTGTATGAGTTCTAATGTCTCCATTGCACGCTGTCATTTACCTTTGAAGGGTAATTTGGTCATTTTACTAAGTAAACAAGACTCACAAGTTCCATAAGGTTTCTATTTGAAGGGTTTGAAATACCCATCCTTATGTAACTTAGTTAATCTTGTTTCATTGATATGACCTAAGCGACTATGCCATAGAAGTGATTCATTGAGATTATTCGAGTTAACGTTGTATCTATTAGAGGTTGAACATTCTTTGTTAGTTTGTAAGACATAGATACCATTATTCAAAATACCATCTCCATATTTTATTTCATTGAAATAAATAGAACATTCATTAAAACTTATTAGGCATGAAAAGCCTTTATTACATAAAGAATAAATTGAAATGATGTTCTTTACTAGAGAAGGTACATAAACACAATCTTCTAAGTCTAAAACTAAACCATTCGGAAAAACTAATGAATAAGTCCCCACGCACAATGCAGCCAGTTTTGCTCTATTCCCCATACGTAAGTCAACCTCCCCATGACGGAGTCTCCTACTATTTCACAGGCCTTGCACATTGTTAAACAAGTGAGTCCCACAACCGGTGTCAAGCACCCAAGTAGAAGGTTCAGAGTTTTGAGAATATAGTTCAACCATAGACAACATACCTGAAGCATTGGGCTTCCTTAGCTTCCTTGGCTTTCAAGGATCTGCAGTCTTTCTTCCAATGACCATTCTTTCCACAAAAGAAACATTTCCCATTTCCCTTTTTCTTCTCCACCTTACCATTGGGCTTTAGGTGATCTGGAACATTGACCTTGCCCTTATTTTGGCCTCGTGGCTTCAGATCCGTACCCGTAAGCATGACGGAGGTTTTAAGCTCCGGTTTCAAGTCATTATCTGCTTGCTTTATCAGATTGTGCAATTCCCCTAAAGTAACTTCTTTATCAGACATATAAAACTGCATAATAAAGTTAGAGAATTCTTTTGGTAAGGATTGAAGAATTAGATCGTGACCTATCTCATGATCCATGATGAACCCGAGGTTGGCCAATTTTTCAATGTGGCCAATCATCTTAAGCACATGTTCATTAACAGATCCTTAATTATACCTTGTTTAGAATAAGGCACATGACACTTGGAATCTCATGGTATGAACGGAAGTTGCATACAACTATTTCAAGTGAAAGATGATGGTTTGAGCATCCACATCTTCGTGAGCTTTCTGAAGTTCGTCCGACATAGAGCCAAGCATTATATAAACTGCTTGCTCATCATCATTGACGTGTTTCTTCCAAGCATCAAATGTATCTTGGTTAGCATCTTCTGCGGGTTCAGGGGAAATGGTCTTTCAAGAACATAGAAAATCTTTTCTTATCGTAAGATAATTTTAAGGTTTCTAAACCAGTCATTGTAGTTGTCCCCTTTGAGCTTATGCTCATCAAGGATGTAACGAAGTGATACTCTGTTTGCCATTTGAATGTTTGTGAAATATTTTAACCCACTTGTTAAGAGAAAATGTTAAAATTAGGAATATGTTTTCATTAATGATTCATAATAACATGGGCTTTTAATATTATGAAGTTGCTCCCACTCAATTGTTTTAAAATTTTAAGCAAATCGCATCAATCCCAATATGATGGATTTCTTGTGGGGAAGGATCCCATTATCATCATTTCATAACTTCGACTAGGGTCGGTCGTTATAAAATACGATAATTAGATAGGTTCCCAACCAATTTATGATATAAATCACAATTCCTTGATCATTGGGTTGGGCAATCAAACCTGCCATAGCTTATGCTAGTCCTTGTGGACACCCAATCTTTGCCACTAAGTTATAAGACCACGCCTAAGGGTCGCTGCGTCTTATGACTCAGAAAAGTCAAACCATTGTCAATAGTATGATTTAGGGAATAATTAATTAGTTAAGGGATAAGTAATACACTCTATATTACTTAGAAAGTCTCTAGATGCTTGCACCCTAAAATAATCATCCCAATTCTAATCATACATAGAATCATCAAGCATATGAGTTTTAATATGTTGGAATTATTTTAGGCATTAAATAAATTTGATTAATATTTTATTATGATATTTCATTTTATTTTATTCAAATAAATTTACAATTCACGTTTTTATGCAGACGCGTGAAATTTAAATGCAATTTCATGATTCAACTCTTAACCAAATCCAACAAAACTTGTGCCTAAAATTAAGTTTAGGGTGTTAGCTTTCCAAAGAGATTTTAAACACCCAATTTTTAGTTCAAACGAGTGAGAACTTATCAAAACAAAAACGGCGCGCTGATAAGCGAAAAATTAAAATTATTATGCCATATTCCTTTACCCGAGACCCATTTGTTTTGATTATTCTACAAGCCTAGGCATGTTACTATATATTCTAAGAATAAAACTCATAAAACATGCAAAGAACATAAACCTAAACATGCTAACTATCATAAGAACTCTAATTAAAATAAAGAAAGAAAAAGACTTACTTGAACCGAAGACTCCTCCAGTCCTCCCTCTAATCTACAAGCTTTTCTCGAACTCAGCAAGCTCTTCCACATTCCAAAGAGCCACCCAAGTGTGTGGCCTCCAAATATGCACACACCAAAGCCAAAACTCAATGGCAAGACTACGCCTTGAGTGCACGGGTATTTTGCCCTTGGTGCTAGCCTAAGCAAATACCTCAAAACTTTTAACTCGAGGTTCCTCTAGTCAATTAGACTTAAGGATCCTCAAAATCAGTGGCTTACTCTTAAACTTTAGAGTTGCTCACTTATATAAACCCAAGATATGAAAGGTTTGGTGTAAAAATTTGTGAAGAATTCTTTGGGTTTATATAGTGCTCCAAAGACAATAAAATTAATTAAGAATCCGATGTGGGATAAAAGCTAATTTAATCTTAGCCATTGGATATTATTTAGTGGTTTAATGAGATTATAAAACCCTAATAAGAGTTTGGGCCGAATTGGAATTCAAAACAAATAACAAAAAAAAAATTATTCCAATTCCCAAAGTGCCCCCATCATCATTCACCAATCCCTAAGCCTCTATGGAACTTCATAAATGATCTGTTCAATAGTTAAACACATTGAACCATTTATGAACAATTCCTACAGCAATCATAAATGCTGTTATATTTATACTGTGCACTGTTAACCATTGATTTCGACTTTGTTGTCTGTGACCTTTTTGGGTTCCCCTCAAGTTGGACATGAAATGAATCGTGATAATTTAATGGAACATAAATTATCCTCCGATCAGATGGTCGTTCGATTTCAATGACCAAGGTTGACATCTAGCAACATGCCAAGGCCCCCAAATGAGAATGAAAGATATATATACCTATTTTGTATGGGATTTACATATGATACGGTCCATCGCCTCACTGTATCCCCACATATGGACCTAGGGTACGGAAAGTGTCTACCCATATGGTCAAATGTATGATGTTGATAGTGTCATGAATCATGCTAACATAAGAATCTCACATGATTCTTCCGATGTGGCCACAGTCTCAAGCTCTGATCACACATATCAACCCGCGAACTGGAATACTACTCTTATAAGAAAATATTATCCGAGAGAGTGGCGATTCTCTTTTGTATCTTTACAAACTTCATGTGTTTCAACAAATGACCCAATCATACAATTATGACCGGATCTTTTGAACCAGGGAAGGATAATGTCAAAGTTATTTGATCCACACATAAGATTGTAAAGACCTCAAGTCAAAAGACTAGAGATATAATCGATACATGAAAGTTCTCACAGACACATAGGATAAACACTCCATATGAAAACTTTCGGCGGTCAGTTCGATGGACAGGAACAACTCATGCATCCATTTGATACACCAAGCGGACGGATCTCCGCTAGTAGCCTATGAGATCGGCTACCCCACTTAAGGCCGGATCATATCATCATGCTAGTCTCTCCGTTTTGTGAACGCCCAGATTATTCACAAAACTATGACTATGAACATTTAAGAGTAATGATTCTCATAAGGCGTGGAAGCCATCGTCTTATTACTCTAAGGGCTTTATTACAGTGTTGATGATTCATATAAGTTATGTAAGACACGTATAATAAAGATTGTCATTTTATTAATTAATGAAAATATTACAAATACATGTACATATAGCCAATCCACAAGTTGGGTATAGGGCATATCCCTAACAGATCGGCCACCCTACGTCCAATAGTTACTGGCGGCGAAACCAGAAATGCCAGAAATGGCAATGAAATGGAGAGAGACACGCGACTTCCTTTTCTCGATCCTGGCTCATCGCTTCATTTCACGACCCGAGCCACCCACCAAATCGAAGCTCTCAGAGAGTACTACAAGGTTACGTTGTTGATTTTGCGGAATGGTATTTGGTTTCACGCGAATCCAGAGAGAAATATTCAGATGAATAGTGACCATGGTGAACAATAGCTCTGATCAAAATTCTGTTGATTCCAGCGTGTTCGTTGGATCGTCTGGAGTCCTATATTCCCTCAAATTCTTGGTAAGATCTCCCAGTAAAAAGTCGCTAATTTCAAGTTTATCGTTAGATGTTCGAATGTTTCCAGTAGCTTCGTAGAGTAGCGTAATTATATAAATTGAATTATTTGTGTATGAGCATATTGAATATGTGCATTTGGTAAAATTTGAGTAAAAACGAAACCAGTTGGATCGATCCGATAGAATATACAAGTTTCCGATAAAAGTGGATTTTTGCGTATATTGATGTGTTTTGGTTGTAATGATAAATATGAGATATAAATGATGATACAGTAATATTTGGATAATTCGGGGCAGGTTCGGAGGGTTTGGTACCCTTCCGTAGCATTTGTGGAAACATTTTCGGAAGATTTTTCAAAACACATAAATCGAGGATTTAAGTGAACTACTAACTTAGATTAGTTTGTAATAGTGTTTTAAGAATAATAAAACTGAAATAATTGAAATCGAACTTCTTTGGGTTGTCCCAGAAAGATCCAGAATTTCTTATAAGTTAAGTCATGAATTCTGTAAAGTCATGATTCTGACGGTGTTTCGTCATTTATTTTGGTAAACTTGACTAGGATTTGGAGTGCTTGTGAAGCCATGTAATTAACCCATGCAACGAGAACTTGAATTGGTGTATTCTTGATTTAAATATATATATATATACACACACACATACATTTAAATAGATTATTAACATATTGGGATAAAAAAAGACAGTTAAGAGGTGGTTTTGAGTACAGGGTACGAGATTACGTATAGTTAAGCTTATTGACCGCCACATGTATGGATTTTGTTAATACTTTGAAATGAAGCGAAATATTTCATAAACATAATGTCTATGTCTATGTATGATTGTACGTAAGGGTATTAACCTGTATAATATGAAAATGTGTATGTGAATGAATATGAAAATGTATAAGTATATGAGTATGTATTTGTATATGCATATGATGTTAAGATGTGTATAGGTTGGGTATATGGAATTGATAAGTGGAACAAGTCTTGATTTTTGGTTTGGTATTAGCTTATGTATATGCACGCTATATGAATAAGTTGTTATTGTCTTATACGTGTAAATTATTTGTATTGAGGTTGGAATGGTTAAGTGTGATTAGGATGAGTAAAAGTTAAGTTCTCCTCGAACGGATATGTTATTTGGTAAAGATACTATATCAAATGTTGATATGTTTGATCGATAAAAGAAAAGATATGAGGACTATTAATGATATGACATTTGATTCGTAGCAAGATGTTTATTCGTATGTTTGAAACATACGTATGTATGTGAGTTTTTGAGTGATGTTTTGGAGTTTTTGCCATGGATGTGCTTGTGTATGAGAAGTCATGTGCTGAGTTTGGTATGCGATGATATGTATGCAAGTGTGTATGTTTAATTTGTTGATGTTCTCGTGGTATAGTAGTCAAGCTGGTTAGGAATCCGTTCAGACGGAATTCATCTCATACCTATTATAAATAAGTAATGAGTCTCGTATGAGCATTGTGTGTGTAAACCAGCCATATGTATGTATTGTTGGATGATGTTAACTTTGATGTATCAATTTTTATATGTGCTTCATGGTTGCTTACATGATGATTTTAAATATGTCTGAGTGTATGTATGTGTATGATAGAACCCGTGATATGTATGGATCGTGTAAGCTTATGTAAAATGAATGGATGATTTGAAACCGATGTGAATATCAGAGGTTATAAATTGTGTTTGTTAAGTTATATTAGTATGTACGTATATGTGTAAGAATTATGAAATAGTATTTGTATGAATATAAGAGAAGTGTGCTACGGTATGTGTGAATGCAAATGAACCCCAAGTGTTAAGCTATTGTAAGATTATTGTGGTTAAAGAAGGTTAAAGAAAGATTATTTTGGTATTAAAGATAGTGTGTACCGAATAGAAGAAAGTATGTTTTGAGTAGAAGAAAGTATGTTTTGATTTGAAGGAAGTATGTTTTTTTTCGAGTTGATGATATTTCAAAGATGTTTAATCGTAATAAAGTATAATAAATCTGACTCCACGTCTCATATGATGGAAATAGATTCTCTGTAAAATAATTTGTTCTGTGATGTTCGGGATGATACTTTGTGAGATTTGAATGTTTGGCGAATAAATTGGCATATATGAGAATTTTTCATGGTAAAGGATAAATGATAATAAAAGTTGATAAATCTAAACTTGTAACAATTTAGTAATTTTGATAAATTACTATTATGTTTGATTTGTTTGTTTGTTGTATATATTTGATTTGTTTGTTGTAATACTAGCATGGTTACTTACTGATTTTTTAAAACTCACACCAAACCAGTTTGCTAGTTTTAAAGCTTAGCTTCCAGATTGGTCAACCACGGAAGCTTTGGATGTCATGCTTAAGACATGAATCACCCAAGTGGTAGTCACCCTCGCAATGTCCTGGGAAGAGTTTTAGAGGTCTATAACTTGTGATCAGTATTTTATTTATCGTGCTGAGCACGCTGTTTGTATATATTAAGTAAATGTTTTGATTACTTCCGATGTTGTGGGAACAGAGCCCTTGAGTTTTGATAGATGATGTGGGCACGGAGCCATTAGGGTATGATTTTGATGTGTTTTGTGTGGACCTGAGGTCTTTTTATTTGTTTGATGTTTTCCTAGATTCCGTTTGATGTTGGACTGTGATCCAGGTTGTCCAGTTTTAGGATACATCATGCCGAATTTTCTGTAAATTTAGAGGCTTATGGAGACGGGTCAATCCTGTCTCTTGTCGGTAGCATCCTAGCTCTGACTAGGTATTACAGGACATGACCCCAATGAAATATATTTAGTGGGATTCAAACATTGAACCTGAGGGGGAAAAACCACTCAAGCTCAAGATATTTTCCACTGATATAACCCATTGGGATTATTTTAGTTTTTTTTTTTCCAAAGCTAAACCCCTATTTTGGGCTCTCCAACGAAATTTTTGATGCGCTAAACCTACCAATATTTTGGATGTATTTCCTACAAATTTCAAATTAATAAAAAGGGTGGAAACTGTTTGAAAATCACTCGTTCAAGTTTTTAAGATATATAAATAGAAGGAATACATCTTTAGGTAAGGTTATCTTTTCATTTGAGCTTACGCACAGCAAGTACAAACATGCATGTGATGGTATTTATTAAACAAAATATAAATATAATTAAATTTTAATCATAACTTTTTTTATTTATATTTTTAAAAATATAATGATAGATCAATCATCATTTATTTTTTTAGCTTCTACCACCTCGGATAGAGGTGGTAGAAAAGCCTAAGCTCGGTTCGATTGAAAGATAAAATTTTAATTTCTGGGTCGGGCTTTGGTAAGAAAATCTGAACCAGACCCAGGGCCGATTTTTAAATAAATAAATATATTTTTTAATTGTATAAATTAATTTTTAATTCTAATCTCATACATTTATAATTAAATTTTAAAGTACAATCCAAAAATATTTAAAATATTGACATTTTTAACTTTTGTTCATTTTTAAGTATTAAAAAATTTTAAAATATAATAATTTTATTTTAAAAATTAAAAAATTATTATTTTCAGAAACCCCAGCCCGATATAATCCAAGCCTGGGCTCGGGCTTCATTGCCACTCTTACCTTCGGGGTTTAAACTCATATATGGCCGGTCAAAAAAGATGTACGTGTAAAACTATGTATATTAATTAAACATAATTAAGAGAATTAAAGAAAATTAAGATCAAAAAGTGAAATTTTGATTTTTTTTCAAAAAGAGACCAAAGTTAAAAGGTTTTATCAAAATCGGGACATAGTATAATTTTTGGGAAACAAAAATATAAGAAAATCAATTTAAGAGGAGCCAAAGTATAATTATCCAAAATAAATCTAAGTGACATGTAGCACCAGCATTGTTTTCCATTTAGGTACCACGTGGCCCAAAGAGGGATTACCACATGGCGCCCCAATTTCCTTTAAATGCATGGATTTTCCCCATTTTCACTACTATATCTCTCCCCTTCAAAACACATTTCTCTCTCCCCCAAAGCCAAGTCGTTGTCATCACTCCACCCTCGATCAGCTGCCATCACGTGTCGTCCCCCCACCAAGCTACCATCACCAGCTTTCCAACGGCACCGGTGATGTAGTCATCGGAGTTGTCGTGTGCGAGTTACCACTGATTGAAGTTTTAGGCATTTCCACCATTTTCATCCGCACGCACCGCCATCGCTCCTCCTTTTTTGTCACCACCGGCAAGTGGCACATTTGTTAGGGTTTTATACGGAATTATAGGGTTAGCGCAGCGGAACGCGGAAAATCAGAATTTTCCGATTTCAAATTTTTTCTTGAATCAATTGAATAAACTTATTTATTTAATTAACCAATACTTAAAATCTGAAATTTTAACCCAAGAAATCATATTTCCTTTAATTACCGAATGACCCCAAAAGTTTTACAATTTGATCATTTTGGTCCTTAAATAGTGAAACAAATATTTAATTGATTCCAAATCAATCCCAAAATGATTTATACATGTCTAATACATTAAAATACAATTTGCAACATAAATCCCCAATTTTTCTGAAATTGCCGAACAGTCCCTAAAATTTCCAAGATTTGCAATTTGATCCTTTTTGGTTCAAAACATGTCAAGATCAAATCTAATCAATCCCAAAATTAATATACATCATATATACATAAAATTACATCACATATATGAAAATTCCCAAATTTGGAGGGGGTTATGAACCCTAATTTTACAATTTCCATAAATTGATAAATTAAATCAAATTCAACAAATTCAACACTTTAATCCAATCCATACCACACCAATCAAGTCCCACCATCATGAAACAACTCAAAAATAATTCTTGGTCATTTATGAATGGCTAAGCAACTCTAGAATGGTAATTTTGATTACTAATTAATCTAATAAGTTTAATTATTCCTAATAAGCTTATGAATTAAACATACATGCGAAACATCTCCAACAAGCTTCAAACACATTTAATTACAAACTCAAAGAGTAGAGACATCAACTTAGAAACACAAATTGAAGCTAAGATTAAAAGAAAAAATTTCATTGTAGAATAAAGTATGAAAATACTTACAAAAATTCCAAAGTTTTCCCTTTATTCTCTTTCTTTCTTCCACCTTTTTTCTCTCAACTCACTTTGTAAAATATTTGTGTAACTTTTCTTGTGTTAAAAAATGAAAACAAAATAATTTTGTTAAAATATTTTCCCTTTGGCCGAATATTACAACAAAAATTAAATAATAATTATTTTATTTTTGTTGTATTTTCATTGGTACAAGTTTTACTTAATTAAAGATTACAAATATCTTACATAAAGTGAAACTACAAATGGACCTATGGTATCAAGCTATTTAAAAGTGAAAATCATTACTTAAGATATTTGTTATATTAATTAATTTAATCATTTAACAATTAAACAATTAAAAAGTAAATATAAATATCTTAAATATATGTATTATATTTACATTAAATATCTCAAATACATTTATTAATGATATATGTCAAATATCACAAATTGATATTTAATTAATGTGTATTTAATAAAATCAAGTATTAAATACAAATACACATTAATTCGGAAATGACGATTAGGTCCTGATTGCATGTATTTTTCGTTTAACCGTTAAAAGAGTTATAAATAATCAGTATTATTCATAACAATTGCCCTATTGCTCTACGAGTATATTTCACTAGTGAGACTATCTAGATTCAAGCATATCCGTCACGAAATCAAATTTTGTATCCATAATTCACCCATCCATAAATTATGACGAACACGGATAAACTCTCTGAATCATACAGGTCGAGGTCAATGCATACGTATAGTCCCTCCATCACAGATATCTGGATTATTCCGGAGATATAGATGTAAACATCAAATCTCTATAGATATAATCACGTCGACGTTTCTATTAGCAATCCTTTAATAACACTTAGAACTGATTTCTACAGTGTACCACAGGCCCATGGATTTAACATATTGCTAATTCCATATTGAATACCTATGCTATGTACACAGAATTGACGGATCCTTTCTTGATACACACAGGATATCATGAGCATCAGTCCACACCCAACGAACAGTCGAAGGTATGATCTAAATAGATCGGTGACGTGACTATCATCTAAGTGTGGAGGATAACTCATATATCCACAGTGGTATCTCAAGTCAAAGAATCATATGCTTACTCAACCCGAGAAGATTCTTATTGATGTTGGTGTACCATTCATTAAGAATCTTCGGTTAGTCATTCAGTATTTATCCGCTATAAACACCTACACGTCTATATAAGTCTTTAAGACTCATGGTTCATTGAGAAACCATCAGAATTCAAGATTCCAATATATGACATGTATCAGTCTCAACGGGTTTACTTTACTGACCAAGTAGTGTAAACCTTGACCGGAACTGTCTAAGAATGACAACGTCATGATACAACTCAATGTCAAGTGCGACGCTTTTGTAACAGTATCATAACTAATTATTCTAAGGTCTGTTACATCTTTACCATATAAAAAGGATGTTATATAAAATAAACTGTTCATTTTATTCATAATAAAATGTTACATTAGTATTTACAATGAAATACATAATAAAATTGGCGCTCAGAGCACCAACCCTAAGAAAATCTCCCACTTGCTCTAGTGCCCATATCGATTGTATCTCATACCCATTGACTCCACATATTTATCAAATAACTTCGGAGATATGGCATTGCTAAGCGGGTCTGCTATATTATCTTCACATGGTATATTGAACACGATAATGTCCCCTCACGACACAATCTCTTGAATGATGTGGTACTTTCGTTCCACATGCTTCGACTTCTGATGCGCCCTTGGTTCTTTTGCTTGCGCAATAGCTCCAGTATTATCACATTATAACTGAATCAAATCCTCGATACTTGGACTACTCCCAATTCTGTGATAAAGTTCCTAACCCATGCAGATTCCTTTGTAGCTTGAGAAGCTGCAATGTATTCTGCCTCTGTGGTGGAATCAACTGTCGACCCCTATTTGGAACTCTTCCAAAAAACTGCACCTCCGTTAAGGGTAAACACGAATCCTGATGTAGACTTTTTATTATCAGGATCTAATTGGAAATCGGAATCCGTATACCCATTAACTTGTAGTTCGTTTCCTTCATAAATTATAAACTTATCCTTAGTACCTTTGAGATACTTGAGGATATATTTAATGGCCATCCAATGGTCATTTCCGGGATTGGACTGATATATGCTAGTCACACTAACCGTGAAGTTGATATCAGGCCTTGTACATAACATGGCATACATGATGCTGCCCAAATACGAAGTATAAGATTGATTAGACATTTTAATCTTCTCATCTTCTGTTTGCGGACACATCTTCTTCGAAAGATGTAAGCCATGTCTGAACGGTATGATGTAAGCCATGTCTGAACGGTATGTTTGATGTCTGACAATTACCAAAATTGTATTTTTCTAAGATCTTATCTAAGTACATTGATTGGGATAACCCAATAAGTTTTCTTTTGTTGGAGTTGGTGTTTGGCGCGCTAAATTTTGTTGTACTTATTGTAAATATGATGTACATTATATTTTATTATGAATAAAATTAAGTAATTTTCATCAATATAATCTTATATATGGTAAATGTGTAAAAGACCTTAGAATGAATAGTTGTGACATTATTACAAAAGCACCGCAATTATTATTGAGAAATGTCACAATATGATTCATTCTTAAAATGTTCCTGGTCAAGGTTTACATATCTGGTCTGTTAGTAAACCCATGAGATCGGTATGTGTCGTATATTAGAATTCTTCTAATGGTTTATCTCAGTAAACCATTAGTCTTGGGAGACTCGTATAGAAACATAGTTATTTATTGGATAAATACTGAACGACTCATTTAAAGATTCCTGATAGATGATACACCAACATCAATAGGAATCTTTACGAATCGAATAGCATATTAGCTCATTTGACTTATGATACCACTGTGGATATATGAGATATCCTTCATGCTTTGATGATAGTCATGTCAATGATCTTTTAAGATCAGACCTCCGCCTGTTTGTTGGGTATGGACTGATACTCACGATATCTTGTGATGTATCCAGAGAGGATTTATCAGTCCCGTGTACAGGATTTCGGCGTCCAATTTGTGATTCTTTGAAATTCTTGGCCAATGTATGATTCAGAAACGAGTTTCGAATATTTATTGAAGAATCATAATTATGTCGCGACACAAGAATTGTTCATAGCGGAGATTTGACGTTTAATCTATATCTCCGGAACAATTCAGATATCTTATGACAGATGGATTATATATATGCGATGACTTCGACTTGGATGGTTCAACCCGATTATCTGTGGTCGTTGTTATTTGTGAGTGGACAAATTACAGACATGGAAATGGTTTCCATGACAGATAAACTTGAACCTAGAGAGTCCCACAATATAAAGTGTACTCGTTGAGCACTTGGGTAATTAATTATGGATAATTCCGATTACTCAAAATATACACATGCGTACTAAATAATGTGTATTGTATACGATATATAATTTAGATTAGATACACATTATTAACCTATTTAATTTTGTCATAAGTTTTATTGTTATTATTAATTAATTAATTGTTAATTAATTACTAATAATAATAAAATGGAAGATTATTCTTCGAATATTTCTCCATGTATTTATTTAATATTTTTGTTAATAATTAAATAAATTGATTAATTAGTTAATTTATTTATTTATTAAGATAAGAATATTGTTATAATATTCTTATTTAATTGGCAAAATTTGATTTGCCAAACCATGTGATTTAGACACATGGATTTTGATTAACAAAAATCAAATAATTACATTTTTGATAAGATCAAATTTATGACAAAGTATTGGGCAAAATAAAGCAAAAATTGACCAATTTTGCTTCTTGAATTTTCGGCCAACTAGCTCATTTGTATATAAATAAAATTGTTTCATCTGTTACAGGCTTAGACACTTCTCATGTGTTGAGAAAATAAAGAAAAGGGGGATTAGGGTTCTAAGTGAGTTTATCAACATCAAAGGTGAAAACAATTGGAAATTTTGTGCTTGGAATTAAAGTAATTTAAAGTTTCCAATTTCTAATTTCTTAATTTTATTTCTTAAGCATGAGAATATGTATTGGATATGTATTTTCCATGTCTTAAATTTATATGTATCTTGAATATGTATATGAACAAAAAATTTGATGTTGATTACTTATAAACCTTAATTAGTTTTTTTATTAAACATGTGTTGTTAGATTAATTAGTGAATTAATCTTAAAATTAAAATTGTCATTCTAGAGTGATGTTACCACTCTAATATTGCTTAGAATTGTTTTTGAGGCTTTATGTTGTGGTGATTTAATTTGGTGTAAATTAATTAGATTAATTTTATGGATAAATTGAATTATGATATGAAAATTGGAGAAAAATAGTTCTAGATCAGATCTGATTTTATGGCCTAAATCATAATATTTTTCATGTAAGAATATGTTATTTGGATGATATTGGATGTGTATTGGGTGGTGGATAAATTCCGAAAATTATTCCATGGCGAAAACACGAGAAAACGGTGAAATTTACTTCGAAATTGACTCACCGCGTGCCGGCTATGAAATCAGCGAACTGGGCACTGTTCAAGCAGCCCAAGGGCTGACCGAACGCTGCCCAAGTGACTCGGTTGGCCTGGCTTGGCGGTTGGTCAACCGATTTGACCGTTTGCCCGTTACGCGTATTATTTGTCGAAAAATATTTTCGTAAAATAATTCGTCGTGTTTCGAAATATATTATGTTATTAAATGTTAATAAATAATATATTTAAACTTATTTGGATGAGTTAAAAATATTTGATATTTATTAATTCACTCGGAAAATTTTAAAATATTTAAAAATATTTTTCGCCTTCCGCCACACCCTTCCGCTGCGTACACCCCAACAAAATGGTATTAGAGCGTCTAATCCCACATCCGAAATAATTTTTCATGGCTTAAATATTTGATATTCAATTCAATTTATTTTACACATGCCTGAAAATTAATTGAATAAATCAATTATTTTGGCTGCTTGACAGTTTTTGTTAAAATCCATATAATAAGGTTTTGTGTTTTGTGAGTGTATTGTACACTAATGGGTCCATCTCATCAATACGAATATAAATATTTTTCTTGATATCGTGGTTGTGTCTGCCAAAGCAGTGTGACTATGATTAATGGAAATTTGTTTATACTTGTAAAACTTATTTGATAAGAAACAAATTCGAGCGAACATGCATACCAATAGATGCCAAAAAAGTGAGGTGATGCATTAGTACCTTGGATATGTATATTGATGAGTATTGCCTTGAATACGCCCCATCCAATAGTTTCCAAAGCAGTGAGGATCAGAAATGGTTCAGGACCTATTTTAAAGAGTCATATTGGATGTGATTGGTAATTGTTACCTACTTTCAAATATATTTGGGCATAATCTGCCAAAACTGTGTGTTCAAATATATTTGTGAGGTCTACTTGCTGCTATAGAATTTAATTTTATTATTGAATTCTCGTATTTTTTTTTGGGGATTATCAATTTATGTAAAATAGTGGGAGGGCATCCTTATATTAAAAATCCATGATATGTTGGATGTTTTATGATATTGATGAAATTACTTTTATCTGCTAACTTCTGTTTCTTTGGTAAAGTTTGTTATGGCAGCTACTATTTCCTCTAATCTATTTTCTCGTGTACTGGACGCGAACAAATTGACTGGTCCTGAGAATTTTAGTGAATTGGAATTAGATCTTAAGATAGTCTTGAGATCGGAAAAGTTGGGTTATATGCTGGAAAATCCAGTGTCGCTGGATATTGCACCAAAGTCTTTACCTGAAGAGAGGGAGGTATTTGAGAAGTGGAAGGATGATGATCTGAGTGTCAGGTCACTCATTCTCTATTCTATATCTCATGATCTAAAGAGGCAGTATGCTGACATGTCTGACTCTTATAGAATTATAACTCAACTTCGAGAGCTTTTTCTAAACCAGAAGCATACCCTGGTATATAGAATCTTTGTGGAATTATTTCATGATCGTTTGGCTGATGGCAAGCCCGTGAGTCCACATGTCCTGCACATGATGGATCTCATGGAGCATCTCTGAAAGTTTGAATTTCAACTGAATGAGACTTTGGGCAGGAATTTGATTCTTGGCTCACTCCCACCGGCGTATTCCCAGTTCATTATGAACTTTAACATGCATGGTATTCTTTGTTCCTACAGTAAGTTGCATAGGATGCTTCAGACTGCAGAGGAGGACATCAAGAATGGTGTGCCGACATTTATCTCAAAGTCCTCCTTGCCTGGTTCTTCTTCTTCTCAATCTACGAGATCGAGCAAGAAAAAGAAGAAAAAGGCAAAGAAGACTAGTTCTGGTGTTCCTCCCAAAGGAAAAGTTGAAAAGCCAGGCAAGTCGAAGAAGAAAAAAGCCGTTGAGGACAAGTGCCACCACTGTGGCAGGATTGGACATTGGAGGCGTAATTGTCCAGACTATATAGCTTCCGTCAGATGGGAGAGAGCCTCCGCATCAGGTATGTTTATTTTCCCTATCATTGATATCTCTTTGACTTGTGAAGCCATTGGTTCTAAATGGGTTTTAGATTCTGCTAGTCCGACTCACATCTGCAATTCGTTGCAAGGGCTGAGGGTCAGTAAGATGCTTAATCCAAGCGAGATGCAGCTGCATTTTGGGAATGAAGATTCTTTATCTGCAGCAGCCGTTGGCGAAAATGAGATTCGTTTATCCAGAGGCAGCATCATTTTGACAGATTGTGTTTTTGTGCCTAGTTATGTAGTTAATATTATCTCCCTCTTTGTATTAGATATAAAATGATATCATGTACATATTAAGAATCCTTTTATGTATATATATAATATGAATAATGTTTTTTTAAACAAATTTTCAAATTCGCAAGGTCATTATATTTTGCATGCCATTGGAGATGTTTATGAAATTGGGGATAATAAACGTAAAAGATCTAAAATAACTGATACTGAATTATGGCATATGCGGTTAGGTCATATAGGTGTAAGACGCCTAACCCAGTTGGTTAAGAATGGTTTGATTGATAATCTAACCATACAATATTTTCTAACTTGTGAATCTTGTATTGAGGGTAAAATGACCAAAGCCCCGTTTACTGGTGTTGGACATTGGGCCACTGACTTATTGGAGCTTGTTCATAGTGATGTATGTGGTCCTATAAGTCACATTGTTCATAGTTGTTTTTCTTACTTCGTAACATTTACCGATGATTTTTCATGGTATGATTATGTTTATTTGATGAAATATAAATCGGAAACCTTTGAAAAGTTCAAAGAATTTCGAAACGAAGTAGAAAAACAAACTGGTAAATTCATCAAATGCCTTCGATCAGATCGAGGCGGTGAATATATGAGTAGTGAGTTTATCAAGTATCTTAAAAAGAATGAGAATCTCACTCAAAATACTCCTCCGGGTACTCCACAGCACAATGGAGTGTCTGAAAGGAGAAATCGAACTTTATTGGATATGGTCCGATCAATGTTGAGTTTTACAGATCTGCCTTACTTTTTTTAGAGGTATGCTCTTCAACCTGCTGCACATCTGCTAAATAGGGTTACTTCTAAAATTGTTCCTACTACTCCATATGAGATATGGGTTGGTAGGAAACTGAACCTTAATTATATTAAGGTTTGGGGTTGTCATGTATATGTCAGAGTGACGCAGCAGGATAAATTTTTACCTCGAGGGCGAAAGGTTAGGTTTGTTGGATATCCTTCGAATTCCAAAGTATATCAATTCTATGAACCCGAGCATCGAAATGTGTTCATAGCTCGTTTTGCCAGATTTCTTGAAGAAGAATTCTTGGGAGAAGATGGTAATCATAAAAGGGTTGAACTTGATAAAGTCCAACCTATAGATGACAGACCGATAGAAGAATCACAGGTTCAGACAGAAGCATAACCTTCTAGTTCCACTCTCCATAGGACTACTAGATATCGAGACCACCTGAGCGCTTGTATTTGATACAAGACAAGAGTCTCGATGTGCTTCTTGTTGAGGAGACAGATCCGTATACCTACAGAGAAGTAATGTTAGACATTGATTCTACTAAATGGTAGGAAGCCATCAATTCTGAAATGGACTCTATGCATCATAATCAAGTTTGGGACTTGGTTCCGCTCTCTGAGGGAATTGTTCCAGTAGGTTGTAAATGGGTTTACAAAAGGAAGTGAGGGCCTGATGGGAAGGTTGAAACCTTTAAAGCCCGATTGGTTGCTAAAGGTTACACTCAAAGCCCAGGTGTGGACTATGATGAAACTTTTTCACCAGTAGCGATGCTAAAATCTATTAGGATTTTATTGGCTATCGCTGCTTACCAAAATTATGATATTTGACAAATGGATGTCAAAACGACTTTTCTTAATGGATTTCTTGATGAGAAAATCTATATGGAACAACATGAGGGTTTTGTCTCCATCCAAAATTCTGGTATGGTATGTAAGCTTAAGAAATCCATTTATGGGCTTAAACAAGCTTCGCGGAGTTGGAAACTTTGTTTTGATGAGGTAATCAGATTGTCTGGTTTTCTAAAAAACGAAGAAGAACTTTGTGTTTATAAGAAGGTTAATGGGAGTATGATTGTGTTCTTAGTGCTTGATGTTGACGACATCCTGATCATTGGAAATGATCTTGGAATGATGCAGGGTGTTAAAACATACCTATGTAAAAACTTCTACATGAAAGACTTGGGTGACCTATATACTTGTATAAAACTCTATAGAGATAGATAAAGAAGCTGATTGGGTTATCCCAATCTTCGTACATAGATAAGATCCTAGAAATGTATAACTTTAGCAATTTTAAAGTTGCTAATATATCTTTTGGACTTGGCATTCATCTTTCGAAGAAGATGTGTCCACAGACGGAAGATGAAAAGGCTAGAATGTCTAGTCAACCTTATGCATTATGCTTAGGAAGCATTATGTATGACATGTTATGTACGAGACCTGATATTAACCATGCAGTAAGCGTTATTAGCAGATATCACTCAAATCCAGGTAACGACCATTGGATGGTCGTTAAACATATCCTAAAGTATGAAAAAGGTATTAAGGATAAATTTCTTATTTATGGAGAAAGTGATTTACAGATAAGAGGATATACAAATTCTGATTTTCGGTCAGATCCTGATAATATAAAGTCTACTTCAGGTTTTGTATTTACTCTTAATAATGTTGCAGTCAGTTGGAAATGTTTCAAACATGGATCAACAGCTGATTCTACCACTGAGGCGGAATATATTGCGGTATCAGATGCTGCAAAAGAAGCTGTATGGATTAGAAAATTTATCACTGAATTTGGAGTTGTCCCAAACATCGAGGATTTGATCCCGTTGTTCGGTGATAATAGTGGTGCCGTTGTACAAGAAAAAGAACCCATAGCGCATCGGAAATCGAAACATATGGAACGAAAGTACTACATTATTCGTGAGATCATCGCTCGAAGAGATGTTTCCATATGGAAGGCAATGGGTATTAGATACCATCAAATTTAGCAAAGGAGAAAATGTTGGAGTTGGTGCTCGGTGCGCCAAATTTTGTTGTATTTATTGTAAATACGATTTACATTATATTTTATCTTGAATAAAATTAAGTAATTTTCATCAATATAACCTTATATATGATAAAGGCGTAAAAGACCTTAGAATGAATAATTGTGACATTATTGCAAAAGTACCGAAATTATTATTGAGAAATGTCACAATATGATTCATTCTTAAAATGTTCATGGTCAAGGTTTACATATCTGGTCGGTTAGTAAACCTGTGAGACCGATACGTGTCGTTTATTAGAATTGTTCTAATGGTTTATCTTAGTAAACCATGAGTCTTGGGAGACTCGTATAGAAACATAGGTATTTATTGGATAAATACTGAACGACTCATTTAAAAATTCGTGATTGATGGTACACCAACGTCAATAGGAATCTTTACGAGTCCAATAACATATTAGCTCCTTTGACTTGTTATACCACTGTGGATATGTGAGATATCCTTCATGCTTTGATGACAGTCACGTCAACGATCTTTTAATATAAGACCTCCACCTGTTCGTTAGGTATGAACTGATACTCACGATATCCTGTGATATATCCAGAGAGGATCTGTCAGTCCCGTGTACGGGATTTTGGTGTCCAATTTGTGATTCTTTGAAATCCTTGGCCGAGGTATGATTCGAAAACGAGTTCCGAATATTTATTGAAGAATCATAATTATGTCGCGACACATGAATTATTCATAGCGGAGATTTGACGTTTAATCTATATCTCCGGAACAATTCAGATATCCTATGACATATGGATTATATATATGCGATGACTTCGACTTGGATGGTTCAACTAGATTATCTGTGGTCGTCGTAATTTGTGAGTGGACAAATTACGGACATGGAAATGGTTTTCATGACATATATACTTGAACCTAGAGAGTCCCACAATATAAAGTGTACTTGTTGAGCACTTGGGAAATTAATTATGGATAATTCAGATTATTCATAATATACACATGCGTACTAAATAATGTGTATTTGTATACGATACATAATTTAGATTAGATATACATTATTAACCTATTTAATTTTGTCACAAGTTTTATTTGTTATTATTAATTAATTAATTGTTAATTAATTACTAATAATAATAAAATGGAAGATTATTCTTGAAATATTTCTCCATGTATTTATTCAATATTATTGTTAATAATTAAATAAATTGATTAGTTAGTTAATTAATTTATTTATTAAGATAAGAATATTATTAGAATATTCTTATTTAATTGGCAAAATTTGATTTGCCAAACCATGTGATTTAGACACATGGATTTTGATTAACAAAAATCAAATAATTACATTTTGATAAGATCAAATTTGTGACAAAATGATTGGGCCAAATAAAAAGCAAAAATTGACCAATTTTGCTTCTTGAATTTTCGGCCAACTAGCTCATTTGTATATAAAAAAAAAAAATTTGTTTCATTTGTTACAAGCTTAGACATTTCTCATGTGTTGAGAAAATAAAGGAAAACGGGATTAGGGTTCTAAGTGAGTTGATTAACATCAAAGGTGAAAAAAATTGGAAATTTGGTGCTTGGAATTATAGTAATTTAAAGTTTCCAATTTCTAATTTCTTAATTTTGTTTCTTAAGCATGAGAATATGTATTGGATATGTATTTTCCATGTCTTAAACTTATATTTATCTTGAATATGTATATTAAACAAAAGTTTTGATGTTGATTACTTAGAAACCTTAATTAGTTTCTTTATTAAACATGTGTTGTTAGATTAATTAGTGAATTAATCTTAAAATTAAAATTGTCATTCTAGAGTGATGTTACCACTCTAATATTACCTAGAATTTTTCTTGAGGCTTTATGTTATGGTGATTTAATTTGGTGTAAATTAATTAGATTAATTTTGTGAATAAATTGAATTATGGTATGAAAATTGGAGAAAAATGGTTCTAGATCTGATCTGATTTCATGGCCTGAATTAGAATATTTTTCATGTAAAAATATATTATTTGGATGATATTGGATGGGTATTGGGTGGTGGGTAAATTCTGAAAATTGTTCAGGGGCGAAAACGCGAGAAAACGTTGAAATTCGCGTCGAACTAGACTCACCGCGTGCCGGCTGTGAAACCAGCAAACTGGATACTGTTCGAGCAGCCCAATGGCTGACTGAACGCTGCCCAAGTGACCAGGTTGGCCTGGCTCGGCGGTTGGTTAACCATTTTGACCGTTTGCCCGTTACACATATTATTTGTCGAAAAATACCTTCGTAAAATAATTCGTCGTGTTTCGAAATATATTATGTTATTAAATGTTAATAAATAATGTATTTAAACTTATTTGGATGAATTAAAAATATTTGATATTTATTAATTCACTCGGAAAATTTTAAAATGTTTAAAAACCTTTTTCGCCTTCCGCCGCACCATTTCGCTGCGTACACCCCAACACTTTTCTCTATCTCTATAGAGTTTTATGCCTAAGACATAAGAAGCTTCACCCAGGTCCTTCATGGAGAAATTCTTACAGAGATAAGCTTTGCCGCCTTACATCATCCATATATCATTCCCAATGATAAAGATGTCGTCA
The DNA here is from genome assembly GCA_019454045.1 of Zanthoxylum bungeanum. NCBI lineage: Eukaryota > Viridiplantae > Streptophyta > Magnoliopsida > Sapindales > Rutaceae > Zanthoxylum > Zanthoxylum bungeanum. The sequence goes on along the minus strand of SKCR01031954.1, from coordinate 98,499 downwards.
ACATAGAGAATTAAAAATACCATCATACTCCCACTGACCTTCTTATACACGCAGGATTCTTCCAAATTCTTGAGAAAACCAGACAATTTGATTATCTCATCGAATCGAAGATTCCAACTTCGTGAAGCCTGTTTAAGTCCATAAATGGACTTCTTCAACTTCCATACCATGCCCGAGTTCTCGCTGGATGTAAAACATTGCGGCTGTTCCATATAGATTTCTTCATCAAGAAACCCATTTAAAAAAAGCCGTTTTGATATCCATTTGCCAAATCTCGTAATCATGGTAAGCGGCTATGGACAAAAAAATCCTTATAGACTTTAGCATTGCAGCTGGCGAAAAAGTTTCATCGTAGTCAACATCAGGTCACTGCGAGTAACCTTTAGCTACCAGTCGAGCCTTAAAGGTTTCAACCTTTCCATCGGCCCCAAGTTTCCTCTTGTAAATCCATTTACAACCGATAGGAACAATTCCTTCGGGAAACAAAACCAAGTTCCAAACTTGATTCTCATACATTGAGTCCATTTCAGATTTCATGGCGTCTTGCCACTTTACAGAGTCGGTGCCCAACATTGATTCTCTATAGGTAAAAGGGTCAGTCTCTTCAACTAAGAGAACATCAAGACTATTTTCTTATATCAAATACAAGCGTTCAGGAGGTCTAGATACCCTTTGTGACCTACAGAGTGTGTGTGTTGAAGGTTTTTCATCTTCTTGAACTTCAAGTTCCTCCGTTGGTTCGTTGGTTGCAGGTTGTACTTCATCAAGTTCAACCTGTCTATGATCACCACCTTCAGAAAAAAAAAATTATATTTCTATAAATTTTACGAAGCGAGCTACGAACACATTTCGATGCTCGATATCATAGAACAAATATCCTTTCGTATTTGAAGGATATCCAACAAACCTAAACTTCTTCCCTCGAGGTAAAAGCTTGTTCTGCTGAGCCATCCTAACGTATGCAGGACACCCCCAAATCTTAACATAACTAAGATTCGGTTTCCTATTGGTCCATATCTCATACGAAGTCGTAGGAAAAGCTTTGGAATGAATCTTATTCAAAAGACGTGCGGCAGTTAAAAGAGCATAACCCCATAATTAATAGGGTAAATCTGTATAACTCATCATCGATCGAACCATATCCAATAAAGTCTAATTTCTTCTCTCTAACACTCCATTGTGTTGCGGAGTGCCTGAAGGAGTATATTGAGCGAGAATCTCATTCTCCTTTAAATAATCGGTGAACTCTGCACTCATATATTCACCGCCTCAATCAGATCGAAGACATTTAATATATTGACCAGTTTCTTTTTCTACTTCATTTCGGAATTCTTTGAACTTTTCAAAGGTTTTCGATTTATGTTTCATTAGATAAACATAACCGTACTGTGACACATCATCGGTAAAGGTAACGAAGTAAGAAAAACCACTGTGAGTAGTTTGACTTATGGGACCACATACATCAGAATGTATGAGTTCCAATAGGTCAGTGGCTCGGTGTCCAAGACTCGAAAATAGGGCTTTGGTCATTTTATCTCGAATACAAGATTCGCAAGTTAGATAAGATTCAATGGTGAGATCATGTATCAAACCATTCTTAGCCATCTGGGTTAGGCGTTTCACGCCTATATGACCCAACCTCATGTGCCACAGTTCAGTATTATTTATATCAGATTGTTTACGTTTATTAATTCCAGTATTAAAGATATCTTGTGAGGTACGCAATATGTAATGACCATACTTGTTTGGACAACAAAGGATCTGAATATTATTTCTATCACATAAATACAAAGAACGATTCTTAATATTTACATTATATCCTCAAGTATCTAATACAAAAATAGACATAATATTTGCCACACATCCTGGCATAAAATAGCAGTCATTTAACAAAAGTCTACCACTGGGTAAGAGAATCTCGCATATGCCCACTGCAACCGCATCCAGAGTCTCGTCACTCCCGAATCGCAACTACATCTCCCCAGATTTCAGCCGTCTACTTCTCGTTAGCACCTGCAACGTATTACAAATATGAATAGGACAAGCAGAATCTAAAATCCAATTAGATGTCATAGTTTCACAAGCCAATGAGATATCAATAATAGGAAAAATAAAAGTACCTGATGTCGATGCTCTTTCCTTCATTATCTGTGCAAGATAGTCCAAACAGTTTCTTTTCTAATACATGACTTTCTGGCAGTGATGGCACTTATCTTCAGAAGCTCTCTTGGGCTTCACTACCTTAGCTTGTGGAGGAACATTGAAGTCTTTCTTCTTCTTTCCTTTTGTCTTATTCCCTTTCGACTTGGATTGGGAAGAAGCGGAAAGTGAAGTATGTTTCGGAAGGTGACTCACAACTCCCTTCTTTAAATCTTCCTCTGTTGTGAGAAGCATCCTATGTAACTCACGATAAGAGCAGTGAATCCCATTCATGTTGAAGTACATAACGAACTGGCGATATGACGCTGGGAGCGAACCGAGAATGAAACTACGTCCCAGAGTTTCATTGAGAGTGAAATCTTGGCGCCTCAATTGCTCGATCAAATCGATCAAATGAAGCACATGCGGGATCACAACCTGCCCCTCATCAAGTTTAGAATGGAACAACTCCATTGAAACTCTATGAACCATGACCCGTTCCTGGTTCATGAACCATTCACGAAGTTGTGCCATCATGCTATATGCATCGTGCATCTCAAAGTATTGTTTCTTAAGCTCAGAAGAAAGAGAACTAAATATGAATGATTTAACTCTTAAATCATCATTCTTCTATATTTGGAAAGTCTCAAATTCTTCAGAAGATGCATCGGGACATATAGCAAGCGGTAATGGACCTTCCAATATGTATCCCATCTTTTCGGAATTGAGGACAATCCTCAAATCCATATCCCAATCCGTAAATTTCTCAGCGCCTTTTAGCTTATTCGTATATAGTATACGAGCAAAAGGATTGGTCGGAGGTGCCGCCATCGCAAATCTATCAAATAAACAGCAAATCAACTGTTAGCAGATAAACAGTTTCATATTATATCAAAACCATTAACTAGATCATGGATTTTTAATCTAAAAATGCCACTCCCAGTATTTCATGCAAAACTGTAATCCCCAAACAGAATACAAAACATACGATAATCAAATCATAACATAATAGTGAAAGGTGGACCCCATGAATATATTTCAGCTCACAGCTTTGACACGTTCTCGCCTACGTATATTTATTAGGTAGACAACTCATTGTCGATCATTCAATAGTGACTCCTGGGTTTTTGGTCCTGGTCGTTTCTCGTTGTGAAAGCTTTGGCACGTTCACAATGAGGTGTACCAAGGTTAAACTTGTCAATGATAAATTCAAGATACTTGCGAAACCCTAACAGTTATGGCACGTTCAGGATTCCGCTTTCGCTTGAATTCACCTAATATCAAATATATCTTGTACAAATAAATTTCTACCGGCCATATCCTCACAGCTTTGGCACGTTCTCGGATATAGTCGCAGAAAATTTATCGATAAGCGGCATTGACAAGACGAACCTAATAATATGCATCAAATACATATTAAATTAAAATCTTACTTTCAAATAGGGATTTTTTTTGCAAAAGATGCTTTTACTTTATTTAATCAAATTAAATAAACACATGCATGCATAAAGTAAAGACAAAATTAAACATTGAATTTTAAAGGCATAATCATATCGGGTGTCCAGAATCAGACTTGCTCTGATACCATTTTTGTTGGGGTTTTATACGAAATTACAGGGTTAGCGCAGCGGAACACGAAAAATCAGAATTTTTCGATTTCAAAATTTTTCTTGGATAAATTAAATAAACTTATTTATTTAATTAACCAATACTTAAAATCTGAAATTTTAACCCAAGAAATCATATTTTCTGTAATTATCGAATGACCCTAAAAATTTTGCAATTTTATCATTTTGGTCCTTAAATAGTCAAATACATATTTAATTGATTCCAAATCATTCCCAAAATGATTTATACATGTCTAATACATGAAAATATAATTTGCAACACAAATCCCCAATTTTTCTGAAATTGTCGAACAGTCCCAGAAATTTCCAGGATTTATAATTTGACCTTTTTGGTTCAAAACATGTCAAGATCAAATCCAATCAATCCCAAATTTAATATACACCATATATACATCCAATTACATCACATATATGAAAATATCCAAATTTGGTGGGGGTTATGAACCCTAATTTTACAATTTCCATAAATTGACAAATTAAACCAAATTCAACAAATTCAACACTTTAATCCAATCCATACCACACCAATCAAGTCTCAACATCATGAAACAACTCAAGAACAATTCTAGGTCATTTATGAATGGCTAAGAAACTCTAGAATGGAAACTTTGATTACTAATTAATCTAATAAGTCTAATTACTCCTAATAAGCTTATAAATTAAACATAAATGCGAAACATCTCCAACAAGCTTCAAACAAATTTAATTACAAACTCAAAGAGTAGAGACATCAACTTAGCAACACAAATTGAAGCTAAGATTAAAAGAAACAATTTCATTGTAGAAGAAAGTATGAAAATACTTACAAAATTCCAAATTTTTGCTTTTGTTTTCTTTCTTTCTTCCACCTTTTCTCTCAACTCACTTTGTAAAATATTTGTGTAACTTGTCTTGTGTTGAAAAATGAAAACAAAATAATTTTGTTAAAATATTTTCCCCTTGGTCGAATAATACAACAAAAATTAAATAACAATTATTTTATTTTTGTTGTATTTTCAGTGGTACAAGTTTTACTCAATTAAAGATAACAAATATCTTACATAAAGTGAAACTACAAATGGACCTATGGTATCAAGCGATTTAAAAGTGAAAATCATTACTTAAGATATTTGTTATATTAATTAATTTAATCATTTAATAATTAAACAATTAAAAAATAAATATAAATATCTTAAATATATGTATTATATTTACATTAAATACCTCAAATACATATATTAATGATATATGTCAAATATCACAAATTGATATTTAAATAATGTGTATTTAATAAAATCAAGTATTAAATACAAATACACATTAATTCGGAAATGACGATTAGGTCCCGATTGCATGTATTTTTTGTTTAACCGTTAAAAGAGTTATAAATAATCAGTATTATTCGTAACAGTTGCCCTAGTGCTCTACGAGTATATTTCACTAGTGAGACTCTAGATTCAAGCATATCTGTTACAAAATCAAATTTCATGTCCATAATTCACTCATCCATAAATTATAACAAACACGGATAAACTCTCTGAATTATACAGGTTGAGGTCACTGCATACGTATAATCCCTCTGTCACAGGTATCCGGATTATTCCAGAGATATAGATGTAAACTTCAAATCTCTATAGATATAATCACGTCGACGTTTCTATTAGCAATCCCTTAATAACACTTAGAACTAATTTCTACAATGTACCACGAGCCCATGGATTTAACAGATTGTTAATTCCATATTGAATACATATGCTCTGTATACAGAACTGACAAATCATTTCTTGATACACACAGGATATCTTGAGCATCAGTCCACACCCAATGAACAGACGGAGGTCTGATTTAAATAGATCGGTGACGTGACTGCCATCTATGTATGAAGGATAACTCATATATCCACAGTGGTATCTCAAGTCAAAGAATCACTATGCTCACTCAACCCAAAATTTTTCTTATTGACGTTCTTGTACCATCCATTAAGAATCTTCGATGAGTCGTTCAGTGTTTATCCGCTATAAACACCTATACGTCTGTATGAGTCTCCAAGACTCATGGTTCATTGAGAAACCATCGGAATCCCAGATTCCAATATACGACATGTATCAGTCTCAACAGGTTTACTTTACTGACCAAGTAGTGTAAACCTTGACCGGGAACTGTCTAAGAATGACAATGTCATGATATAACTCAATGTCAGTTGTGACGCTTTTGCAATAGTATCATAACTAATCATTCTACGGTCTGTTACATCCTTACCATATAAAAGATGATGTTATATAAAAGAAACTGTTCATTTTATTCATAATAAAATGTTACATTAGTATTTACAAGGAAATACATAATAAAATTGGCGCTCAAAGCACCAACCCTAACAACATCTCTTGGTCATTTCCGTTCAGATGCAACTGAGCCCATCCCGATCCGACACCGTTTGAGAGATTTCTTATTTCCGAGTTGGAGTTGTTGGAGTTGGAGCGCCAATCCGAATAATATATAGTACATTATATTTTATTATTTATTAATAAAATAACTATATTTTCATTTCAAACCTTATTAATGGTAATGTTATTATGTGTTGGGTTTTCTAGGTCTTCCCAAGATCAAATTAAGCTATGAAAACATGTGAATACATCAAAGTAAAGTTGCGGAAATACTCACTTTGATCGGATTTGCGATGCGATGAAACACAAAAATTTCTTCATCCTTGAAGCTCTCGGCAATGCCTCACTTTTGTGCTCCTTGATTCGGTCAAGCCCATCCATGGATGTCCTCCAAGCTCCAAGCTTTGATTTGTGATTCCAGGCTCATGAATGGGTTTCCCTATCACATTTGAATGACCCATTGGATGTGCTAGCATCATAGAAAAATTTTCCACAAATCTTTCCTTTGAATTTTGTTGTTCTCGGCCAAGCAAAGAAATAGAAAGGAAATTTTCACCAAGGCCGAATGGGAGAGAAGAAGCTATGTGAGTTGTATTGATTTCAAAAATCAATTCAAAATGATATACCAAAAATTAAATAAATGGTATTAGTCATTCAAACCATCACAATTGAGTGTTTCACACTCAACCATCAACCAACAACTTCCATCACAATAAAGTGATAAAGTTGACTTGTGATGTGACGCGTGTGTGACTTGTGGGCCCTACTTGATTCAAAATACGAGTGGGCCCGCAAACACTCATGGGCTCGGGTTCGCTAATTCCGAATTAATGAATTTTCCGTTGCGACGTAATTAAATTAAATTTAATTAAATAATTATGTCTAGCAAAATTACTATTCACATCGCTAGCGAATTAATTCTAAATTAACTCGTTCGCCCGAATTAAAATCTAATTTTAATTCTGCGTCGAAATCTAATTTCGTATAATATATCGAATATATTATTTTATCGATTAATTTCAAATTAATCGTTCTCTCTCTTTAAATAATATTTTATCCCAGATGAAATATCTCCGTAATTAATCCTAGATTAATTTTTTCTCTCTATTAATTAATCTCAGATTAATTATGTGCGAGTCATACGTCATCGGTGAATCTTCGGGAAGCGACCCATGAGATCCCCGGATATGTTGGCAGTAAATCGGTCATCGTACTATCCGAACACGTACGTACCTAGTACTACGTTTTACCGATTTACAAGACATGGTTGGCTTCTAGCAAAGCACCGTGCCTACCCAATTCTCCAGAAATATTCTTAAAGGAATATGTAATCTAGATCAGGCGTAATATATGTAGTATTGCGTATTGTGATCCAGTATCGGATGTCACGTGCTAGGCCTGGGGCTGGAATTGTGTCTGCCCCGTACGAAGAACATATCGGATCTCTGGTAACTAGTCTCTATAATCGGATAATCATGACCTAGTCATATTATCCCTATGACTGCAGTACTAAAGAGTACTAGTTCTGTATCCTGCGTGACCATCATCTCCATTTGACTGGAGTGATACTTCCATCTTGACATTACACCCAATGCACTACGATTCTCAATATACCCAGAAAAGGCGTACAAAGAACCGGTTAAAGCCATGGACGACCAAAACCAAAGTATATTGATTGTCGCAAGTATTAGCGGTGTAAGTCTCAGGTTAAGACCAAATACACATACCCTGATTCGGACTTCCATAGACACAGAGTCATACTACCAATGGAATTCCGAGGGATCCATCCAGAGCGAAGCTGTTTCCATACCATCGGTAAACACAACCTCCTATTACACTTGCATGAGTATCCTATACCTAAATATATGAGAACTATGTCGTTATGCTCCCATAACACGCACAAATGCAATACTAGTCTATTCCGCATTATCGATGTCCAATCTCCATAATACTCCGACTAGGGATGTTTTATTGATTAAACCTTCATGGATTTATATTGTCTCATATCTTATCAATCCGGAACTAATCATATGGACTTTTATCATTTATATATCCCGGTAATCTAATTACAAATGATAAAAGAGAAATTTCCTTTGTCACATAGTTAATTTGTACAACAACACAATGTTCTGTACAAATAGTGATGCTATGGGACATAATTGTCCAACAATCTCCCACTTGGCCTATAGCCAATCACTCAAGTGTCTTACACTTGAACTATGTACGGGTCACTCAAACTTCTACTGAGAAAAATGCTTTCGTCAGCGGATTTGCAAGGTTATCATCTGATGTGATTTAGTCGATCATCACATCGCCACGATGTATGATCCGAACGAACCAGATGAACAGTTGAAGTATATACTTGGATCGTTGATGAGACCATTAATTCTTTAGCCTGTGTTGTAGCCTAGCTCAGCTGCTAACAGAACTACACCTAATCTGATTAGGATTATTATAGATCCTAAGTGCTTCTATTGCTGCCTCAGCTGCAGCAATATTCGGCTTTTGTTGTTTATTCGGCAACAGTATCTTGCTTGGAAGATTTCCAGATCACTGTTCCGTTATTCAAACTATATAGTACCTTTATTACGATTTATAGTCGTTTTAGTCGGTTTGGAAACTTGCACAAGTGAACCCAGTCACTTTAAGTTCTCCTTCTCCATAAGTTTAAGAAAGCATCCTTAGTTCATCTAAGATACTTAAGGATGTTCTTAACATCAATCCAGTGACTATCACTTGGATTGGCCTGATTGTGACTCCATACGCTCAAAGCATATGAGACACCAGGTCACGTACATGTCTTTCAATGTACGAGTTCTCGGAGAGTGCCAATAACTTTTAGATCTATCCCAGTAGATCTTTATTCCTAGAATAAAGGTTGTTTCTCCCAAGAATTCTACGGAGAATTTTCATGAAAGCCAAGCTTTCACCGATTGTATTATGGGAATGTCATTTCCAAGAAATGATATATCATCATTATTTAGGACAATCACTATCAGTGTGCTCCCACTAACCTCCTTATATACACAAGAATCATCTTCGTTTTGAATTAAATCATATACCATTATGATTACATCAAAACGATAATTCCAAGAATGCAATGCTTGCTTCAATCCATAAATGGATCGAATTAACTTGCAAACCTTGTTTGCTTGTTTTGGTACAACAAAACCGTCAGGATGTTGTAAACATCCTCCAAAAGGTTTTAGTTTAAGGAAAGCGATTTTGACGTTCAGCTGCCATATTTCATAAATGAAATATGCAGCATTAGCAAGCATTATCCAAATGGATTTAACCAAGGCAACTTTTAAAGGTTTCGTCGTAATCGACACAATGTTGATAACAATACATTTTCGCTACAAGCCTAGCTTTGTACGTTAGTATGTTGCCATCCATGTTTGTCTTCCTTGAAGACTCATATTGTACCAATAGGCACAATGCCTTCCGGTACATCAACCAGTGTCTAAACTTGGTTGGTATACATGGAATCCATTTCGGACATCATGGCACTTTGCCATAAAAGGGAGTCGATACCTTGTATTACTTCCTCATACGTAGTCGGTTTGTCTTCCTCAATAAGATTGACATCTTCTCGAGGTGAGATCAGAAACCCATACCTCCCAGGTTGTTTTCTGACTCTCTCTGACTTACGCGGTTCTTATGTATTCGAAGATTATGGTACAATTTCATCTTTGATGAACTGTTTGTGTTCCATTAAGGTTCAGTGTCTGGAACAGTATTACTCCGATTTTCATCGAGTTTTACTTTCCTCCCACTTACCACTGCATATAGGTATTCCTCTTAGGAAAATAGAATGGTGAGCAACAATTACATTGTTCTCATGTGAGTTGTATAAGTACTATACTTTGGTTTCCCTAGGATAACCCATAAATTAGGCACTTATCCGATTTGGGTTTTAGTTTGGTATCATCCAAACATTTGCCTAGCATTCCCAAATCTTCAGGAATGAGAAAACCCGGTTTCTTTCCTGTTCATATCTAATATGAAGTCTGTCAAACAGATTTTCATGGAACCTTATTCAAAATAAGGGTTATACTATTTAATGTGTATCCCTAGAAGGAAAATGGTAGCTCAGAGCGACTCATAATTAACCTTATCATGTCCAACAAAATTCGGTTTCTCCATTAGGACACACCGCTCAATTGAGGTGTTCCGGGAGGAGTCTATATTGAAAGAATACTATACTCTTTCAGGTATTCAAGAAACTTATTGCTTAAGTATTTTCCATTACGGTCTAACCGTGACGGTTTAATACTTTTGCCGATATGTCTATTTACTTCGTGTCGAAACTCTTTGAATTTATCAAAATTTTCCGATTCGTGTTTCAAAAGAAACACATAACCATAACGCGATGCCACATCCGTAAAGGTTACGAAGTGTTCATATCCACCTCTAGCCTAGCTAGATATGGGCCCACTTACGTCACTATGAATGAGGGCTAACAGATCGGTGGCACTTGTATTTTTTACCAAGTAAAAGGTGTTTTAGGCACTTTACCTAATAGACTAGATTCGTAGACATTATTTCAAAAGAACCAAATTTGTCCTAGTACCCTCTCTTCAAAAGTGTGGATATACGAGTCTTGTTTAATGTGTCCCAGACTACAATGCCACAAATAAGTCTCAACTGATTAAATCAGTTTGAGCTATTTATTTTTCATGTTATACGTTTGAGATTCATTTATATTCAAAATATAAATACTGTTATTCACATCTAATGTGTTTATCTCAATATCATCTTTATAAAATGAAACACTTTAGTGTTCTAGAATATAAAGGTATACCCACAACGAGTTATACTCTAATATAGAGATAATGTTTCTAGTCAAACTAGGTACATTATAACAGTTTCCTAATTTAAGTACATACCCAAAGGGTAGTTCCTAAACTAAGGATTCTATGACTAAAACAGCGACTATTGTTCCATTTCCGACTCGTAGGTAAATCTCAACTGAAGTCAGTCTCCTGCTAATCAGCAGATTCTGCACACCAGTACATATCTATGTACCACATCTAGTATCAAAATCCAATTTTGAAACTAATAGTGAACATGTTTATGACAAACAGACTTGAAGTCGGAGCCTTGCCCCTCTTCACTTCCTTCATGTATGCCTTGTCCATACGGCAGTCACGCTTCCAGTGACCCCGTTTGCCACAGTTTAGGCAGACATCTTGGGATATGTCATTTGTCTTCCTAGAAGACTGTGATGATTTTACCTTTGCCCTTTTCCACACCCTAGAAGCCTTCGGCCAAGCCTTGACCTTCTGGGCTGTCGAAGTAAGATGCGTCTTGCGCTTCTTGCCCTTTTGCAAACTCTGGCTTTGTCTCCTTGAGCATAGCCATTAACTCTCCAAGAGTTTTCTATTGCAATTAATATTTCTAAGATCTAAGTATAGATCTATGAAGATCCTTCAATTTCAATATCATACTATAAGGATCTAATCCTTAATTCTAACGAAGAAATTAAGGAGTCTTTGTGGCAAGCATAATGGATTGAGCACTAAAGTTATCATCACATGAATCTTCCAAAGATCATGTTCTACTATTTGCTCAACTCCGGGCTTAGGCCCGAGATGTGATTCTATAAAATAGAATAACTTCTCAATTTCCTAAGACTATCCTGAGGTTTTATTCCCAATATGAAAATTAAAGCCGTTTAAAGACATTTTCCAGGTTTATGTTTTAAACGCTAATATTTCATTTATCTTGATTGCTATAGTCCAACTATCCAATCAACGATTTCAGGTACTATTGATTATAATGATTACTATAGTCTAACTATATAATCAACTATAATTTAATTATTTAAATTCAAATATATTGATTACTAAAATCCAATTATATAATCAGCTATAAATGAATTAGTTTGAATACAGTCCAACTGTTTAATTTAAAACAACGATTAAATATTAGTCCAACTAATATATTGATATAAATGACGAAAAATTGAAATGAGCGCGTATTGGCAAATATCTAAATGAAATTGCAAATTTAATACTTGCCTCCCACTATTTTTCGGCGGGCCTCTAACCCTCTGTTGAGTACTCGGGAAACCTTGTTTCCTAGTGGGCTAGGATCCTGTTAAATAACACACAACCTTGACTATGGCCAACAAATTGTATGATATTTAAGTAGGTAGATCTCTAAGATCAATTGGATCTCATCCAATTCCTAGATCCAGTAGGTGGACATCCAAATCCGAAACATATATCTAATATATGCCAATATATCCTGTTGACGGCTGATTTTGGTCTCAGGGCAATATGAGAATATTACTCCCGAGACAATTCTCCCTCAATAGTGAATTTGTTTGGTTATAGGGGAACCAAAAGCCAACTTAGCAAAAGACAGATAAATACGCCAATCAACAAGGAGATTTAACGTGGTTCGGCGGATCTTGGTCCGACCTACGTCCACGGGCGCAAAAAGGATGATACTTTTATTACTCAAACACGCTTCTCAGCTCTCTCTTTTGTTTACAAGTCTCACAATAATGATCTTGATCTCAACTTTTCACTTCCTCCTTTTATGCACACTCTACCCTTCTATTTATAATAGTGTAGAAATCATATTCCTATTTGTACAAGAATTTCCTAGTTGAAACAATTTCCTTTTCCCATAAGGATTCCTAGTCAAAACTATTCCATTTTCCCATAAGGATTCCTAATCAAAACTACCCTTACTTTCTTTATCCTACTAGGACACTGACTTATCAGTTTACCCCATGAAGGTAAGATAACTTGTCATCTTATCCGTAAAAACATGATGCCTTATCTTCCTGAGCACGCCTCGCCATGTGCTCGGTCTTCATGAGGTCGGCCATAATGGTCCATTGAAACGAGAATGCTGTTGTCGATCTTATAATGCCCGGTCATCCGATCTTATGCGGTCGGGTTACAGATCATAAGTGCTCGGCCCCTAACTTATGTGGTCGGGTCGGTATTAATGATCTCGATCAACAATGGAGTTACCATTTTACCCATGTCGTACCACTTAAATATCATAGTGCTTAAAAAACACCATCAACATCTATCCCCTAGTTCTCGGTAACAACGAGTTTGCGAGTTGATGCCGGGAACTATAAAAAAAGATGGTGTGCCGATGAATCCGTCGGTGGTCACTCCAGAAACCGCAGAGAAAAATGCCTTGGCTGCAAATCTGGTCATTCCTGCCACCTTCATGTGCTCAGTCAACAAGGATCCCTATATCTACCCGTGGAGAAAATGCTTTGCCCTTATGCTGATGACGATCGACTCGGTGGGACGTAACCCGACCCCGAGCTGAGAAGAACATTTGGCTCTGGGGGAATGTCACATCCCCAGACTAATAGAGCCGACTCGGTGGGACGTAACCCGACCCCGAGCTGAAAGAACATTTGGCTCTGGGGGAATGTCACCTCCCCAGACCAATAGAGCCGACTCGGTGGGACGTAACCCGACCCCGAGCCGAAAGAAAGACTTGGCTCTGGGGGAATGTTACATCCCCAGTCCAAAGAATCCGACTCGGTGGGACGTAACCCGACCCCGAGCTGAAAGAAAGACTTGGCTCTGGGGAAATGTTACATCCCCAGTCCAAAGAAGCCGACTCGGTGGGACGTAACCCGACCCTGAGCTAAAAGAAAGACTTGGCTCTGGGGGAATGTTACATCCCCAGTCCAAAGAAGCTGACTCGGTGGGACGTAACCCGACCCCGAGCTGAATAAAGACTTGGCTCTGGGGGAATATTACATCCCCAGTCCAAAAAAGCAGACTCGGTGGGACGTAACCCGACCCCGAGCTGAATAAAGACTTGGCTCTTGGGGAATGTTACATCCCCAGTCCAAAGAAGCCGACTCGGTGGGACGTAACCCGACCCCGAGATAAAAGACTTGGCTCTAGGGGAATGTTACATCCCCAGTCCAAAGAAGCCGACTCGGTGGGACGTAACCCGACCCCGAGCTAAAAGAAAGACTTGGCTCTGGGGGAATGTTACATCCCCAGTCCAAAGAAGCCGATTCGGTGGGACGTAACCCGACCCCGAGCTGAAAGAAAGACTTGGCTCTGGGGGAATGTTACATCCCCAGTCCAAAGAAGCCGACTCGGTGGGACGTAACCCGACCCCGAGCTAAAAGAAAGCCTTGGCTCTGGGGGAATGTAACATCCCCAGTCCAATAGAAGCTGACTCGGTGGGACATAACCCGACCCCGAGTTGAATAAACCATAAGGCCTCGACGGAACAAAATCCAGCCCCGTGCCGAATAACCAAGCGGCCTCGGCGGAATGAAATCCAGCCCCGAGCCGAATAAACAAGTGGCCTCGGCGGAACGAAGTCCAACCCCTAGACGAATAAACAAGTGGCATCGGCGGAACGAAATCCAACCCCTAGCCGAATAAACAAGTGGCCTCGGCGGAACGAAATCCAGCCCCGAGCCGAATAAAAAAGTGGCCTCGGCGGAACGAAATCCTGGCCCGAGCCGAATAAACAAGTGGCCTCAACGGAACGAAATCCAGCCCCGAGCCGAATAAACAAATGGCCTCGGCGGAACGAAATCCAGCCCCGAGCCGAAAAGAAACATCGGTCTCGGCGGTACAAGAGCAGACCCGAGCCGGAAAGAAACATCGGTCTCGGCGGTACAAGAGCAGACCCGAGCCGGAAAGAAACATCGGTCTCGGCGGTACAAGAGCAGACCCGAGCCGGAAGAAAACATCGGTCTCGGCGGTACAAGTGCAGACCCGAGCCGGAAATAAACATCGGTCTCGGCGGTACAAGAGCAGACCCGAGCCGGAAAGAGACATCGGTCTCGGCGGTACAAGAGCAGACCCGAGCCGTAAAGAGGCATCGGTCTCGGCGGTACAAGAGCATACCCGAGCCGGAAAGAGACATCGGTCTCGGTGTTACAAGAGCAGACCCGAGCCGGAAGGAAACATCGTCTCGGCGGTACAAGAGCAGACCCGAGCCGGAAGGAAACATCGGTCTCGGCGGTACAAGAGCAGACCTGAGCCAGAAAGAGACATCGGTCTCGGCGGTACAAGAGCATACCCGAGCCGGAATGAGACATCGGTCTCGGCGGTACAAGAGCACACCCGAGCCAGAAAGAGACATCGGTCTCGGCGGTACAAGAGCAGACCCGAGCCGGAAAGAGACATCGGTCTCGGCGGTACAAGAGCAGACCCGAGCCGGAAGGAAACATCGGTCTCGGCGGTACAAGAGCAGACCCGAGCCGGAAAGAGACATCGGTCTCGGCGGTACAAGAGCAGACCCGAGCCGTAAAATATATATCAACAGAACGAACTCGGCGATACAAGAGCAGACCCGAGCCGTAAAACAAATATCAAAACCATTATGTGGGCCATAACAAACAAGCATAATCAAATGTCAACCTAAGATAGAAGAGGTCTTACTCACCTTTTTGGGATCCGTTGTCTTTCTTGCAACTCTACAAGGGTCACTACAAGTAAGGCTCTTCTTAATACATCCTCTTTGCATCTCAGCATTCAACGCATCTGACCGGATGACTTCCGCTATCAACTTGGTCGACCTAAAAAACCGATTGGTCTATGTACACACTGAGATAGCCTTCTTTCACCAAGTCTTCCACCTGCTCCCGCAGGTCTCTGCACCCATTCGTGGGATGTCCCCTTACGTTATGGTAGATACAGTATGCCCTACTATTTCCCTCCTCAATCGGGATCCTCCTCAAATTAGGCTCGACCAACAGACCTTTACCCTGGATTTCCCGAACTATCTGGTGAAGTCCCTGACGATCGGTGATTTCCATCTTCTGCCATCGTCTTACTACGTGAGCTACTTTTTGTTGAGTTCCCCACAGACGGCGCCAACTGTTGACGGCTGATTTTGGTCTCAGGGCAATATGAGAATATTACTCTCGAGACAATCCTCCCTCAATAGTGAATTTGTTTGGTTATGGGGGAACCAAAAGCAAACTTAGCAAAAGACAGATAAATACGCCAATCAACAAGGAGATTTAACGTGGTTCGGCGGATCTTGGTCCGACCTACGTCCACGGGCGCAAAAAGGATGATACTTTTATTACTCAAACACGCTTCTCAGCTCTCTCTTTTGTTTACAAGTCTCACAATAATGATCTTGATCTCAACTTTTCACTTCCTCCTTTTATGCACACTCTACCCTTCTATTTATAATAGTGTAGAAATCATATTCCTATTTGTACAAGAATTTCCTAGTTGAAACAATTTCCTTTTCCCATAAGGATTCCTAGTCAAAACTATTCCATTTTCCCATAAGGATTCCTAATCAAAACTACCCTTACTTTCTTTATCCTACTAGGACACTGACTTATCAGTTTACCCCATGAAGGTAGGATAACTTGTCATCTTATCCGTAAAAACATGATGCCTTATCTTCCTGAGCACGCCTCGCCATGTGCTCGGTCTTCATGAGGTCGGCTATAATGGTCCATTGAAACGAGAATGCTGTTGTCGATCTTATAATGCCCGGTCATCTGATCTTATGCGGTCGGGTTACAGATCATAAGTGCTCGGCCCCTAACTTATGTGGTCGGGTCGGTATTAATGATCTCGATCAACAATGAAGTTACCATTTTACCCATGTCGTACCACTTAAATATCATAGTGCTTAAAAAACACCATCAACATATCCAATATATTGCCTAACCTTTTTCCTCTGAATAAACTAAGCCTTGGCTTTGGCACAACAAACTTAATGATTCCAGTTAAGCGGGACCCATTAACCTTGGAAAGTTTCGTAATCGATGTCGATGGACAAGAAGTGATCTTGACTTTGGCCAACAAATCACAACTTGGACAAGACATGCGATATGGAACAAAGCCTTCATGATTCAAACACATCCGCGATGGACAAAGGCCTTGACTTTGGCCAACAAACCAGTGTCAATATTGGATCTTGAGAATGAATCATTCAATGGAAGGAAAAACGCTTAATATATGTTGAGGGTTTTTCTCGTAATTGGCAACCAATTAATTATCTTTGATTAGGTCTCATCATACACCCTTAAGCATGCATTCTAAAAGCATAATAAGGCGCGATAAATAAATTAATAATGATATGCGAATGGATATTTAAACAACTTGTTCCTAGAATAAATCTCTCCCTTTTCCTCTCTCCCGGCTAGTACTATTCTTACTTCTACCCAATTACATAACACTTCTAAAGAAACCCCATTTACATTGAGGGGAATAGGTGAGAAGAGAAATACAAAGAGTCAAGAGGTAATAGGCTGGACACGCAGGTCCAATTTAATAAATTCTAAATTTATTACAACAATTTCCAAAATTGCCCTCACCCATCTAATATCCATCTGATATTCATTATTCATACATCACATCTATGTATTCACACAAAGCATGTTATCAATCAATCTAATCCAATTAATTAATCTGAAATTAATGACCATCCAATGTTCAAACAACAATTTGATTCGCGCGAGTCAAACTCGTTTTAAGAATAAGTACTCAAAGTACGAATTCTTGAATTATATCAAACTACAACATTAAATCCAATTTAATTTGTATTGAATACTAATTATTTATTTAATTTTAAATTAAATAATTACACTTTATTAATGAGCCTTTGCGACTTAGATTCTAAATCTAATCATTACGGGTCTCAAAGCCCAATTAACATCTAATGTCAATTTAATTAAAGTCCAATGGGCTTTCAATTAATTTATAAGGCATGGACTTTGGCAACCAAAGTCCAATAAGGAATCACCCTTTGCCAAAAATCAATTTAGGCCCATTAGGCCCAATTAAAATTCTAAAGGTCCATTATATTATATTTGGACTTTATGGATACGTTTTTGTGCCCAATTGGATCCAACCAATTAACCTAAATCAAACTTGGCCAAACCAAGCCCATTAGGCCCAAATACAACTTTACAAGCCCAATTCCAAATTTAGCCCAACTAATTAAATTCCAATATTCCCAATATCATAATTTAATTAATTCAAGTGTATTAGCCATAATTAATTATTCAAATCAATATTTCCAAAATACCAATTTACATAATTAATCATGTTTATCATCATCAACACATGTCCAACATTATTGAATCAAAAAATCATCTCATTACATGCTATACATGTCACGGTAATTTAGGGTTTTAATGTCCAATTCCGATTTCAATCCAATTGAATCTCAAATCAACATTTCCCAAGTCTTTCAACTCATCCAATGATCAAAAGAACAAAATTCACCATGACTTTAGGGTATATAAACTTTCGGCCAAGCCTAAATTTTGGGGAAAAATTAATCCAATTCAATTTTCATCAAATTGATCATGCATAACTCTAAGTTATCATCATTCAAGCATACTCAATCAAACAATTTCATCAAATCATGCTCAAATCAATTTTACCCAAATTTTACCCTAAATCAAATTTCATGCTTAATCAAGGCTCTGATACCATTGTTTGGTTTTCTAGGTCTTCCCAAGATCAAATTAAGCTATGAAAACATGTGAATACATCAAAGTAAAGTTGCAGAAATACTCACTTTGATCGGATTTGTGATGCGATGAAACAAAAAAATTTCTTCATCCTTGAAGCTCTAGGCAATGCCTCCCTTTTGTGCTCCTTGATTCGGTCAAGCCCCTCCAAGGATGTCCTCCAAGCTCCAAGCTTTGATTTGTGATTCCATGCTCATGAATGAGTTTCCCTATCACCTTTGAATG
Organism: Zanthoxylum bungeanum; assembly: GCA_019454045.1. Lineage (NCBI taxonomy): Eukaryota > Viridiplantae > Streptophyta > Magnoliopsida > Sapindales > Rutaceae > Zanthoxylum > Zanthoxylum bungeanum. The sequence goes on along the minus strand of SKCR01031954.1, from coordinate 79,675 downwards.
ACCCCTTGGATGTGCTAGCATCATAGAAAAATTTTCCACAAATCTTTCCTTTGCATTTTGTTGTTCTCAGCCAAGCCAAGAAATGGAGAGGAAATTGGCACCAAGGCCGAATGAGAGAGAAGAAGATGTGTGAGTTGTATTGATTTCAAAAATCAATTCAAAATGATATACCAAAAATTAAATAAATGGTATTAGTCATTCAAACCATCACAATTGAGTGTTTCACACTCAACCATCAACCAACAACTTCCATCACAATAAAGTGATAAAGTTGACTAGTGATGTGACTTGTGGGCCCCACTTGATTCAAAATACGAGTGGGCCCGCAAACACTCCCGGGCTCGGGTTCGCTAATTCTGAATTAACGAATTTTCCGTTGCGACGTAATTAAATCAAATTTAATTAAATAATTATGCCTAGCAAAATTATTATTCACGTCGCTAGCGAATTAATTCTAAATTAACTCGTTCGCCCGAATTAAAATCTAATTTTAATTCCGCGTAGAAATCTAATTTCGTATAATATATCGAATATATTATTTTATCGATTAATTCCAAATTAATCGTTCTCTCTCTTTAAATAATATTTTATCCCAGATAAAATATCTCTGTAATTAATCCTAGATTAATTTTCTCTCTCTATTAATTAATCCCAGATTAATTATGTGCGAGTCATACGTCATCGGTGAATCTTCGGGAAGTGACCCATAAGATCCCCGGATATGTTGGCAGTAAATCCGGTCGTCGGACTATCCGAACACGTACGTACCTAGTACTACATTTTTACCGATTTACAAGACATGGTTGGCTTCTCGCAAAGCATCGTGCCTACCCAATTCTCCAGAAATATTCTTAAAGGAATATGTAATCTATATCAGGCGTAGTATACGTAGTATTGCGTATTGCAATCCAGTATCGGATGTCACGTGCTAGGCTGAGACTGGAATTGTGTCTGCCCCGTACGAAGCACATATCGGATCTCTGGTAACTAGTCTCTATAATCGGATAATCATGACCTAGTCATATTATCCCGATGACTGCAGTACTAAATAGTACTAGTTCCGTATCCTACGTGACCATCATCTCCATATTACTGGAAGTATATTGACTGTCGCAAGTATTAGCTGTGTAAGTCTCAGGTTAAGACCAAATACACCTACCCTGATTCGGACTTCCATAGACACATAGTCATACTACTAATGGAATTCCGATGGGTCTATCCAGAGCGAAGCTGTTTATGTACCATCGGTAAACACAACCTCCTATTACACTTGCATGAGTATCCTATACCCAAATATATGAGAACTATGCCGTTATGCTCCCATAACGCGCAGAAGTGCAATACTAGTCTATTCCGCATTATCGATGTCCAATCTCGATAATACTCCGACTATGGATGTTTTAATGATTAAACCTTCATGGACTCTTATCATTTATATATCCCGGTAATCTAATTACAAATGATAAAATAGCAATTTCCTTTGTCACATAGTTAATTTGTACAACAATACAATGTTCTGTACAAATAGTGATACTATGGGTCATAATTGTCCAACATTATGCATATAAGATGGATATATATGCTGAGAATGACATCGACCTTAGAATAGTAATTTAGTAATACTAGACATTGGATGGTCCGACATTGGGATAATATTACTATTATAAACTACTCTTAAAGTAAATATTCTTAGTCGTTGGTTTTGGAATACGGTCGAATTCCTATAACCGAGAAGACAAACACATGTCGTATATTGGAATTTGAGTTCCAATGGTTTAACCTGATGTACCATGAGCATGGGAAGCTCGTATAGACATGTAGGCATTTGTTGGAGCAAATACTGAATGACTCACAGGTGATTCCTAATAGTTGGAAGTACACACCACCGTCAATAGGAATCTCCTCAAGTCGAGTATTATATGTGATCCTCTAACTATAAGATAACATTGATTTTTTGTGAGATCCTCCACACTTTGATGTCATGTATGTTAGAAACCTTTCATGGTATGACCTCTATATATTCGTTGGGTGTGGACCGATACACTCGTTAATCACGTACGTATCAAGATTGGATTTATCGGCCCGTATATGTACCATAAGGGGTTTAGGTATCCATGTGAGTAAGTCAAGATTCTTAAGACTTTGGCACCAAATCTGATCACCTAGGGTGGATTGTTTTTATCAAAAATAGTTTCTGATTAAGTTGTAAAGAATCGAGGGCATGTCGACATGAGATGTGCATCTTGGAAATTTGATGATGTATTCTATGTTTCCTAAGAACAACTCAGATAACCTACGACAGAGGGACTGTTAAACATATGTGATGAAATCGACTTGTATAGTTCAGGAAGGTCGTTTATGTTCTTCGTGAATTCAAAGGTGGCCGAATTGCGTACATATTAGCTTGGGTTATATGAGAACGTGTCTGAATTTAGAGAGTCTCAATATGAAGTGTACTCATGAAGTACTTGGGTAGCCGATAATTTTTGATAATAAATAATATTCGTTTTTATAATTATCAACTAAAATAATTAAGTGTTATTGGATAACATTGGTTATTTATTTTGACCTAATTGGATTGATTGGATTAATCCAAAATCACAAAAGGGCTTTATCGTAATTTCATAAATATCCCCACCATTTGAGGATATTTTAGTAATTACAAATATGTAATTATAGGTGTATTTGACTTGATTTAATTGGATTTAATCAAAGTGACAAACATTGAACTAATCCATTTGCTAATCTTTATCTTGATTTAATTGGATTAAATCAAAATATTAGACAAATGTGATTAGTCACACCTAATTATATATATTTAGAAAAATTGGATTAAGCCCATCTAAAATTTGATTAAAACTTTAATTAATTAAAAATTTCTTAAGTTTTGCTATAAATAGCAAGCTTGAGGAAAGTTTTAATTAAGAAAAAAGATAAGCTAAATAAGCTTGATAAACTTAAGCTTGTGAAAGCTAAATACAACTAATTCTTGGAGAAATTAGCCTAAGTTAGAGAAGTGTTTAGAGATGCTTTGGAAGATCTCTACAACATTTCATGTAGGAGAAATCAAGATTGTATATTGGAGTGAAGCGTGCTTGCATTGGAATCAATATTGGATCTTGGAGTCAAGCTTGCTAAACCTTGGAAGTTCTCTAACAATTTCAACAAGGAGAAAGAGATTGGATCTTTGTATCAAGCTTACTAGGTAATGTTTGATCTTCTCATAAGCTATGTTCTTCATTAGTGAGTTTTCATTAGTAAGACATATAGTGATGAATTATTTATTGGATGCATAATTACATAGCTTAAAGTTGAAATTAGGCTAATGAATTGTGTTAGAATGCTTTGGAAGTATAAGCACAATATGCTTATAATTGGGTTAATGATGTTCATGTTGGACATGGAATAATTAATTAGAGTTTGGAACTCTAGAATAAACCTTAGAGCTATGACTACCATTCTAGAATTATTTGACAACTTTTGAGTGACCTAGAATGATTCATGAGTTTTTCATTGTGGGATTCTATTTTGGTTTATGTTTTGATTCAAACAAATACATATATGTATTTAGAATACACGTATGTTAGTTGTATAACATGTGTTGTGGTTGGTTTTGATGTTAAAATTGGTTTTAAGGTGTATTGAAATGATGGGAGAAAATTGGAAGTGTTTAAGATTGATTTGAAGGTTAAAATCTTTCACTGTCCAGAGAAGCGTCGCGACACTGAGCATCAGACATATGGGCTTCACGACGAAACACGAGACGTTTAACTCTTGTAGTTTCTCTCGCACTTTTAAGCGTCTCGACTCCCAAACTTCCGCATCACGACACCGAGAGCTAATGAACACTAAAACTTCATTTTCTCCATTTCGGAGTTTCTGGACTATGATTTGGTCCCCATTTTTTCCTACAGACTCGTAATATAATGTTGTTTTCATTAAAATATTTTAAAATATACCTATCCCTAATATCCTTGGGTTAGACCCACTTCTGCTGCGCGAGACACCGATCCGACCCTAGGGGTTCCACAACCGCCCCAATAGGAATAGTTCGAATTTTGTGTCAAAATTTGAAATCTGACCATTGGATCGATAATCCAAACTACCAGAATATTGCCCTCAATGATACAAGTGTTTTAGTATACATACCCATCGTTGAAAGTCTTTGGTTATCGGGTTTGATTTTAAAAGTGAGCTCTTGAAAAGCATGTCAGTGGGTCCCGGGACAAAACGTCTATATTTCTCTACTCAAAAACGATGTCTAGACACTTGAAGAATTTTTTTGAGGTTGAATACGTGTTTCAAGAGTCCGGTTGAGGTAAGGATTTGGTTTATCACCTTGATTATGGTTTTTATTATTAATATATATTATTATATTATGCCTATGAAAATGGTATGAAATGTGATTTAATATTAGCCATGTTTTATGAAAAATATGGGATGGCTCATCGAGCGGCATGTCGTGACCATCATGGTTTGATAAATATGTTTTGGTTTTGGTAAATAACTGCATGCTGATAGAAACTGATTAATTGATTGGATTGGTAATTAAATAAGAATTGGATATATATATATATATATATATGTTGGAAAAATGCTTATTTATAAGCATTTTGAGGCTCATTTTAAGCATGGTCCACTTCGTGTTAGTGGTTGTTATTGAATGATTCGGATACTCCTCCGTGAGTACTTCGAAATGGTATATTCATATGCTTAAAATGGTGCTTGGGTGAATGAGAAATTGTTGCTCAAAGTTCACAATTTTCAAGCCTTTTGTAATTCCATAACAGCTAATTTAATTAGCTTGGTGGTTACAAAGTTTAATCTCCATAAGTGCTAATCTAATTAGCTTGGTGGTTATATAGTTTAATTTCCATTAGTGCTAATTTAATTAGCTTAGTGGTTACAACAATGTGTAACATCTCCCATTATGAAATTTAATTGGCAAGTTAATTTCTATTAATTGAGATGTGTTTTTCTTTTCCTATATAAACAACATCAGTTCTTGTTTTCAAGATATGAAATAGAAAATAGAGAAAGACATAGCACACACACGAAAGATCATTTTCTTTGTTTTGTTAAAAGGAGAGTTCAAACACTTTGTGGTTCGTTGGATACGAGTCTGGTGGTGCCCTTTCTCGTACGTTTCCGTTGTATCCTGGGAAACAATCGTCTCACGTTCTACTGCACCTACGGTAGGGGACGAATTTGTTTTAAGGATATTGTTGTTTTACAACAAGCCTCGGGAAAGTTCTGATTTGCCTCAGCATCAGCATCTGCAACAGCCTCTGCCTCAGCTCTGCCTCAGCCTCAGCCTCAGCTTATCCTCTGCCTCAGCATCAGCATCTGCCAACAGCCTCTGCCTCAGCTTCAGCTTCAGCCTCAGCTTCATCCTCTGCCTCAGCATCAGCATCTGCCAACAGCCTCCGCCTCAGCTTCGCTCATCTTCTGCCTCTGCCTGACTCAGCATCTGCAACAGCCTCTGCCTCAGCATCAGCATCTGCCAACAGCCTCTGCCTCAGCTTCAGCCTCTGCCTCAGCTTCATCTTCTGCCTCTGCTTTCAGCCTCAGCCTCTGCTGTCAGCCTCTGCCTTCAGCCTCTGCCATCTGCCTCTGCCTCTGCTCATCAGTCCCTGCCTCCGCTTTCAGGGTCTGCCGTTAGGGTCTGCTCCGAGGAATAATTATAATTGTAATTTTGTCATATTCGGATTTCCCAATTACCGTGTAATAATTGTAATAATTGTTATCTACAGTCTTAAAACAAATTCGACTCTGTGGATATGGAAATCAGTCCAAACACAGTAGATCCGAATATGGCAGCCTCTTCGGCTGGCCAGAATGTTGTGGCAGCCCCCGTGGCTGACCAAAGTGCAGTGGCAGCCCCTTCGGCTGGCCAACTTGCATCAGCCTCTGGGCTTAATATGGCAGCCGTTGTGGCTGGCCAAGGTATTTCTGCCTCAATGGCTAGACAACCTGTTGGACATGTGAGCCATGTCAATCCTGCTGCGGAAAAACCTGAAAAATTCAGTGGTCAGAATTTCAAAAGGTGGCAACAAAATGTTCTTCTACCTGACCACGTTGAACCTTGCGAGGTTTCTAAAGGAAGATGCTCCTGTACCCAAAGAGGGTGAGATTGATATCCAAGTCATCAGTGCCATTGAAGCTTGGAAACATTCTGAATTCCTATGTCGGAATTATGTGCTGAATGGGCTAAGTGATTCCTTGTACAGTGTGTACGGTGGAATGAAAACAGCTAAAGGGCTTTGGAATCTTTAGATCGAAAATATAAAACTGAGGATGCCGGTACTAAGAAATTTGTCGTAGGCCGTTTCCTAGAGTTTAAAATGATTGATTCCAAAACTGTGATAAGCCAAGTACAAGAACTGCAGATTATTCTAGCAGAAATTCATGCTGAGGGGATGAGTTTAAGTGAAACCTTCCAAGTAGCCTCGATAATTGAGAAACTACCACCTGGTTGGAAAGATTTCAAGAATTATTTAAAGCATAAGCGAAAAGAAATGAGCATTGAAGACTTGGTTCTTAAGCTAAGAATTGAGGAAGATAACCGAGTTTCTGAAAAGAGAGGAATGACTCATGAGGCCAAAGCAAATGTTGTCGAACATGGCCATAAGAACAAGAACCTCAAGAACAAAGGGTCAAAGATGGGTCCTAAAGGAGGAGTTTCCAAGAAATCAAAATTTCAAGGAAAATGCTTCAACTGTGACAAAATGGGTCACAAGTCTTCTGAGTGCAGACTGCCGAAGAAGAAAAAGAAACAAGAAGCTAATGTGCTAGAAAACATGACTCAAGATGTTTCAGACATTAACCTTTCTGCTGTGGTTTCTGAGGTGAATCTGGTGGGTTCTAACCCAAGAGAGTGTGGATTGATACTGGTGCCACTCGACATGTATGCTCAGACAAGAGCATGTTTTCTTCATTTGAGCCTGCTGAAAATGGGGAAAAGATATACATGGGAAATTCAGCAACATCTGAGATAGAAGGTCAAGGAAAGGTGATTCTGAAGATGACCTCTGGGAAAGAGTTGACTCTGAACAATGTTCTGTATGTACCTGAAATACGGAAGAATCTTGTGTCTGGATCGCTTCTGAACAAGCATGGATTCCGGATGGTGTTCGAGTCTGATAAAGTAGTTTTGACTAAAAATGGGATGTATGTGGGAAAAGGGTATGTAACTGATGGGCTTTTTAAGCTCAATGTAATGGTTGTTAAACCCAAAAATATCAATAAAGCTAGTTCTTCTGCTTATATTGTTGAGTATTCTAATCTTTGGCATGGTAGATTAGGACATGTTAATTTTAATTCATTGCGAAAGTTAATTAACATGAATCATATTCCCAATTTTAAAATTGATAACAAACATAAGTGTGATACTTGTGTTGAGGCAAAACTAACAAGATCATCTTTTCATAGTATTGAAAGAAACTCTGAACCACTTGATCTAATTCATACCGATGTATGTGATTTTAATTCAATACAATCGAGAGGCGGTAATAAATATTTTATTACCTTTATTGATGATTGCACAAGATTTTGCTATGTGTATTTAATGAAAAGCAAGGACGAAGCTATAGAGAAATTTGTTCTCTATAAGAATGAAGTTGAGAACCAACTGAATAAAAGAATTAAGGAGTTAAGAAGTGATCGTGGTGGTGAGTATGTTTTCCCTTTTGAATCACTTTGTGAACAAAATGGAATCATACATCAAACCACAGCTCCTTATTCGCCTCAATCCAATGGGATTGCGGAACGTAAGAATCGTACCTTGAAAGAGATGATGAACGCTATGTTAATCAGCTCTGGCTTACCTCAGACTATGTGGGGAGAAGCTGTCTTATCAGCTAATTACCTTTTAAATAAGGTACCACGGAAAGAAGCAGGGAAAACTCCTTATGAAATGTGGAAAGGAAGAGTACCTTCCTATAAATTCCTTCGAGTGTGGGGGTGTCTTGCCAAGGTAGTCATTCCTCCACCTAAAAAGGTGAAGATAGGACCAAAAACTGTTGATTGCATTTTCATAGGATATGCACATAACAGTAATGCTTATCGATTTCTTGTGCATGAGTCTAATGTACCAGATATTCACAAGAATACGATAATGGAATCGAGGAATGCATCCTTTTTCGAATACGTTTTTCCTTGTAAAACTAATTCGAATTCAGATGTGCACAAACGGGCACATGAGACTATCATTGAAGATAGTCAGGACCGAGAACAAATTAATGTTCCAGAGGATCAACAAGTTGTTGAACCTGAACTAAGACGTAGCAAAAGAGCTAGAACGGAAAAATCATTTGGTCCAGATTTTCTGACATTCTTGTTAGAGAATGATCCTCAAAGCTATAACGAAGCGGTAAGGTCAGCTGATGGTGCCTTGTGGAAAGATGCCATCAATAGTGAAATTGAATCCATCTTACAAAATCACACCTGGGAGTTAGTGAATCTTCCTCCAGGATGTAGACCTTTAGGGTCCAAGTGGATTTTCAAAAGGAAAATAAAGGCAGATGGATCAATTGACAAGTACAAAGCAAGACTTGTAATTAAAGGTTATAGACAACGTGAAGGTCTTGATTACTTTGATACTTATTCTCCTGTAACGAGAATAAATTCCATAAGGATGATACTAGCGATTGCAGCTTTGCGCAATCTTGAGGTACATCAGATGGATGTGAAAACAGCCTTTCTGAATGGAGATTTAGATGAAGAAATCTACATGGAACAACCTGAAGGCTTTATAGCTCCAGGACAAGAAAAGAAAGTCTGTAAGTTAGTTAAATCCTTGTATGGATTGAAACAAGCCCCGAAACAGTGGCATAAAAAGTTTGATGACACCATGTTGGCAAATGGTTTCAAAATCAATGAATGTGATAAATGCATTTATGTCAGAGAGACAGAAGTTGGCTATGTCATTTTATGTCTCTACGTTGATGACATACTGATTGTCGGGAGTAATGTCAAAATGGTGAAATCTACCAAGAATATGCTGAAATCCAAGTTTGACATGAAAGACATGGGTCTTGCAGATGTCATTCTGGGAATAAAGATCTCGAGAAGTCCAGATGGACTTATTCTTGATCAGTCGCACTATGTGGACAAAATTCTTGGTAAATTCAACAATGATGATTCAGCTGTGCTGTGGCTAGAACTCCCTTAGATGTGAGTTACACCTATCAAAGAATAGGGGAGATGGTATATCTCAAGTAGAATACTCTAGAGTGATCGGGAGTTTGATGTATCTATCGAGTTGTACAAGGCCTGATATAGCCTGTACAGTAATAAGCTCAGCAGATATACGAGTAATCCAGGGGTTGATCACTGGAAAGCAATAGTGAGAGTACTTAGGTACTTACGTTTTACTCGTAATTATGGGTTGCACTATCATAGATATCCAGCTGTAGTCGAAGGATACAGTGATGCTAATTGGATATCTGACATGAAAGACTCAAAGTCTACTAGTGGTTATGTGTTTACACTAGCAGGTGCAGCTATATCATGGAAATCCTCCAAACAGACTGTGATAGCCAGATCTACAATGGAATCAGAATTCATTGCATTAGACAAGTGTGCTGAAGAAGCAGAATGGCTTCGAAATTTTCTAAGGATATTCCAAGTTGGCCTAAGCCTGTGCCAGCAATTTGCATTCATTGCGATAGTCAATCTGCAATTGGAAGGGCACATAACAATATGTATAATGGTAAGTCTAGACATATTCGTCGTAGACACAATACCGTTAGACAATTACTCTCTACTGGAGTTATTTCGATTGACTATGTAAAGTCAAAGGATAACATTGCGGATCCGCTAACCAAAGGGTTAAATAGAGAGTTAGTTGTGAAATCATCGAGGGGAATGGGACTGAAGCCCATTAGATAAATGTTTATTACGAAGGAAAACCCAACCTTGTTGACTGGAGATCCCAAGATCTAGGTTCAATGGGACAACCTACTCGTAAAAGACATAATTGGATCACTGTGGGGGGTTACCCTCTAGTCCATTCCTATGATGAAATGAAACAGTGATGCTCGTATGGATAGAGGTTAAGCAAAAGCTTTTAATGATTCTTATGCGTCGGGAATCCGAGCAGAGTATTACGAGATACTCTTAAATAAGAAATCACCTATGTGAGAGAGAAGTGGGGCCGCTTCAAAGGGAATTGTACGGGGCACAATTTTAGAAACTCTTGCAGAACCAGGTAGATGTTCATGGCCAAAATGAACATAATAATGAGAACTCAAATGTGTAGGTAAAATATCTGTGTGATATGTGTTCTCCAATTACATGAACGGCAGTACAGTTCAATGACATCGCGTCAACTGTCAGCCAGTAATGAGATATATTTTCACAAGGGAAGGTTCAAAGGCTGTGGCCTACCTATCCTATGCAGGTGTTGAACCGTTGAACTCTTCTAGGTCAAAAAAAATGTTTTATAAAAATAATTTTATTCGACGTTTTTCGCCAATTTCATTCATGTGGGGGATTGTTGGAAAAATGCTTATTTATAAGCATTTTGAGGCTCAATTTTAAGCATGGTCCACTTCGTGTTAGTGGTTGTTATTGAATGATTCGGATACTCCTCCGTGAGTACTTCGAAATGGTATATTCATATGCTTAAAATGGTGCTTGGGTGAATGAGAAATTGTTGCTCAAAGTTCACAATTTTCAAGCCTTTTGTAATTCCATAACAGCTAATTTAATTAGCTTGGTGGTTACAAAGTTTAATCTCCATAAGTGCTAATCTAATTAGCTTGGTGGTTATATAGTTTAATTTCCATTAGTGCTAATTTATTAGCTTAGTGGTTACAACAATGTGTAACATCTCCCATTATGAAATTTAATTGGCAAGTTAATTTCTATTAATTGAGATGTGTTTTTCTTTTCCTATATAAACAACATCAGTTCTTGTTTTCAAGATATGAAATAGAAAATAGAGAAAGACATAGCACACACACGAAAGATCATTTTCTTTGTTTTGTTAAAAGGGGAGTTCAAACACTTTGTGGTTCGTTGGATACGAGTCTGGTGGTGCCCTTTCTCGTACGTTTCCGTTGTATCCTGGGAAACAATCGTCTCACGTTCTACTGCACCTACGGTAGGGGACGAATTTGTTATAAGGATATTGTTGTTTTACAACAAGCCTCGGGAAAGTTCTGATTTGCCTCAGCATCAGCATCTGCCAACAGCCTCTGCCTCAGCTTCAACTTCCGCCTCAGCTTCATCCTCTGCCTCAGCATCAGCATCTGCCAACAGCCTCCGCCTCAGCTTCAGCTTCATCTTCTGCCTCTGCCTGACTCAGCATCTGCCAACAGCCTCTGCCTCAGCATCAGCATCTGCCAACAGCCTCTGCCTCAGCTTCAGCCTCTGCCTCAGCTTCATCTTCTGCCTCTGCTTTCAGCCTCAGCCTCTGCTGTCAGCCTCTGCCTTCAGCCTATGCCATCTGCCTCTGCCTCTGCTCATCAGTCCCAGCCTCCGCTTTCAGGGTCTGCCGTTAGGGTCTGCTCCGAGGATAATAATTATAATTGTAATTTTGTCATATTCGGATTTCCCAATTACCGTGTAATAATTGTAATAATTGTTATCTACAATATATATATATATATTGTATGATTATGATTCACATCCTCATGTAGGATATCTGGTTCATAATCTCATTCTTGGGTGTCTGGTTACGCGGCCTCGTGCGGTATATTTACAGCATCAAAAGTGGTGTCTAGCTCACAACTCCCGTATTCGGTGTCTGGTAATGTGGCTCCAGCTAGCACATTGATTATTCACAACCGCTTGTGGTGTCGAGTTCACGACTCTCGTTTGGGTGACTGGTTATGTGGCCCCATATAGCACATTGATTATTCACAGCTCCCGTATTGAGTGTCTGGTTATGCGTTCTTATGTAGCATTACTCAGATTTATCATTTATGCGTGGTCACATAATAATTTTTCATAAATTGATACATTATATTGATGATACATATTTTATTAATATTTATATATTTATAAATTATATATTTTTCATATACTCACATTATCGATATTGTTTTATAGATATAGATATATATATAATCCCTACTGAGCATGTTGTTTTGCTCACCCCTTCATTAACACATCATATGGTGATTTTAAAGACCAGGACTTCAAGGAGTAGCTTTAACTTGGCAGGATCATGAGTTGTTTAAAGTGGAGATCCCTCGCAACTTATTATTTTTAGGTATTTCGTCTAGATTTTGGGTTCTTTCCTGAATCATTATATATCAGTTTATATAGCTATGAGATGATGCGTATATATTTTTATGGACTTTGTTTTTCATTTTTAAAACTTGTATGGGTGATCAAATTTATTGTGGGAATTTCTATTGTTCATTCTAAATTAATGACCTTGTATTTTTATCGTTTTATAAGTCACCAAGGACATGTGTTTGACTTTGACTCTTTTGCCTTAAATTAAATTTGAAATAATTACATAATTATCATTTACTTTGGTTTTGGATCGTAACAATAATGTAACAATATAAATCATACAAGGGAAGTGACTTGCTATACATCATATTAAGTAACCACACATACCAAATCAGGTCGGTAGTTGTCACAACATCACGGGTGAGCAAGAGATTCATGTCCTGTGTGCGACTAGGAGCGAGAGAGCGAGAGTGGCAAGCGGAACGAGAGAGCGAGAGAGCAAGAGTGGATGTGGGCTAGATCCAGTCATGGTTTCGATTTGAAACCGAAACCCAATCGGAAGGAACCGTCCGGTTCTGGTTCAGGAACAGGAACCAAATCCGATTCTTTCCGGTTCGGTTAGGGTTCTCACCCTAGTCGAACTGGAGGAAACGGACAGTTCCAACATTAGAATCAGAACTGTAACAGTTCCAGTTGGAACCGTTTGTTACCCAAACGGCTACTAGCCGTTGGGCAATACTTGAGAGAGTCCAATGGCTACTAGCCGTTGGGCTCCCTATTTGTTGCAAGGAGTCAGACCGGAATTGAAAATAATTTCATTTTTTAAAATTATTTTTTTAAAAAAATTAATTGAACCGGAACTGTCCAGTCTGGTTCCGATCAACGATTCCATAATCTTATGGAATCGTAATCGTTCGGTTTCGTTCCAAATAGCCACCTCTACTGTAGGCTATGGCCGTTGCTGTGTCCAAGAGTGGTTGTGAGCGAGAGAGCAAGGCTGCAACTTGAATGAGTGCTGAACTTGAGCAATAGAGCAAGAGTGGATGTGGGATTATGGATTTTGACTTTGGAGAAGAGAAGAAGGTGTTTTCCTTTTGTATTTATTTATATCATGTGTTTTTGTCTCTTTTGCTACATTTTGGACTTCTGTTTATTATAAACCGTTTCGTTTTATCGATTCTGTTCGAATTTGAACCGAATTAAATAGAACCGATCAGTTCAACCTAAATGCTACTGATATTGAATCGATTAGCCGAACTAAATGTTATGATTGGTTTGGTTTCATACTCTCGGTTCAGTTCAATTTCAATTTTGCTGACATCCCTAATTTTTACTATAAAATTTTTAGTTATTTGATTGTCGATAATAGCTTTTTATTAAAATAGATAATTTTTTAAGTTATATTATAAAATGAATGAAATAATTTGTGCTAAAATAATAGTATTCAGGACAATTTAACTCTTTTAAAAAATACACTACTCTCAAAATTTTAGTTTCTTCGAGGAGAAATATTTTTTTAAATATATAGAAGCTATACTCAAGTTAAACCCAAACAATTAAAAAAATGAAAAGTTTTCACAATAATTTAAAAAAAAAAAAAAAAAAACTCTTTTAGTCAATAAAAAAAGTCCAATGAACAAAATTTTTATTTTTCAAACTGTAAATTCGTATCTTTCCATCAGACAACATGCTCAGTGGTGGATTGTTTGTTAGAATGTATACCCTAAAACCTATTATGGATGTTATGATTTAAGGCGTAATGTTTTGTAATACATTTTTTATTTATTAATTAAAAAAATATTTATTTTATACACATCGTTAGTCTCTACTACTATTATATTATAGTACTGTTACATTGCGGGACGAAGAAAACATAATATAAATTATGTTGGGGCACATATACACTCATGAAATGACTTTGTGGACAATCAGTAAATTTTCCGATATTTCGATACGATATTGTACAATGTTCCGCTCAGGATAGCCCATAATATTTGAGCCATAACTTTTTCATACGATCTCCGATTTTTACGAATTTTATATCACCGGAAAGATGAGATCGAGATCTACAACTTTCGCGTTGAATAGTTTTCCAAATTCATACCAAAATTAAGTCGAAAACGCAGATCATAAATTCCGATGAATAGTAACTTGGACCTATCTAGATAATTCTTCAAGTTTCTTCAAATTTCAATAATCTTCTAATTTTTAATTGGCCAAGTATAAAAAAGGAACACTATTCATGTATCCCTAAAAATTAAAAAAGAAATAAGGAAAAATGTGAAGGAGAAGAAGAAGAAGAAGCAAGTGCTAAACACCCATTTATCAAACTAAGAAGAAGAAAAGCTATCATGGAGGCTTGAGGAATGAAGAAAAATCAAGAGAAAGAATGTAAGATTCACTTGACCCAAAACTTGATATGTTAGATTTTGAAAGTTTAATGACAAAATTGAGATGTTGGCATGATAAGGATTGTATATTAGTGATAGATAAGTGATGAAAGTGATTGTTGAGTAAGTACCTGTAGACAACAGAAACTGGACGACGTTGTTCCGGGCTCGCGGCCCGGTCAGGAATTCGAAATAACATGGAGTCGCCACCCGGTGTGAACCGGGACAAAGATTTAAGACCGCACTCACCCCTCGCAAGGGAAGACCTCAAACCGTTGGGTTCGGAATGGTCCCTTACTTATGTCATTTGTAATAAATGGATTTGTGCAATATTAACCAAGTCTACACAACATGCTTAAGAACAACCTATTAACCATGCATAAAACAACATCATACTAAACAACCTAATCATGCATAAAAAATAAATATCATACTAAACGACTACATCATGCTTAGAAACAACCAACTAATCATGCATTAAATATCATAATAAACAACCTAATCATGCATAGGAAAATAAATATCATACTAGACAATTAAATCATGCTCAAGCACAACCAACTAGTCATGCATAAAACTATAACATATTAAACATCATAATCATGCATAAAGCAATAATAAACTTAAACGACTACCTCATGCTTAGAAAATAAATAACGAAAATAAGATAAAAGGGTGCCCTCAGGTCTTACCTTTTAAGTCGCTTTCCGGGAGTGCGTTCCACGGTGCCGGAAGGGATATCGTTTTTCTGTTTTCACTGGTCCGCTGTTTCTACTGTTTTCACGGGTTCACTGTTTCTGCTGTTTTCACTGTTTTCGCTTGCGGTTTCCACTTGATGTTTTATTTGTATTCTCACAGTTTCAACTCGTCGTTTTCACCGTTTTCACCCGCGGTTACAATTTGTTGTTATCTCCCTTTTTCACTCGAATTCTTTTTCTCTCTCCTAAATTATCCTTACGTCAAATTAGGTCGAGATTTTGACCACGTTTTCACGTGTGCATGACACATGCAAAGGGACCATCATTCACGGATGCATGGTTAGTGTTTGTGGGCTCGGTTTTGGGCTGGTTTGGGAAGTTAATTGGCGTGTTTCAAGGGCTTATTCTGCTGTGTTTTGAAGTGCAATTCAAGGCAATTTCCATGTGAATTTAAGGACCGTTTGCGTGTTTAAATGGCTAAGGGTTTATATGGTCAGTGACTAGGGTTTACATGGTCAGGTAGTGGAGACGGCAGTGCAGGGTTGGTTTAAGGGTACGGTGCTCGGCTCGGCAAGATGTAGTAGGTTCAGTGAGGAGCTCGGTCAGTGCATGGAAGGGGCTGGTTACGTGTGTTTGGTGCAGTAAGCTAAATGGTGAAGATGGGTAGTGAAGGTGGCTCGCATGTGAAGGTTTTGCTGTGGTGTTGGAGGGTACTCTCCTCAGCAATGGCTTGAGGTGTGCAATGATGTGAGGCTTGTTAGGGCTCAGCAGTGGCGCATGGCAGTGAGGGTTTACGGTTTGATGATCTTGGTTCAGTTGGGGCTGTGGACGGTTCAGTGGCTCGGTCTTGCTGTTGGAGGCGTGAAGGCTGCTCGGCACGGTGCAAGGCAGGGGGAATGTGCTCAGTCTCAGCAGTGGCAGTGGCTAATGGTCAGAGGATGGTGCATGTTAGGGGCTCTCGGATGGTGATGATCATAGTGCCGAGAAGGGGATGCAGTGAAGTTCAAGGGACTTGGCAGTGCTCGGTTAGTGGTATGGAAGGTCTCAGTTCAGTGAGGGTTTGGTGGATGTGCAGGGGCTGCTAGGCTTCTGGCAGTGAGCTGTTGAGTGTAAAGGGCGTGAGGTGTAAAGGCAGTAGGGCTTACGTGGGCAAGGCAGAATGTTGGTGCATAAGGCAAGGTGAGCTCAAGGGGGCTGGTCAGTGGCGTGAAGTGGCTGGTGAGTGTTGAAGGGAAACAGGTCAGTGGCTTCGCATGGGGTTTCTGTATGGGCTGATACCGAGAAGGTGAAGAGTGATCCCAGGTGTGAAGGGTTGTTAGGGCAAGGTTTGGTGAATAGTCGTGAGTGTGGTGTTGTTTGGGTGCAGTTTGGGTGAGTCGCTAGTGAAGGTTGATGAAAATGACCTGGGTTTTTCTGAGAGTGTCTTGGCGTGATCTTTCACGTGAGGGAAGCTAGGGTTTTTATGGTTTCATTTGGAGTGAGAGAGAGAGAGGGACCGTAAATAATGGGTGAAGTTATGGGTAGTCATGGGTGAGGGAATGGTCATGGAGGATGGCATGGGCGGTGGTTGCAGTGTATGGGGTGTGAAGGAATAATGGTTGATTGTGGATAGGTGAGAGATGGGTTGTGATTTGTTGTTTTGTGTTTGGTTAAAGGTGATATGGGTTTCTTCATTTGTTAGTGGGTTTGTTGGTTTGTTTTGAAAATAAAATAAAAAAGAAATGGAGAGTGATGGCCGAATTTTGGTGTAAAATGGGGAATTATTTTTGGTTTGTTGATTGTTATTTTATGTGTGTGAATGGAATGTGCGAAGGGTATATTTTAATTTTGTGTTTTAATTATTCGTTATTTATGTTAAAATTATCATTTAATTGGTTGGTAATTTTTAGTGGTTTAATTTAATTCAAATTAATTTAATTGGTTGGTGAATTTTAATTTGCATGGAAGTTGAAGGGTCACAAGCATGGAAAGTTAGAGAGAGCGAATACATGTGAGAAAGAGCGAGGATAAGGTTCCGAGCGAAGGATAATTCTGAAAAGGAAAAGGCGACGACGAACCCGAAGCAAAACAAGCGAATAAAATCCATCAAAAAGTCAATTCTTGACTTTGCCCTTCCGGCGTCCGCTTCCCGCGACTCCTGCGACACAAAGGAGACTGCCTCCGTACAAGGTACCATCATCGGGACTTACCATGCAAAAATGCAATGCCTACAGTCGCCCCCACTTTGATGGGATTTGTTCAGTGTGTGCCAGTGACAATCCTATCAAAGTTCGTGCAATGCATTTTTACTTACCTGGCTCGCCAGCTGCCACATGGTCTGCCTGCAGTGTTGAATTGAGTTGTGTTTGTGGGTCTTGTTCCCGTGGGTCTTGTTCCCATTTTGAGCTGAGGGTCTTGTTCCCTGAATTGTGTTGTGTTGTGTTGTGTTGTGTTGTGGGTCTTGTTCCCGTGGGTCTTGTTCCCATTTTGAGCTGAGGGTCTTGTCCCCGATTTGAGTTGATATAAGGGTCTTCTTCCCTGAACGGTGGGTCTTCTTCCCGATTTGAGTTGATATAAGGGTCTTCTTCCCTGAACTGCGGGTCTTATTCCCGATTTGAGTTGAGATAAGGGTCTTCTTCCCTGAACTGTGGGTCTTGTTCCCGATTTGAGTTGAGATAAGGGTCTTCTTCCCTGAACTGTGGGTCTTGTTCCCGATTTGAGTTGAGATAGGGGTCTTCTTCCCGATTTGAGTTGAGATAAGGGTCTTCTTCCCTGAACTGTGGGTCTTGTTCCCGATTTGAGTTGAGATAAGGGTCTTCTTCCCTGAACTGTGGGTCTTGTTCCCGATTTGAGTTGAAATAAGGGTCTTCTTCCCTGAACTGTGGGTCTTGTTCCCGATTTGAGTTGAGATAGGGGTCTTTCTTCCCTGAACTGTGATGAAGGTAGGCTTTATTCCTGAACTGAGCTGATGTGGGCCTCGCCCCCAGTATGCCATACCCGGCGGAACTGCTATTGATACTGATATTCTATTTCAACATGTTGTATTGCCTCTCACGAGATAATCTTGATAGTTAGATAGATTTACGCCCTCAACGAATGCTTTCGCGTCGAAACCGAAGAACCTTCAAAGTACTCGACATACTCAAGTCCAATCATCTGAATGGGTGATCTGAGCTAGACTCCTAGTGTGTGTGCGCTAAGGCTCTTTCGCAGCTTGTTCCTTAAGTAGGCCAACTCGGTGATTTCGTTTCAGAGAATCGAACCAGTGGGTCTAACCAACCTGGATGTCTTAATCACATTTTGTGATTACTTCAGCATACTCAACATGATATGGTTTTCTTCATTTTGCTCTTGTCTCTTCCTTCTCATTTTCTTCTTTTTCCTTCTTTTTTTTTTTCTTTTTTTTTTTTTTCTTCTTTTTTTTTTTCTCTGACACACCTACCCTATAAGGTAGCATTTCTCCTCATGGTGGTCCTAATACTCGCCCATGGGTAGCTTCACGCTTATCGGTTATAGGTGGCCTATTTTCTCTTTTTTTTTTTTTCTTGATTTCCAACCATATCATGTATCATAGCATCAGTAAACAAGTGTGGACACCCAAGCAAACGGTCATTCACTAATACATCTCTCTTCAACTAGTCACCTCGATAACTACTCAGGCTTCTACTGCTAGGATCCCGTAATCAAGTGCTCGTGAGTCTAACTGAGATCAATCCATTCAGAATACCGGAAGAGAGCGCGTCTCACACTTATTGTTTCTAGGGTTCTCCCTACAGCATACAATGTCATCACCGGACATACGTCTATCTATCAAAGATTTCTCTCACTCATTTTTTCTTTTCTCTTTTTTTTTTTTTTTTTATCATTTTTTTTTCATTCATTCATTTTAAAGAATTCTTCCTTTCTGCCGCTGACAATGTGGGCCTCGCCCCCAAGATCCATCCCCGAAACTCAAACTCAAATGGGCCTCAACCCGAGGATTCCTCCCCGAAACTGATTCATTCCGGAAACTGATACTGAGTCATTCTTGAAACAAACACTGATTCATTCTTGAAATTGTATTGTTGCCGTTTCTGATTGGCTTGCCTTTGCCGCTTTCCCTTTTTTTTTTTTTTTCATTAAAACCTGCGAATACAAAACAACAGAATAAAGACGTGTGCATGTAATGTGTACACATGCATGTGTAGAGATACTCCCTGTTCTTGATGGGTTGGGTCTTCATTGTGCTCCTCGGTGCTACATGTTTCTCGTCGCCCCTTGATGGTTCCCATCTGTTTGAAATCTGTAAAAACAAAACACAAAACAAGAATGCAAGTCACGTGTATGCATGTATGTATTTCCTATTCCGTTGGGTTAGGTCTTCTGCCCGTTCCCTTGGTGACTGCTCAGTCTTCTTTTCCTCAGGCAGAGCGCTGCTTCAGCCTGTCTTTATTGATCAGCTCAGTGAACTCATTCCTCTCCAAGTCTAATAATCTCACTGCCCCCATTTTTTGTAGCTTGTGTAATTCTCCTTTCCAAAACCACATATTGAGAAACTAACTCCTGAAAGATTATCTTGTTCTTCTTTGAAAAGTAGAGACTCAAGTAAGGGAGTGAAACACAGGTCTTTATTCTCATTAAAAGAGGGTCAAACAAGTAGACAAAATCAATGTCTTCAAAATGCAGGATTGAAATCACACACACTAAGTAGAACAGTCTCGTCATTCACGGCATTGCTTTCTTCCTTGGCCTAAGGTTCTTCGCCGTTGTTAGCCTCTATCCCCATGAAAGAAGTTGAGTGGTTGAAATCTTGGAGGACGAAGCTTTCAGGTAGGCCGGAGTTGATCATGTAGGTGGGTGGTGGAACTGAGTGATAATTTGGTAGGGGATTGCGGTGTGTTGTGGTTGTTCTTTCTCGGGGTCGGGTATTTTGTGAGCATCGATGAGGTTTTGGATTTCATGCCTAAGGCGGGGACAGTTGTCAGTGTCATGGCCTTTTTGTTGGTGGAAGTGGCAATATTGGTTCAAGTCAAAATAGTGAGGCACAGGGTTTGGGATCGGTCTAGGGTCTAAAGGCTTCAGGAGTCCTTGTCCTTTCAACTTCTCAAGCACCTTTGACATAGGTCTACCAAGATTAGAGAATCGCCTATTTCCGACAGTAGCGACCTCGGCAGTAGTGGGCTTGGTCTCAGAATGCCCCCCAAAAGTCTTCCTATTTTGGCCATAGAACTTCCGATTCTCGACTTCTTCCTCCTCGATATCCATAACAGTCTCTCTCAGCTGTCGAAAGTCCATGATCATGGAGGCCATCCTCCTCAGCTTACCATAAATAGAGGGCTTGGTACCCTTGATGATCATCTTTATCTGGTCCTTCTCCGAGGGCCGAGTCTGCATCTTCAATAATTGTCCTCTCCATCGGTCCACATACTCTTTAAAATTCTCCTCCGGTTTCTGCTTGATGTTCTCCAGATCACGGAGTGATAGATCAATCTCCAAATCAGTGACATACTGTTTCAGGAAGGCATCAGCTAACTCCCTCCAATCTTCCTTCACTTTCTTCTCAAGGCTATGATACCAAACCACAGGTGCCCCCTCGAGTGACATCCCGAACATCTTCTGTACTTGGCGCTGAGATAAGCCAACTGAACTCATAACTGATACATACTGTCGGAGATGCACCCTCGGATCCCCATTCCCATTGAACTTAGCCATATCAGGCATCTTGAACTGTGCTGGCAGCTGTTCTTCGAAAGTCATCGATTCATAATCCAGCAGATCTTCATCTTTTCCCTTCATCTTGCGAGTAACTGTTTCTACCTGATCCCGGAGTTTCTGTAATTCTGCTTGAGACCCGGCTATCTTTCCAGCGGCATACTCAGCCATATCATCATCAAACATTGGAATATCATCATTAACCCTGTTTGGAGGCTCCTCATGCCTCACATTTTCATAACCTCCCCCAGCACGGGGTACAACTATATTAGACACAGCAGCAGTCAGAGCTTGCAACTGTTCGGTAATCTTGGCGAAATTATTTTCCAGCTGATCCACGCGGGATATCTCATTTTCTGATCCACTCATATTTGTTATTGTCCTCTTGACAAGTCTTCCTTCTTCCCTAACCCAACGGGAATCTATGATGGCTTTTTAGACACAAAAAGGGTTAACATGATGCATGTATGCATGACATGTGTGCAATGCAAATAAACTTATAAAAGAATTTACGCTAATCGGTCCGTCATCATTTTAAAGCATTCAATCACACTATTGCGTAGTGCAAACTTGTCCCAGTTGAAAAGGCCCAACATGTTTACACTTTGCGATAATATAACTAAATAACTTCAAATAATAAGAGGCCTAAACACAAAATAGCCCATTAGCATTTTAGAAGCTTTTGGCCTAATTGTCAAAGGACATGAACTTGTCCCTGTTTAAATGGCCCAACAAGTTCACATTTATTGACAAAAAGTCCAACTGAATCCAAATGATAATGGTCAAAAACACAAGCATAAATAAGTAATTTTTACTGGTCACAAAACTAAGGTTCATGTGTAAGTCCTAGGAATGTAAACAAAGGCCCTTATTGACAAAGGATTACCCACAACTAGGACTCCCCACTCAAGGGTTCAAACGACCGAGTGAGTGCACCTTATATGTCAACAAGTTAAGGTATGTGACTAACTGTCAAATGGACTTCCCGTTGTAGATTCCCCAGAGGGAGGGCGGAGCAAGGCTCACTGTGGATACCCAAGCCCCTTAGGCTCTTATCGCTTGGTGACAGGAATAAACAACGAGTCATGAGATGATTATCTAGATGCCTTCGCAGCTTTTCCTTATAAAAAGGTAGTGAGTGAAGGAAGACACCAACCATCCCCTAGGAAAATGATTATCTAGGTGTCTTCACAGCTTTTCCTTGTAAAAAGGTAGTGAGTAAAGGAAGACACCAAACATCACCTAGCCCTAACAATGCCTTTGATTAAATTCCTTAAACTTACAGTAAACATGGTTAATTAAAACACAAATCCAACCATTACAAGACATGTTTCGAGGCCGATTCTCTATCCCCAGTGGAGTCGCCAGACTGTAGACAACAGAAACTGGACGACGCTGTTCCGGGCTCGCGGCCCGGTCAGGAATTCGAAATAACATGGAGTCGCCACCCGGTGTGAACCGGGACAAAGATTTAAGGCCGCACTCACCCCTCGCAAGGGAAGACCTCAAACCGTTGGGTTCGGAATGGTCCCTTACTTATGTCATTTGTAATAAATGGATTTGTGCAATATTAACCAAGTCTACACAACATGCTTAAGAACAACTATTAACCATGCATAAACCAACATCATACTAAACAACCTAATCATGTATAAAAATAAATATCATACTAAATGACTACATCATGCTTAGAAACAACCAACTAATCATGCATTAAATATCATACTAAACAACCTAATCATGCATAGGAAAATATATCATACTAGACATTAAATCATGCTCAAGCACACCAACTAGTCATGCATAAAACTATAACATATTAAACATCATAATCATGCATAAACAATAATAACTTAAACGACTACCTCATGCTTAGAAAATAAATAACGAAAATAAGATAAAAGGGTGCCCTCAGGTCTTACCTTTTAAGTCGCTTCCGGGAGTGCGTTCCACGGTGCCGGAAGGGATATCGTTTTTCTGTTTTCACTGGTCCGCTGTTTCTACTGTTTTCACGGGTTCCTGTTTCTGCTGTTTTCACTGTTTTCGCTTGCGGTTTCCACTTGATGTTTTATTTGTATTATCACAATTTCAACTCGTCGTTTTCACCGTTTTCACCCGCGGTTACAATTTGTTGTTTTCTCCCTTTTTCACTCGAATTCTTTTTCTCTCTCCTAAATTATCCTTACGTCAAATTAGGTCGAGATTTTGACCACGTTTTCACGTGTGCATGACACATGCAAAGGGACCATCATTCACGGATGCATGGTTAGTGTTTGTGGGCTCGGTTTTGGGCTGGTTTGGGAAGTTAATTGGCGTGTTTCAAGGGCTTATTCTGCTGTGTTTTGAAGTGCAATTCAAGGCAATTTCCATGTGAATTTAAGGACGTTTGCGTGTTTAAATGGCTAAGGGTTTATATGGTCAGTGACTAGGGTTTACATGGTCAGGTAGTGGAGACGGCAGTGCAGGGTTGGTTTAAGGGTACGGTGCTCGGCTCGGCAAGATGTAGTAGGTTCAGTGAGGAGCTCGGTTAGTGCATGGAAGGGGCTGGTTACGTGTGTTTGGTGCAATAAGCTAAATGGTGAAGATGGGTAGTGAAGGTGGCTCGCATGTGAAGGTTTTGCTGTGGTGTTGGAGGGTACTCTCCTCAGCAATGGCTTGAGGTGTGCAATGATGTGAGGCTTGTTAGGGCTCAGCAGTGGCGCATGGCAGTGAGGGTTTACGGTTTGATGATCTTGGTTCAGTTGGGGTTGTGGACGGTTCAGTGGCTCGGTCTTGCTGTTGGAGGCGTGAAGGTGCTGCTCGGCACGGTGCAAGGCAGGGGGAATGTGCTCAGTCTCAGCAGTGGCAGTGGCTAATGGTCAGAGGATGGTGCATGTTAGGGGCTCTCGGATGGTGATGACCATAGTGCCGAGAAGGGGATGCAGTGAAGTTCAAGGGACTTGGCAGTGCTCGGTTAGTGGTATGGAAGGTCTCAGTTCAGTGAGGGTTCGGTGGATGTGCAGGGGCTGCTAGGCTTCTGGCAGTGAGCTGTTGAGTGTAAAGGGTGTGAGGTGTAAAGGCAGTAGGGCTTACGTGGGCAAGGCAGAATGTTGGTGCATAAGGCAAGGTGAGCTCAAGGGGGCTGGTCAGTGGCGTGAAGTGGCTGGTGAGTGTTGAAGGGAAACAGGTCAGTGGCTTCGCATGGGGTTTCTGTATGGGCTGATACCGAGAAGGTGAAGAGTGATCCAGGTGTGAAGGGTTGTTAGGGCAAGGTTTGGTGAATAGTCGTGAGTGTGGTGTTGTTTGGGTGCAGTTTGGGTGAGTCGCTAGTGAAGGTTGATGAAAATGACCTGGGTTTTTCTGAGAGTGTCTTGGCGTGATCTTTCACGTGAGGGAAGCTAGGGTTTTTATGGTTTCATTTGGAGTGAGAGAGAGAGAGGGACCGTAAATAATGGGTGAAGTTATGGGTAGTCATGGGTGAGGGAATGGTCATGGAGGATGGCATGGGCGGTGGTTGCAGTGTATGGGGTGTGAAGGAATAATGGTTGATTGTGGATAGGTGAGAGATGGGTTGTGATTTGTTGTTTTGTGTTTGGATAAAGGTGATATGGGTTTCTTCATTTGTTAGTGGGTTTGTTGGTTTGTTTTGAAAATAAAATAAAAAAGAAATTGAGAGTGATGGCCGAATTTTGGTGTAAAATGGGGAATTATTTTTGGTTTGTTGATTGTTATTTTATGTGTGTGAATGGAATGTGCGAAGGGTATATTTTAATTTTATGTTTTAATTATTCGTTATTTATGTTAAAATTATCATTTAATTGGTTGGTAATTTTTAGTGGTTTAATTTAATTCAAATTAATTTAATTGGTTGGTGAATTTTAATTTGCATGGAAGTAAGGGTCACAAGCATGGAAAGTTAGAGAGAGCGAATACATGTGAGAAAGAGCGAGGATAAGGTTCCGAGCGAAGGATAATTCTGAAAAGGAAAAGGCGACGACGAACCCGAAGCAAAACAAGCGAATAAAATCCATCAAAAGTCAATTCTTGACTTTGCCCTTCCGGCGTCCGCTTCCCGCGACTCCTGCGACACAAAGGAGACTGCCTCCGTACAAGGTACCATCATCGGGACTTACCATGCAAAAATGCAATGCCTACAGTACCCAAATTTGGAAAGTTTTGAAGGTTTTCGGTTAAAAACAAGAAGCATGAGGTTAAAGAATTGTTTCGTGATGATATATTGGTTTAGAATATGTGGAATTGAAGTTCAATGGAATGGTTTTTGTAATAGAATTGATATAGAAGTATTGAGGATGCATTTGGGAAAGATAGACTTGAGAAAACAAGTGCAGAAACCTGGAAATCAGGTTCGTGTCGCGACGCCAAAGGGATTCGTGTCATGACGCGTACTGGAAAAATTAAGAATTGTTTCTAGAATGTTCGCGTCGCGATGCGCAGCACCTTGCGTCGCGACGTGAGATCAGAATTTTCCCCAAATCAATTTTTAATTCATTTCAATTCAACCCCAGCGTGTTAGAGGCCACCATATGGGTCTCGTATCAGTTCGTGAATACACAGTACACCACAATATAAGGATGATATGCCTTGAAATAATTGTTGGTTTCTATTAAGGTCCCGGTCGATATAAGCATGAAAAACATTGCGAATACATATCGACGAAGTTGCGGAATACTCACATCGATCGGTTGAGATGATTTGGAGACGAATGAAGCCAAAAAGCCACTGCCTTTCACGCCTGAACTGACCAGTCCCTGCCTCCAAAAACAGAAATTTGAGATGACAAACGGAGCTCCAAGATTGCGTCAAACGAATCCCGACTCATGGTGAACTCCCTAACACCTTCGCGCAATAGTCGCAAGTGTGCTAGCACTTAGATTTTTCCATGAAAAATCCATTCATTGCCTCCCCAAAGCTCACGCCTGTGAGCTGTGCAGTGAAGAGAAGAGAAGCCCCTTGGGCGTGAGATAGAGAGAATGAGGATGGAGAGAAAATGTGTTAAATTAGTTTAGTAAAGCATTTCCAAAATGCCTTATATATTTTCCAAGAAAATATGTTAAAACAATTACCAAATAATACATCAAAATAATAAAATGGTAAAAGTCTCAACAACTAACACTATTTCATCTACTTCCATCAACTATTCATTTCACTTTATCAAAGTGACATGTTGAGTGTCTATCACTCAATCAATCACATCCATCAATCAATCAATCATCACTCAAAGTGACTTTTGATTTGACGCTTGATGTGACGAGTGATTTGACGCTTGATGTGACTTGCGTTGCCGCACTCGAATTCGAAATACGAATGCGCTAGCAATCACACTCGGGCTCGGGTTCGCTAATTCCCAATTAGCGAGTTTTCCGTCGCGTCGTAATTAAATGATTACGCCTAGCGAATTCACTATTCACGTCGCTAACGAATTAATTCCAAATTAATTCATTCGCCCGAATTAAAATCCAATTTCAATTTCGCGTCGAAATCCAATTTCGTTTAATATATCGAATATATTAATTTATTGATTAATTCCAAATTAATCGTTATCTCTCTCTATACGATATTTTATTCTAGATAAAATATCTCCGTAATTAATCCTAGATTAATTTTCTCTTTCTTCTATATAATCCCAGATTATTAATGAGTGCGAGTTATGCGTCATCGGTGCATTATCGGGAAGCGACCCATGAGATCCCCGGATAATTCGGCAGTAAATGCGGTCGTCGGAGTATCCGAATCACGTACGTACCAAGTACTACGTTCTACCGATTTACGAGACAAGATCGGCTTCTAGCAAAGCACGAAGTCTATCCAATTCTCCGGTAATATTCTCTAAGAATATTTAAGATCTATATCAAGCGTAGTATACCAAGTATCGTGTATATCAGCCCAGTATCGGATAGTCACGTGCTAGGGCTGGGGCTGGATAAGTGTCTGCCCCGTCCGAAGCACATATCGGATGTTTGGTAACTAGTCTCTATAATCGGATATACATGACCTTGTCATAATATCCCGATGGCTGGCCAGCACTTAAGAGAACTAATACCGTATCCTGCGTGACATCATCTCCACTATGACTGGAGTGATACTTCCGTCTTGACATCACACCCAACACTCTACGATTCTCAATATACCCAGCATCGGCGTACACAGAACCGGTTAGAGTCCTAGACGACCTCAACAAAAGTATACTGATTGTCGTAAGCATTAGCGGTGTAAGTCTCAGGTTAAGACCATACACACCTACCCTGATGTCGGACTCCCATAGACACATAGTCATAATACCAATGGGATTCCGAGGGGTCTATCCAGAGCGAAGCTGTTTCCCGTACCATCGGTGAAACACAACCTCCTATCGCACTTGCATGAGTATCCAATACCCAAATATATGAGAACTATGCCGCTGTGCCCTCACAACGCGCACAAGTGCAATACTAGCCTATTCCGCATTATCGATGTCCAGTCTCGATAATACTTCGGCTAGGGATATTTAATGATTAATCCTTCGTGGACTGATACTGTCTCATATCATGTCAATCCAGGAACTAATCATAGGGACCTCTCTTCATTTATATATCTAAGGTGACCTAATCACAAATGATGAGAGTGCAATTTCCTTGTCACATAGTTAATTTGTACAACAACACTATGATCTGTACAAATAGTGACGCTATGGGTCATGTTATCCAACAATAATAATAATACGTACCTGAGTGGATGAATTTAGTTTAATTCGGAATATGTTCCCCAGCCCATTTTCTAATCAAAAGATGTCAATTATAGATCATCCCAGGAACCGAAGTTTTCTCAACAAACGAGTAATACCAGCTAGATTCCAAACCAGTGAGTGGACATTTTCTTTTTAATTGACTTTCATTTTTTTTGTTTTTCATATCTGACTTATTTTTACGCTTTAGGACGTAAAATGATTTTTAGTGCAGTTCTTTCACGAAAGTTTATGATTTAAGTTATGTTTGAGAAAGAAACGTTTTCAAATTAAGATTTATGATTTTCAAGGCATGGGGAAAAATCCACCTCAGTATGTAACTAGATACAGACATAGAATTGACGGATAATATGTGCACATGTAGAAGACTGGGGGGACGGCGATACGTAATGCCCCCAGATCCTAGTTCATGACTAGGGATGACAGTTGCCCCTAGATCCTAGTTTCAAAGCTTGGAGGGTAGCATAGATCCGCACCCTCAGTTCTAGTTTCAAGGACAAGAGTGACATGTTTTGGGGGACAGCGATATGTAACGCCCCAAAGTCATGGATTTTCATTCCTGGCTCTAGTTAGGTATATGGGGGGACGACGATACGTAACGCCCCCATACATCAGGTTTTCAGAGACAAATACAGATATCAGAAATAGTTTTCAGATACAGTTTTTAGATACAGTTTTCAGAAAAGGTTTTTAGAAAAGAAAGATTTCAAGAAACATCAGTTTTATAAGAAACTTTCAGAAAATATAAGTTTTACAGAAAGAGTTCAGAAGAGATTTTCAGAAAGAAACCCAGGATTTTCAGACAGAAAAAGAGTTTTCGTATAAAGCTATTTCTTGAACTTTGGTTTTAGAACCAAATATTTTCTTATAACAGTATTTCAGTTTTCGTCTGCTCACTTAGATCGTACAATGGTCTAACCCCCCACTCCCAGTGTTTTGTTTTGCAGGTTCATAGAGGACGAGCTCAGGAGGATGGATACTGATGGCAGTCACTATGGAGTTGGTCCACCAGGTCAAGTCAGGGATTAAGTCTTATTCAGTCAGAGTCAGAAAGCGTCTTGTAACATATATGTTATACAGTGATGGTCATATGTATATTGCATTATAGAAGTTATTTTCATTGTTGAAATGTATATTTAATCAGAGTAGTTAGTAGTCAGAGTATTATGCATACATGGTCGATGAGTTGGGCTATGGTCTCATACATGAGTTTATATATATGTGAGATAAGAATAGCAGTTATCAGAAGTCAGAGGCTTTGGGGATAGAACGGTCTATCCCATGCCGGTAGCATCTCTCATATTGGGAATGTTACAAAGATGGTATCAGAGTATGGTCCAGGGAGTCAGTAACTGCAGTGGGTAGAGTGTCGGGGTTTTGTATACACAGTATGTCTGAGATACTCATATATGAGGCACTACCTCTCCAGTATCTGATTCTTAAGTATGTCCTCAAGATCTATAAACAGGTTATTAAGTTTTCCCAGACTATTCGAATAGTATCCCTTACGAGAACAATTATACTCTAGATCCACGTTAAGAATTTTCCTGAAGTTATTCTGACCTATTACCAGAAGTACAAACGAGCTATGAAACCAGACAATAAGATTCTAAGAAAAGTACCCAAGGGCGTGGAAAAGAAAAGCTAGAAGAAAAGTAAGGAAAGATGTAAGGATGCTAAAGCAACCAGATGTAAGAAGAGATAGAGATACGGAATCAGATCGATAAGGAAGTACCAGAACCTATAGTAGTAAAGAGAATAGAAAAAGCTGAGCAAGTGTTAGAGTGCCTAGTAGATGTAAGATTTAAGAGCCTCGAGTGTCTTATATAGATAGTGAGTTTCCCGAGTAACTAGGAATAGACAGAAAGATAAAAGAAGCAAGAAATCAGGACTAGCCTAGGGAGTTCCAATAGACTCTATCAGGAAACAAAGTACCAGAATAATGATACCGAAACCCATCGAGATATAAGATGTTTGCCCTAGTCCCTACCAGCATAGATATGGGTGATCGTAAGAAGCTCGAAGAGAGTTCATCTTAAGAAATGAAAAGATCTTGGAAGGCAGATTACCCACTAAAAGATTAAGGAAGTTTTAGAGGATATAAAGAAGAGAACCCGGTATAGCCAAAGATCAAGACAAGTCAGCACGAGGCTTGCAAAACTAGTAGGAGTCCACAGAATAGACCGAATGTAGTAGAACTTATAGATCAGCCCAAGTTAGTAGAAATCCGTATAAGTATACAAGAATAGACCCGAGAGGTTGGAGATATTTAGGAGTGACAAGAGTACCAATATGACAGTAGAACAGAGTGCCAAAGTCTAGAATTATAGCAAGAATAGAGAGTGGAGATCTAGGAAGTAGTTAGGAGAACGAACTACCGCTAGCCTCAGTAGCAAGGCGTATAACAAAGAAATATGATATGCAAATGGTAAGAGGGACGCGAGAAGTAACAAGGAAATTCAGTAAATTCAGACATAAAGATAACATAATGAGAAAATAATAGTGTAGAGAATTGATGATAGTTGTGGGACCTCAAAACATGTAGTAGTCGACCAGGTTCCTGCAGAACGAATGACGACCCTTCCTTCCAGAAACCTCAATTCTAGTAAGCATATATACACCTAACCAGATCATCACCGAGCTTAAGTGTAAAATAGAATGCGTATCCACATATCCATATGGAATGCATATGCTCACCCTTCAACTTTGAGCCCAGTAAAGAGAAAAACCAGTAAAGAAAAGCAATTGATAGATTTGAAAAATCGCGAGATGGCTAGAAAGCCAAATTGATGAGTCCAATGAAAAATAGATAATAAGTATAAGATAGAATAGTTCGAAGCAACAATAAGTTGAGCTAAGTCTGGAAGCCACCGTTGAATTAAGGAACCCTTAAAGAAGTAAATACTTAGAATTACGAAGAGACCAGAGAGAACGATTCTCAGGAATATAGTGAACAACTTATAAAGAGTCTCATGGTATTGAGAAGGAAAGGCTAGGTAAAAAGAAGCACATGAACCAAAGATTTAGTAGGAGATGTCCTAAGTAATCGAAGTTGATAGAGTCTTCAGGAAAGTAAAGATGTAAGGAGTTCAAGGAACTAATACAAGAAAGAAACCTTTGTAGTAGAGTAAGTTTCTTAAGGAAGAATAGAAAAGAGAGTATAGCGGCACTCAGAGAGAGAAAGTAACGACTTCAGAAGGTTAAACAACAGAGACTAAATAGAAAGAAGTACAAGGGTAATACGAAAAAGTTTTTAGAAAGTATGACTCTAGAGGAATTTCTCAGGGGGGGTAGTGTGTTCGATAGTTGAAAATGATTAGAAGTATAGTTGGAGAAGGCAAACCAGATAGTTTTTAGCAGTAGTGCTCTAGTGTAGGGAAATGCATCAAAATATATATATATATATATACACGAGAGTCCTAGGCTTATAGATAAACAGAATGTGCAACCAGATCACCATAATCAGAAATGCCTCAGGATAAGTTCCCACCCTCCCTAACCTCGTTAGACAACAGTAGCAGAGATGGACCTTGAAGGTTGCCTCAATATACTCCCAATAGTAAGTGAAAATAAAGTGAAAGAAGATCGGAACATAAGACCTTTAGACGTAGTTTAAGAACAGAATAAAAATGAGAGATAACTCTAAGTTAAAGAGTTAGGCAAGGAGTGGTTCAGATGGAGTGGTACAGAGACAAAGTAGTAATCAAGTAACGACTGAGATACAAAGGAACCAGTGCCAGATGAAAGAATATGATAAAGCAGGAGACAGAGATATAGACCACGAAAGTTCTCAATATAGAATAGGATAAAGCAGGAGACGAAAGAATACTAAGGAAAAAAGTTTGGAAGTAAAGCTGTCAGGTGCAATAACGGTAGGAGAGAATACCTAGTAAGCAAAGACTAAAGTGTGTAACAGTAAGGTTCCTCGGCATTGAAATGAAACCAAGGTTCTATTACGTTTTAGCTTGCGTAATTTATAATAAGTACCCAGCCCTAGTCTAAGTTGACCAAACCACTACGGGTTTGGGACGGCCTTAGCCACGGGTATGGGTGATTTGGTAGATTTGTATCATAGTATGGAATCGAGAAGATAAGTTATTGCAAAGTTACAATTAACATAGCAAGTGAATCCTCAAGGTATGGTATATTTACATGTATTTAAGTAATGACCCTTGACAACACTAGACTATGGGAAATAAGTCAGTGAGGAACACCATAACCAGACTTACAGTAGCAATGAAAGTAAAGGTATGAAGAAAGTATAAACTATAGCTAGAATCGAATCGCTAGCATCCCCGTTTATAATAAAAAGTGCAGTATACATACAAGTTAAGCTCCTAGAGAAGCTACATGTAGGCACTGTATTTTTGCATATAAGTCCCGATGATGAGCCTCGAATGGAGGCACTACCTTTTAAGTGGCGGAAGTCGCGGGAAACGGACGTCTGAAGGGAAGAGTCAGAAATTGATACCTTGTTTGTTTTAATTCACTTGTTTAGCTTCGGGTTTGCTAGTTCGGTCTCAATTTTAAAATTTATTCCTGGCCCAAACCTTAAACGGATTCACGGCCTCGCCTCTCTCTCACTGGATCAACCCTCACGCCCTTCCCTCAACAACCCAAAGGACATTCACGCCAACATGCACAAACCAAGCACAAGAACCACCCAAAACACAAAACAGCAAGGCACATAAACCATGCTTCACAAACAAATCACAAACTAACAAAAAAACCCATTCCCAAACCCATGTATCCCCACGTGAACAACCCTCTCTCATTCAACAACAAAAACACACACAAAGAAACAAACTACCTATTATTCCCCTAACACCCATGCATCCCCACGTGAACAACAAATCACAAACAAACACAAACACAAACACAATCAACACCCAAACTACCCATGCAACACCCATAACCACCCATGCATAACCTATAACACCACCCATACGGTCTCTCTCTCTCTCACTTCAAAAAGCAATATAAACCCTAATACACTCACGCACCCCTCGGGCTCCTGGACTTCATTCATCTGAACACAGCTAAAACACCAAAAAAACCCTACTGACCTTACACCGAACAAACCTAACGTAGCAAGCCCCTATCACTCTCATCACTCTCGGCAACCCATCTTCAACACAGCCTCTCATGCACAAAGTCATTAAACACACAGCCCTCATATCCTTCTCGCAGCCTTCACGCAAATAAACCACAATAAAACCCTAATTCGAACCCTAGACAGATCCCCTCTCCAATTCCTTCGTCATCCTTCTTCTCAACCCTCATCAGCCTAAACACTCACCACTCTCGGATTGGACTCCCCATTCACGAAAACAACTAAGAGAACCCGCATCTCCCTCTCAATAACCTACACGGCCATCAACCATCATTCCCCTCTCATTCACATAACACACTGCCTTCACGCACACAGCCTGCAGTCCACGCATAAAGTCACTCAGCTCACTCTAACGGCACTACCCTCTCTTCACAAATAACAACTAAACACAAAGCTAACCACCTGGACACCTTCACGCAGCACCTTTCTCCCTCCCCACACTCGGCACAATAAATCAAAGAAATAACAAACCCTAACACAAATACTCGGGCCCTTTCCTTCATCTCTCGGATCCTTCCATCTTCACATCCTCTCTCTCCAGTGCAAACAAATCAACAAGTCCACAAACACTGACTAAACATTCGCCAAGCCCTAGTCCTTCAGCTAACCACACGTCACTGGCCCTCTTTCACGTGGAGCAGCCCCTAGCAAACATACTCACACAGCATCTTCACGTGAACCGAACAAATCAACACATAGCCCTCACGTAACAAGTCCCTCACAGTTCACTCAAATTCACTTCCCCAAGCTGCATGAACTAGCCTCCATTCACGCCACTCACCCGTGCATGCAACCCATGCACACGTGAAGAAACCCATCCACGCAGTAACATGGCTGAAACAAAGAAAATAAACCCTAACTCTCTCATCCATACAGCCCTCCACGTGAAGAAACAAAGCCACAAACCCTCCACGTCAAAACAACCCCAAGCAGTCCAGAAAACTACACTCAAAATCGTCCCCAAACAGTGAGCAAAACAACGACCAAAACTGTCAAAACTGAGATAGAAAACTGCACCAAAAATCATCCCAAAATCGGCATAAACTGCACCTATAAACAGCCGTGAAAACAGCGAAAACAGCGAATCAGTGAAAACAGTGGAAATAGTGAACCAGTGGAAATAGCCGAAATAGCAGACCAGTGAAAACAGTGGAAACGATAACCCTTCCGGTACCGTGAAACGCACTCCCAAAAAGAGACTTAAATGTAAGACCTGAGGGCACCCTTTGTTATATTTTATTTTGTTGTCCCGGACACGGCATGCTCGGTTGACATGGAATACGTCCAACCGGGTATGCGAGGTCCTACATTGAGAATGGCCAAATTCCTTGGCCACATGTTTATTCCGCATGTATTAATTTAACGTATTCATGAGATATCATGTTTGCCGTTATTCCGACTTACTTTTAAAGCATGCAAATTTAGATATAGGATTTACTTTTATGAATGCGAACTAGATATAGGTTATTCTTGAATGTATGTTGTGTAGGCTTAGTTAAATTATTGCACAAATCCATTCATTACAAGTGGCATAAGTAAGGGACCATTCCCAACCCAACGGTTTGAGGTCTTCCCTTGCGAGGGGTGAGTGTGGCCTTAAATCATTTTTCCCGATTCACACCGGGTGGCGACTCCATTTTATTCTCCGGTTTAGTCCCCCGCGGGCTACTCCGTTCTCTCAATCAGGCCGCGAGCCTGGAACAGTGTTGTCTATTTATGTGTCATACAGTCTGGCGACTCCACTGGGGATAGAAAATCGGCCCCGAAATAATGTCTTGTAATGTTTGTGATTTGTGCTTTAAATTAACCATGTCTATTGTGGGTTTAGGGAGTTTAATCAAAGGCGTTATTAAAGCTAGGTGATGGTTTAATGTATTCCTTCATTCACTACCTTTCTATAAGGAAAAGTTGCGAAGGCATCTAGATAATCATTACCCGTAACACATTGTGACAGACTAATTTAGAGGACTTGTTGTTTATTCCTGTCACCAAGACGATAAGACCCTAAGAGGCTTGGGTATTTAAGAGAGTTCGCTCCACCATCCCTCTGGGGAATCTACAATAAAAAAATCCATTTGACAGTTAGTCACGCACCATAACTCGTTGGCACGTACCTTAAGGTATAAAAAAAAGGTGCGCTCACTTGGGTCGCTCGAACCCTTGAGTGGGGAGTCCTAGTTGTGGGCAATCCTTCGTCATCGAGAGCCTTTATTTACACTCCCGTAAACCCATATGTGAACCATAGTCATATGACCAATAGAAACTATTTCCTTGTGCTTGTGTTTAGGGACCATCATCATTTGGATTCAGTTGGACTTCTTGTCAGAAATGCAAACTTGCTGGGCCATTTAAACTGGGATGAGTTCGTATCTTATGACAATTGGGCTAAATGTTTCAAAAATGCCGATGGGCCATCCTGTGTTTGGGCCCCTCATCACTTGAAGTTGTTTAGCCATGTTATCGCAAAGTTGTAAATCTGTTGGGCCTTTTCAACTGGGACAAGTTTTCACCGTGCAATAGTATGATTAAATGCTTTAAAATGATAATGGGCCGACTTATATATTCCATACATCGCATGCATCTCATGCATACATGCATCATGTTAACCCCTGTGTCTTAAAAGCCATCATAGATATCCGTTGGGTTAGAGATTAAAAATAAAAATTTTGTCAAAAAGAGTTTAGCAAACATGGATATCGGGAAAAGGAACCGAGGAACAGAAAACTGTACGGCAGGGAAGAGAAGACCGAGCAGTCACCAACGGAATTGGCGGAAGACCTAACCCGATGGGATATGAAACTCATTCATGCATGCATGCATACACGTAACATATTTGCATTCTCTTTTTGTGGTTGTTTTGTTTTGTATTCACAGAAGAGACAGAGAAAGCGGCAAGGCGAGCCAATCAGAAGTAGCAATAATATAATATCAGTTTTGGGTAGGAATCTCAGGGTTGAGGCCCATATCGGTGTTAGTTTCGGAAAGGAATCCCAGGGTTGAGGCCCACGCCAGTATCAGTTTCAGGAAGGAATCCCAGGGGGCGAAGCCTACATTATCAGCAGTTAAAAGGAAGAATTCCATTGGAGTGAAAAAAAAAAGTGGGAGAGAGAGAGAAAAGAAAGAGAGAGAGAGAGAGAAATCCTCGATAGTGGAGCATATGTCCGGTGATGACGCTGTTTGTTGTAGGGAGAAACCTTAGAAACGATAAGTGCGAGATGTGCTCTCATCCGGTATTCTGAGTAGTTGATCTCGGCTAGACTCACGAGCACTTGATTATAGGATTTTAGCAGTAGAAGCCTGACTGGTCGGCGAGATAACTAGTTGAAGAGATGGCGGATCAGTGAATGACCGTTTTCCTAGATGTCCATCTTGGTTTACTTATACTACGATATATGATATGGTTGGAAACAAAGAAAAGTCTCTGCAATGAAAAGAAAAGAAAAAAAAATAGACCGCCTATAACCGATAAGCGTGAAGCTACCCATGGGAGAGTATTAGGACCACCATGAGGAGAAATGCTACCTTAAAGGGTTGGTATGTCAAATAAAGGAAAAGAAAGAAAAGAGAAAAAGAAAAGAAGAAAAAGAAAAAAAAAAGTTCAAAATGAAGAGAAAGAGACAAGAGAAAAAAAGAAGAAACATATCATGTTAAGTATGACGAAGTAATCACAGAGTGTGATCAAGACATCTAGGTTGGTTAGACCCACTGATCTAATTCTCCGAGACAAAATCATCGAGTTGGCTTACTTAAGGATTAAGCTGCGAAAGAGCCTGGGCACACACACACTAGGAGGCTAGTTCAGATTACTCATTCAGACGATCGGATTTGAGTTGAATCAAGTACTTTGAAGGTTCTCTGGTTTCGATGTGAAGCATCTGTTGAGGACGAAAATATGTTTAGCTATCAAGATTATCTCGTGAGAAGCATTACAATATGTTGAAATGAACCATCATATCATCAGCAGTTTTGGGGATGCGTCTCAAGGTTGAGGCCCACATCATCAGCAGTTTTGGGGATGCATCCCAGAGTTGAGGCCCACATCAGTATCAGTTTTGGGGACGAGTCCCGGGGGCGAGGCCCACATCAGTATCAGTTTTGGGGATGAGTCCCGGGGGCAAGGCCCACATCAGCATCAATACCAGTTTTGGGGATGAGTCTTAGGGGTGAGGCCCACATCAGTATCAGTTTTGCCGGGTATGGCACTCCGGGTATGGAGACACATCAGCATTAGTATCAGTTTTGTCGGGTATGGCACTCCAGGGTCGAGGCTCACATCAGTATCAGTTTTTCCGGGTATGGCACTCCGGGTATGGAGACACATCAACATCAGTATCAATTTTGTCGGGTATGGCACTCTGGGTATGGAGACACTACAACGACGCCTCGGGTAAGGGGTTTAGCATGCCGGGTATGGCACTCCGGGTATAGAGACACTACAGCGATGCCTCGGGTATGGGGTTTAGCATGCCGGGTATGGCACTCCGGGTATGGAGACACTACTGCGACACTCTGGGTATGGAGATGCAACCGCGACGCCTCGGGTATGAGGTTTAACATGCCGGGTATGACACTCCGGGTATGGAGACACTACTATGAGACTCTGGGTATGGAGACGCAACCGCGACGCCTCGGGTATGGAGTTTAGCACGCTGGGTATGGCACTCCGGGTATGGAGACACTACTGTGACACTCTAGGTATGGAGACGCAACCACGACGCTTCAGGTATGGGGTTTAGCATGCCGGGTATGGCACTCCGGGTATGGAGACACTACTGCGACACTCTGGGTATGGAGACGCAACCGCGACACCTCGGGTATGGAGTTTAGCATGCCGGGCATGGCACTTCGGGTATGGAGACACTACTGCGATACTCTGGGTATGGAGACGTAATCGTGACACCTCGGGTATGGGGTTTAGCATGCCGGGTATGGCACTCCGGGTTAGAGATATTACTGCGACACTATTGGTTTGGAGATGCAACCGCGACGCCTCGGGTATGAGGTTTAGCATGCCGGGTATGGCACTCCGGGTATGGAGCTATTACTGCGACACTCTAGGTATGGATATGCAACCGCGACACCTCGGGTATGAGGTTTAGCATGTCGGGTATGGCACTCCGGGTATGGAGATATTACTGCGACACTCTGGGTATAGAGACGCAACTGCGACGCCTCAGGTATGGGGTTTAGCATGTCAGGTACGGCACTCCGGATATGGAGATATTACTGCGACACTCTGGGTATGGAGACGCAACCGCGACGCCTCGGGTATGGGGTTTAGCATGCCGGGTTTGGCACTCCGGGTATGGAGACACTACTGCGACACTCTGGGTATGGAGACGCAACTGCGACACCTCGGGTATATGGTTTAGCACAACCGGGTTGGCACTCCGGGTATGGAGACACTATCGCGACACTCCGGGTATGGAGACACTATCGCGACACTCCGGGTATGGAGACACAACCGTGATGCCTCAGGTATGGGGTTTAGCACGCCGGGTATGGCACAACCAAATCAACACAGTTCAAAGGAACAGGAAAGTCAGGTGGCAGCTGGCGAGCCAGGTAAGTAAAAATGCATTGCATGACATTGATAGGATTGTTATTGTCATACAATGCACAAACCCATCAAAGTGGGGGCGACTGTAGGCACTATATTTTTGCATATAAGTCCCGATGATGAGCCTCAAATGGAGGCACTACCTTTTAAGTGGCGGAAGTCGCGGGAAACAGACGTTTGAAGGGAAGAGTCAGAAATTGATACCTTGTTTGTTTTAATTCACTTTCTTAGCTTCGGGTTTGCTCGTTCGGTCTCAATTTTAAAATTTATTCTCGGCCCAAACCTTAAACGGATTCACGGCCTCGCCTCTCTCTCACTGGATCAACCCTCACGCCCCTCCCGCAACAAACCAAAGGACATTCACGCCCACATGCACAAACCAAGCACAAGAACCACCCAAAACACAAAACAACAAGGCACATAAACCCTTCTTCACAAACAAATCACAAACTAACAAAAAAACCCATTCCTACACCCATGTATCCCCACGTGAACAACCCTCTCTCATTCAACAACAAAAACAAAAACACACACAAAGAAACAAACTACCCATTATTCCCCTAACACCCATGCATCCCCACGTGAACAACAAATCACAAACAAACACAAACACAATCAACACCCAAACTACCCATGCAACACCCATAACCACCCATGCATAACCCATAACACCACTCATAGGGTCTCTCTCTCTCTCACTTCAAAAGCAATATAAACCATAATACACTCACGCACCCCCCGGGCTCCTAGACTTCATTCATCTGAACGCAGCTAAAACACCAAAAAAACCCTACTGACCTTGCACCGAAAAAACCTAACATAGCAAGCCCCTATCACTCTCATCACTCTCGGCAACCCATCTTTAACACAGCCCCTCACGTACAAAGTCATTAAACACACAGCCCTCATATATTTCTCGCAGCCTTCACGCAAATAAACCACAATAAAACCCTAATTCGAACCCTAGACAGATCCTCTCTCTTATTCTTTTGTCATCCTTCTTCTCAACCCTCATCAGCCTAAACACTCACCACTCTCGGCTTGGACTCCCCATTCACGAAAACAACTAAGAGAGCCTGCCTCTCCCTCTCAATAACCTACATGGCCATCAACCATCATTCCCCTCTCATTCACGTCACACACTGCCTTCACGCACACAGCCTGCAGTCCACGCATAAAGCCACTCAGCTCACTCTAACGGCACTACCCTCTCTCCATAAATAACAAATAAACACAAAGCTAACCACCTGGACACCTTCACGCATCACCTTTCTCCCTCTCCACACTCGGCATAATAAATCAAAGAAATAACAAACCCTAACACAAACACTCGGGCCCTTTCCTTCATCTCTCGGCTCCCTCCATCTTCACGTCCTCTCTCTCCAGCGCAAACAAATCAACAAGTCCATAAGCACTGACTAAACATTCACCAAGCCCTAGTCCTTCAGCTAACCACACGTCACTAGCTCTCTTTCACGTGGAGCAGCCCCTAGCAAACATACTCACACAGCACCTTCACGGGAACCGAACAAATCAACACATAGCCCTCACGTAACAAATCCCTCACAGTCCAATCAAATTCACGCCCTTACCCCTTCAACATTCCACTCAAATTCACGTCCCCAAGCTGCATGAAATAGCCTCCATTCATGCCACTCACCCTTGCATGCAACCCATGCACATGTGAAGAAACCCATCCACGCAGTAACACGGATGGAACAAAGAAAATAAACCCTAACTCTCTCATCCATGCAGCCCTCCACGTGAAGAAACAAAGCCACAAACCTTCCAAGTCAAAACAACCCCAAGTAGTCCAGAAAATTAACCTCAAAACCGTCCTAAAACAGTGAGCAAAACAGCGACCAAAACAGTCAAAACCGAGATAGAAAACTTCACCAAAAATCATCCCAAAATCGGACCTAAACTGCACCTATAAACTGCCGTGAAAACAGCAAAAATAGCGAACCAGTGAAAACAGCGAAAATAATGAACCAGCGGAAATAGCGTTGTGGGACACAGAAACTGGGCGACCCATGATGTTCCGGGCTCGCGGACCGGTTGGGAGTACGGAGTAGCCCGCGGGGGACTAAACCGGAGAATAAATGAGTCACCACCCGGTGTGAACCGGGAAAATGATTTAAGGCTGCACTCACCCCTCGCAAAGGAAAACCTCAAACCGTTGGGTTCAGAATGGTCCCTTACTTATGCCACTTGTAATAAAATGATTTGTGCAATAATTTAATCGAGTCTAGCAACATATATTCCTAAGGGTATTCTATTTCCAAGTTCGCATGCATAAATCAAAGGTTCATCTAAGTTCACATGTAACACATTTTCAAATTTGCATACAACCTATTTGCATATAATCTATGTCCAAATTTGAATTTGCATACAACCTATTTGCATATTATCTATTTCCGAATTTACATGCATAAAGATAATTGAAAATAGAATACCCTTAGGAATATATGTTGCTAGATGATTTGGTCGGTAAATTGCTCGAGTATGAAGTGAAGATCAAAATGGATCAAAAGGAGGAAGATGGGAAGAGAA
This sequence comes from Zanthoxylum bungeanum, assembly GCA_019454045.1. Lineage (NCBI taxonomy): Eukaryota > Viridiplantae > Streptophyta > Magnoliopsida > Sapindales > Rutaceae > Zanthoxylum > Zanthoxylum bungeanum. The sequence continues at coordinate 38,781 of SKCR01031954.1, read as the reverse complement.
CAAGGAAAAATCTTGCCTTGAAAGTAAGAAGAAGAGATTACTCAAGCTCAAGTGAAGATGATAGTAATGATAAGTTGGCAATAATAACCAGTAAGGTCAATAAGCTCCTCAAATCCTCAAAGCTTAAAGGAAAATCAAAGACGGATGAAAAGAAAGAAGAAAAATTATTGCGTAAGAACAAGAAATTTGTTTGCTATGAATCTAATAAATCGGGTCATATAGCTACCGATTGCCCATTGAGGAGAATGAAAGGAAAATCGAAGAAAAATGCATTGAAAGCTATTTCAACTTGGAGCGATAGCGACTTCAGCTCATCCGAGGAGGAAGAAGTCAAAGACAAAATAATAGCTTTCATGGCTATCGAGGATGAGGATTTCTTCTTTGAAAGTGAAGAAGAAGAGGTACACAACTCTCAAGATTATAATGATTTACTTGATGCTTTTAATGGCATAAATGAGTTGTGTGATATGCTTAAGAAGAAATTAAAATTGGTTAAAAATGAGCATTCATCACTTAAAAATGATCATGCATCTTTTATGGATAAATTTCATATTTTAGATAATGAGATTATTTGCTTAAAGGCCAAACATGAAAAAGAAATAGCATGCTTAAATGATGAAAATGCATGTTTAAGAAATAATAAGCTAGAACTTGCAAATGTCATATCTAATATGTCATCTAGCTCAAAAACATGTGAATGTGAATTTATTTTAAATGAAAATGTTTTATTAAACAAAAAGGTTATAGATTTACAACATATTGTTAGTAAATTCACATAGGGACAGAAAAATTTTAATATGCTTATTGGATCCTAAAAATGTGCATTTAAAAGAGAAGAATTATGATATAAGCCTTACATTAAACGAAAATTTTCGAAGAATTATTTTGTTAAGGCGTCCGACTCTCATGTTAACATTGCTAAAAATGAAAATGTCACATGTCATGCATATAATGAAAAGGGACATAAAATTTTTGAGTGCATGAACAAGAATGTGATTAAAAATTCATGGATTCCTCAAGGAATCAAAATTAACCCCCATGGACCCAAGAAATATTGGGTACCAAAATGCACTTGATAATTTTATAGGGGGGCTTTGGGAATGAATCGTAAAGAGATATGCAAATTCATCCCAAAGGCTCAAAGAAATGAGGAACCGCATAGGTAAACTCCGTACTCACGGAAACATTGGTACCGTTTCCTCTAAATTATGTGTGTATTCTTATTTCAAATTGGTTAATATATTTTGAAGCATACAAGTTATTAGGCAATAGACTCAAATTTCTATTGGTATCAATTGTTCATTTGATATCATTAAATGTCTTAATCATAAATTTAAACCTCATTTTGTATCAATTAGTATCACATTAAATTTATTGAGTTAAATACCATATATGTGAATACTTGATTGATTTGCATTGAATATGCATTTACCATTTAACATATTTTGATTGAAAATGAATGCATATATGTTGATACAAATTTTAGGTTGATATCATGAAATGCATGTCCATCAACATAATTTCCCATTGGTATAATGAAAAGCATGAATATTTGATTAATTGGCATCATAATTATGGGAAGAAATCATTGAAATACATTGATCTGTATTCAATTGGTATTCATTGGTATAAATTTTGAGAAATAATCTATGCATGATTTCTACATCTTATGGCAAAAAGGGGGAAATGCCAAATGTGCATATTTTTAAAATCTTGGTATCATTATTTAATGAACATATTTATTTGGTATCTCATTTAGATTTAATTTTTTACTTCTCCACTTTTTGTTAACGTTAAAGGGGGAGAAATCATTTAGAATGAGATTAAAACTTGTTTTACCCTCACCCTTGGATTAAGGGGGAGTAATTGTACTAATGTGTTTGTCTAAGTCTTATAGAGCTATTTTGAAGACAATCACACATTAAGGGGGAGCTATTATTAAAGGGGAGCAAAATCATCAACATTATTGACTCCTAGAAGCTCACAAGTTTTAAGGGGTTGCCATCATAAAAAATGGGGAGATTGTTGGCGACATAGATTTTGATGATGCAACGAGAGTGAAGTCTTCGACGCGCAAATGCAAGACAATATAAAAAGATGTCGAAGCACAACGATGGTGAAGAGCGAAGAATGTGAAGACTTGCATACAATGAAGATTTTATATGAAGTCTTTGTAGGGGTTTTTAGGGGGTGAATCCGGTAACGCAGCGGAAGCGGTGGAAAATCGTATTTTCCGATTTCAAAACTTTTCTCGGATTAATTATAAAAAACATATTTATTTAATATTCCAATAATCAAATTATGAAATAAAATTCAATAAATCATATTTAAGTGAATTTACCAAATTACCTTTACTTTGGTATTTTGTCCATTTTAGTCCGAAATTGATCTAATCAATTTTGAATGATTCTAAATCATTTCTAAGATGAACTTATCATGTTCAAAACATCAAAACACCAAAAACACCAAAAATCCCATTTTTCTTCATCAATGCCGTGAGCACCTCCAAGGTGCCAAAATGTACCATTTGTCATTTCATGCTTCAAAACACATCCAAATGTAATCCAATCAACATGAAAATTTATATGCATCATATACACATCCAAATGCACAACATATATAAAAGCCCCAAATTTGGAATTGGTCATGAACCCTAATTCTTCAATTTCATCAAATTGGACAAATTAGACCAAATTGGTTAAATCAAATGTTTCAATCATCATTCTTCCATCCAATCCAAGTCTCAACACAATGAAACAACTCAAGATCAAATCTAGGTCATTTAAGAGTGGGTCAATAACTCTAGATTAGCAACATGGTTTCCAAAACCTTAAAAGAAAGTTTATTACTACAATAGTTATACACTTCCTTCATCACACATGCTTCACACTTCACCAAAAATTTCCATCAACAAAAACCACAAGGAACAAAGAAAGAAACAACTTAATAATATCATATATTAAAGCCTAGAACCTAAGGAACAAATTCCTTACTAATAGCAAGTTTGAGAAACTTACTAAATTTCCAAGCCTTTTTGATTTTGTCTTTCTTTTTCTCAAAGTTCCTTTAGCTTCTTCAATGGAGATTTATGTTTTGTGAAATGTATTAGGTTAACCAAATGAAAAGAAAATGAAAACAATATATACTTGTGCAAAAAAGCCTTGGCCGAAATCAATAACAAACATATACCAAATTTTTCATTTCATTTTCATTTCAAATACATTGTTGTCTTAATATAAATATCTAAAACTACTTTATAGATATTTATTTAGTCAACAATTGCAACTAACATCATTACTTAAAATATCCTAATGTAAGATATTTATATTTTAATTAATTTAATCATTAACAATTAAATAATAATTAATTAATCAAATACAAATATATTAAATATATGTATAATATTTACATTAAATATTAAATACATATATTCATTTAGGATATAAGTCAAATAACTCATTTTGACTATTAATTAATGTGTATTTAAATTAATCAAGTATTAAATGTAAATACACAATAATTAAGCAAATGACTATTTAGTTCTTTTAGCACGTATATTGCGTTTAACCTTTAAACGACTTTATAAATAATCAATATTATTTATTAATGTTGCTCTAGTGCTCTACGAGTATGTTTCATTATTGAGACTCTCTAGATTCAGGTATATCCATTACGAAATCTAATTTCGTGTCCATAATCTATCCACCCGTAGATTATGACGATCACGGATAATCTCGCTGAACCATACAGGTCGAGGTCATGGCAAATGTATAATTCCTCCGTCACAGGTATCCGGATAAATCCCAGAGATATAGATGTAAACGCCAAATCTCTATCGGGATTATCCAGTCGACTATTCTATTAGCAATCTCAAAAGAATGTTTAGAACTAGCTTCTAAACTTTACCACGGGCCCATGGTTTTATCTGATTGCTAATCATATGGACTACCTATGCTCTGATACTCAGAACTGACGGATCCTATCTTGATACACATAGGACACCCTGAGGATTTGTCTACACCCAACGAACAGGCAGAGGTCTGATCTAAATAGATCGGTGGGCGTGACTGCCGTCTAAGTGTAGAAGATGTCTCATGTGCCCATAATGGCATCTCAAGTCTAAGAATCACAAGTGCTACTCAACCCAAGAAGATTCTTATTGACGCTGGTGTACCATCCATTAAGAATCTTCGGTGAGTCGTTCAGTGTTTATCCGCTATAAACACCTACACGTCTATACTAGTCTCCAAGACTAATGGTTCATTGAGAAACCATCGGAATCATATATTCCAATATACGACATGTACCGGTCTCAACGGGTTTACTATACTGACCAAGTAGTGTAAACTTTGACCAGGAACTGTCTGAGAATGAAAACATCATGATACTTCTCAATGTCCGTTGCGACGCTTTTGCAACTGTATCATAACTAATCATTCTAGGGTCATTACGTCTTTACCATATAGAAAGATAGATTATATTATAGAAACTGCATATATTATTCATAATAATAATGTTTTACAGAAGTATTCAACAGAAATACAACCGGGAATTGGCGCTCTGAGCACCAACCCTAACAAAATCTCCCCTTGCTCTAGTGTCAATATCGATTGTATCTAATACCCATCGACTCCATGTGTTTATCAAACAGTTTCAGAGGTATGGCCTTCGTCAGCGGGTCTGCTACATTGTCTTCACTCGGTACCTTGCACACGACAATATCCCCTCGCGACACGATCTCTCGAATGATGTGGTACTTGCGTTCCACATGCTTCGACTTCTGATGCGCCCTCGGTTCCTTTGCTTGCGCAATGGCTCCAGTATTATCACAGTATAACGGAATCGCATTCTCGATACTTGGGACAACACCCAATTCTGTGATAAAGTTCTTTATCCACATAGCCTCTTTTGCAGCTTCAGAAGCTGCAATATATTCCGCCTCAGTGGTGGAATCAGCTGTCGATCCCTGTTTGAAACTCTTCCAACAAACTGCACCTCCGTTAAGGGTAAAGAAAAATCCAGATGTAGACTTTCTATCATCGGGATCCGATTGGAAATCGGAGTCTGTATACCCATTAACCTGCAATTCGTTTCCTCCATAAACTATTAACTTATCCTTAGTACCTTTAAGATACTTTAGGATATGTTTAATGGCCATCCAATGGTCATTACCTGGATTGGACTGATATCTGCTAGTTACGCTAACAGCGAAACTGATATCAGGCCTCGTACATAACATGGCATACATTATGCTACCCAAACACGAAGCATAAGGTTGGTTAGACATTCTAACCTTCTCATCTTCTGTTTGTGGACACATCTTCTTAGAAAGATGTATCCCATGTCTGAACGGTATGTTTGCTGTCTTACAGTTACCAAAACTATACCGTTCCAAGATCTTATCTATGTACGTTGATTGGGATAACCCAATCAGCCTCTTTGTCTATCTCTATAGAGTTTTATCCCTAAAACATAGGAAGCTTCTCCTAGGTCCTTCATGGAGAAATTCTTACAGAGGTACGCTTTCACGCTTTGCAACATACCTAAATCATTCCCAATGATTAGGATGTCATCAACATATAGGACTAAAAATACGACCATGCTCCCACTGGCCTTCTGATACACACAGGATTCTTCCGAATTCTTGAGAAAACCAGACGATCTAATAATCTCATCGAATCGAAGATTCCAACTTCGTGAAGCTTGTTTAAGTCCATAAATGGACTTCTTAAGCTTACATACCATACCCGAGGTTTCGCTAGACGCGAAACCTTCCGGCTGTTCCATATAGATTTCTTCATCAAGAAATCCATTTAGAAAAGCCGTTTTGACATCCATTTGCCAAATCTCGTAGTCATGATACGCAGCTATAGAAAGAAAAATCCGGATAGACTTAAGCATTGCAACTGGTGAAAAAGTTTCATCGTAGTCGACGCCAGGTCGCTGCGTGTAACCTTTTGCTACCAGTCGGGCCTTGTAAGTTCTCAACCTTACCATCAGGCCCGCGCTTCCTCTTGTAAACCCATTTACAACCGATAGGAACAATTCCTTCGGGAAGCAAATCAAGTCCCAAACTTGATTTTCATGCATTGAGTCTATCTCGGATTTCATGGCACTTTGCCATTTCACGGAGTCGATGTCCAACATCGATTCACTATAGGTGAAAGGATCTGTCTCTTCAACTAAGAGAACATCCAGACTCTTTTCTTGTATCAAATACAAGCGTTCAAGAGGTCTAGATACCTTTTCCGACCTACAGAGTGTGTGTGTTGAAGGTCCTTCATCTACTTGAACTTCAGGTTCCTCCGTTGGTTCGTTGTTTTCAGGTTGGACTTCATCAAGCTCAACCTGTCTATGATTACCACCTTCTGACAAAAATTCTACTTCTAGAAATTTTGCGAAGCGAGCTACGAACACATTTCGATGCTCGGTATCATAGAACAGATATCCCCTCGTATTCGAAGGATATCCAACAAACATAAACTTTTGCCCTCGAGGCGAAAGCTTATCTTGCTGAGTCACCCTGACATAGGCAGGACAACCCCAAACCTTAATATAATTAAGATTTGGTCTCCTACCGAACCATATATGATACGGTGTCGTAGGAACAGCCTTTGAAGGAATCTTATTCAAAAGATGTGCGGCTGTTAAGAGAGAGTAACCCCATAAGTAATAGGGCAAATCTGTGAAACTCAACATCGATCGGACCATATCCAATAAAGTCCGATTTCTCCTTTCAGATACACCATTGTGCTGTGGTGTACCTGGAGGAGTATATTGAGCGAGAATCCCATTCTCCTTCATATAATCCATGAACTCACCACTCATATATTCGCCGCCTCGATCTGATCGAAGGCATTTAATATATTTACCAGTTTGTTTTTTCTACTTCATTTCAGAACTCTTTGAACTTTTCAAAGGTTTCCGATTTATGTCGCATCAAATACACATAACCGTACCGTGACAAATCATCGGTAAAGGTAACGAAGTACGAATAACCACTGTGAGCAGTTTGACTTAGTGGACCACATACATCAGAATGTACGAGTTCCAGTAAGTTAGTGGCGCGGTGTCCAACACCAAAAAATGGGGCTTTGGTCATCTTACCCTGAATATAGGATTCACAAGTTGGATAGGATTCAATGGTAAGATCTGATATCAAACCATTCCTAACCAATTGGGTAAGGCGTTTAACGCCAATGTGACCAAGTCTCATATGCCAAAGTTCAGTATTATTAATTACAGGTAAACTACGTTTATTAACTCCAGTATTTAATATATCTTTTGAAGTTTGCAATGTATAATGACCATGCTGGTTTGGACAACAAAGGATCTGAATATTATTTTTATCATATAAATACAAAGAACTATTCTTAATATTAATACAAAAGCCTTCTGTATCAAATACAAAAAGTGATATAATATTAGCGACACATCCCGGTACAAAATGACAGTCATATAACAAAAGTGTCCCATTCGGCAATGAGATCTCGCATACTCCCACTGCAACTGCACCAAAAGAGTCTCCACTCCCGAACCGCAACTGCATCTCTCCAGGCTTCAGTTTCCTACTTTCCTTCAGCACCTGCAACGAATTGCAAATGTGAATGGGACAAGCAGAATCTAAAATCCAGCTGGATGTAACGGCTTCACAAGCCAAAGATAAATCAATAACTGGAAAAATAAAAGTACCTGATGTAGAAGCTCTGTCTCTCCTCAGCTGGGCAATGTAATCAGGACAGTTCCTTTCCAGTGCCCGACTTTGCCGCAGTGGTGGCATTTGTCTTCAGAAGCCTTTTTGGGCTTTGCAATCTTCGCATGTTGTTGAGGACCAAAAGCCTTCTTCTTCTTCTTGCCTTTCTTGTTCTTTCCCTTGGACCATCCTTGGGAAGAAGCCGAAAGAGAAGTAGTTCTAGGAGGGCGAGTCGGTACTCCCTTCTTAAGGTCCTCTTCTGCCGTGAGCAACATCCTATGTAGCTCCTGGTAGGTACAGACAGTCCCTGTGCATGTTGAAGTACATCACGAACTGGCGAAATGAAGCTGGTAGTGAACCAAGAATGACACTCCTACCGAGAATGTCATTCAAGATGAGATTATGTTGCCTCAATTGATCGATCAAATCGATCATCTGAAGAACATGTGGGCTAACACTCTGCCCCTCATCCAGACGCGCATGGAACAGTTCCATGGCGACTTTGTGAACAATCACTTGTTCTTGGTTCTCAAACGATTGTCTCAATCGCGTCATCATACTATAGGAATCTAGCATACCATAGTACTGTTGCTTGAGTTTCGGAGACAGTGAACTAAGGATGTATGATTTAACCCTTAAATCATCATCCTTCCAATTTACAAAACTTGGCGTTCCTCCTCCGAAGCATCGCACCCACTGCAAGGGGCAACGGACCCTCAAGAACATAACCCAGCTTTCGGAATCGACGACAATCCTCAAATCCAATTCCCAGTCTGCAATTTCTCAGCGCCTTTCAGTTTGTTCGCATCAAGCATACGCGCAAACTGATTTGTGGATTGTGCCGCCATCGCCAATCTATCATATAGATCACGAAAAACGGTTAGCAGAAATAAAGCAGTTTCATATAATATCAAAAGCATAAACTAGATCATGGAATTTTAATCTAATATGCCCCTCCCACTAAATCATGCAATACTGTAATCCCAAAACAAATACAAATATTTAATAATTAAATTAAATACTAATAGTGAAAAGTGGATCTCGTGGATATATTTCGGCTCACAGCAGAGGCACGGTCTCGCCTACGTATATTCATCAGGTAGACAACTCATTTGTCAATCATTCACTAATGACTCCTAAGTATCCGGTCCTGGCCGTTCTCGTTGTCGCTGCGAAGGCAGGCCCACAAGGAGACGTACCAAGGTTAAACTCGTCAATGATAAACTCAAGTTACTTACGTAATCCTGACAGCTAGGGCACGCTCATAATTCCGCTTTTACTTGAATTTACCTAGTATCTTATATACATCCGGTATAAATAAATCTTTATCGACTACATCCTCACAGCAGAGGCACGATCTCAGATGTAGTCACAAATAAGTATTCATAAACCGTATTGACAAGACGGACCATATAACATGCATCAAATACATAATTACATTCAAACCTTATTAATTATGGATTTTCCGCTAAGTGTCATACACCCTAAATCTAACCAATTTAGATCCTAATAAGCATGCATAAAGTCAAGAAAACATGATTAAACATTGATTCAATGAAGGCTAATCATATTAGGTGGCCTAGAATCAGACTCGCTCTGATACCATTTTGTAGGGGTTTTTAGGGGGTGAATCCGTAACGCAGCGGAAGCGGTGAAAATCCGATTTTCCGATTTCAAAACTTTTTCTCGGATTAATTAAATAAATATTTATTTAATATTCCAATAATCAAATTATGAAATAAAATTCAATAAATCATATTTAAGTGAATTTACCAATTACCCTTACTTTGGTATTTTGTCCATTTAGTCCGAAATTGATCTAATCAATTTTGAATGATTCTAAATCATTTCTAAGATGAACTTAGCATGTTCAAAACATCAAAACACCAAACAACACAAAAATCCATTTTTCTTCATCAAGCCGTGAGCACCTCCAAGGTGCCAAAATGTGCCATTTGTCATTTCATGCTTCAAAACACATCCAAATGTAATCCAATCAACATGAAACTTTATATGCATCATATACACATCCAAATGCACAACATATATAAAAATCCCCAAATTTGGAATTGGTCATGAACCCTAATTTTTCAATTTCATCAAATTGGACAAATTAGACCAAATTGGTTAAATCAATGTTTCAATCATCATTCTTCCATCCAATCCAAGTCTCAACACAATGAAAAACTCAAGATCAAATCTAGGTCATTAAGAGTGGGTCAATAACTCTAGATTAGCAACATGGTTTCCAAAACCTTAAAAGAAAGTTATTACTACAATAGTATACACTTCCTTCATCACACATGCTTCACACTTCACCAAAATTTCCATCAACAAAAACCACAAGGAACAAAGAAAGAAAAACCTTAGAATATCATATATTAAAGCCTAGAACCTAAGGAACAAATTCCTTACTAATAGCAAGTTTGAGAAACTTACTAAATTTCCAAGCCTTTTTGATTTTTTGTCTTTCTTTTTCCAAAGTTCCTTTAGCTTCTTCAATGGAGATTTATGTTTTGTGAAATGTATTAGGTTACCAAATGAAAAGCAAATGAAAACAATATATATTTGTGCAAAAAAGCCTTGGCCGAAATCAATAACAAACATATACCAAATTTTTCATTTCATTTTCATTTCAAATACATTTGTTATCTTAATATAAATATCTAAAACTACTTTATAGATATTTATTTAAGTCAACAATTGCAACTAACATCATTTACTTAAAATATCCTAATGTAAGATATTTATATTTTAATTAATTTAATCATTTAACAATTAAATAATTAATTAATTAATCAAATACAAATATATTAAATATATGTATAATATTTACATTAAATATTAAATACATATATTCATTTAGGATATAAGTCAAATAACTCATTTTGACTATTAATTAATGTGTATTTAAATTAATCAAGTATTAAATGTAAATACACAATAATTAAGCAAATGACTATTTAGTTCTTTTAGCACGTATATTGCGTTTAACCTTTAAACGACTTTATAAATAATCAATATTATTTATTAATGTTGCTCTAGTGCTCTACGAGTATGTTTCATTATTGAGACTCTCTAGATTCAGGTATATCCGTCACGAAATCTAATTTCGTGTCCATAATCTATCCACCCGTAGATTATGACGATCACGGATAATCTCGCTGAACCATACAGGTCGAGGTCATGGCAAATGTATAATTCCTCCGTCACAGGTATCCGGATAAATCCCAGAGATATAGATGTAAACGCCAAATCTCTATCGGGATTATCCAGTCGACTATTCTATTAGCAATCTCAAAAGAATGTTTAGAACTAGCTTCTAAACTTTACCACGGGCCCATGGTTTTATCTGATTGCTAATCATATGGACTACCTATGCTCTGATACTCAGAACTGACGGATCCTATCTTGATACACATAGGACACCCTGAGGATCTGTCTACACCCAACGAACAGGCAGAGGTCTGATCTAAATAGATCGGTGACGTGACTGCCGTCTAAGTGTAGAAGATGTCTCATGTGCCCACAATGGCATCTCAAGTCTAAGAATCACAAGTGCTACTCAACCCAAGAAGATTCTTATTGACGCTGGTGTACCATCCATTAAGAATCTTCGGTGAGTCGTTCAGTGTTTATCCGCTATAAACACCTACACGTCTATACTAGTCTCCAAGACTAATGGTTCATTGAGAAACCATTGGAATCATATATTCCAGTATACGACATGTACCGGTCTCAACGGGTTTACTATACTGACCAAGTAGTGTAAACCTTGACCAGGAACTGTCTGAGAATGACAACGTCATGATACTTCTCAATGTCCGTTGCGACGCTTTTGCAACTGTATCATGACTAATCATTCTAGGGTCATTACGTCTTTACCATATAGAAAGATAGATTATATTATAGAAACTGCATATATTATTTATAATAATAATGTTTTACAGAAGTATTCAACAGAAATACAATCGGGAATTGGCGCTCTGAGCACCAACCCCAACAGTCTTAGCTTAGGGCTCTAATTATAATGTGATTTGAATATTCAAGTGCCTAAGCTCATAGGAAACATGCACACTCACTTAGATGCATTAGGTTCATGTACAAAATGCTTTAAAATCTTCATACTTGCATTTCTGGTACAGAGACCGGCATACCGGTCCCTTACCGATGTCCATACCGGTGAGATGGCACGGACCTTACCGGTCCCATACCGGTGAACCTGGAGAATGCATAGCTACTGGAACCGGCACAAACCAAATTGGTGTCCATACCGATCACATACCGATGAGTCTAACGGCTAGTTCCTTTACTGGAACCGGCATGACCTAAACCGGTCATCATACCGGTGACCATACCGGTCAAGCTCTTCATATTGCACACATATTGAAACCGACAAGGACCATACCGGTCTTCATACCGGTTACCATACCGGTACCATACTGGCCTAACGGATATATTTTCAACAGTAATATAGCCGTTAATACTCGTTACTATGCCAGACCGGCATACCGGTGTCTAGAGACCGGCATACCGGTGTCTAGAGACCGACATACCGGTGTCTAGAGACCGACATACCGGTCTGAGACAGCAAAGTTGGGGCAGTCTTTCATTTTGCTATAAATTGAGCCCCAACTCATTTTTGCTTGGTTAGAGAACCAGATAACCTTCATACATATTCTACTAAGGCAAAAACAAGAGTGTTTCATAAACCTTCATATTCATAAACATTCATTCATCAAGCTCACACACACTACACCTTCATATACATTTGTAGTGAGCTGATCCCTTGGGTAACCAACTCACACAATCTTTTTTATCATTGTGAGTGCCCAAGTGTGTTTTACAACTTATTTATACAAAACACTTACGGTTTGTGAAATCTCATTGTTTGGGTAATTGTAAAGGTTTTTGAGTGAGCTACGTAGAAAACTTAAAGTGTAAAGGTTCAGAGTGCACCTTGCGTAAAACTTTTGGTTGCGAGTGAGCCACGGAAACTCGTTATTAGTGAAAAGCTCCAAGTGCGGTTTGGGGGAGTGGATGTAGGCATTGTTGGCCGAACCACTATAAATCTCGGTGTTGTTTTCTCTATCCCTTAACTCTTTACATATTGTAAGTTTTATTTATTACATGTTTATATATTCAAAACTTGCATATATGTGATATATCGAAATAGAGAAAATTGACATTAAGCATTAATTGGTAAAAGAGCTTAAAATCGGTAAAGATTTTTATTTCTGTATTATTTAGCTGTAACCCATTCACCCCCCCTCTCTTGGGTATAGAGTTTGGTTTATCACTATTACTTGTAGGTAATTTCACTTATTGTATTGGGATATAAATAAGACAATCGCTAGACTATATATATATAAATAGAATATTCTACCAAGGGAAGTAGAATTCTCCTTGGCCGAAATTCATCATTTTCTCTCTCTCTTTGGTTGTTCCAAATTGTTTTGAGATTAATTCAAAGAAAGATGTTTCTTTGATCTCTAATCTAAGACTTCACCATTCACTACAAGAATTATGGCTTTTAGCGTCCAAATATTTAGCGTCGAATACTGTTTCGACGCTATAAGTGAGTTTTAGCGTCGAATATCATTTTCGACGCTATATGTCATCTTTTTAGCGATGGAATAAAACTTCGATGCAGAATATTAATGTTTTAGCGTCGAAACATTTTTTAGACGCTAAAATCAGTACTTTAGAGTCGAATATATTCGACGCTGAATAATTCTATTATTGCAATAATTTTTGGCGCCAAATATTACACTTTTACCGTCAAAAAATGGAGTCGACGCCAAAAATATACTTTTAGCGTCGAACATATATCGTCGCTAAAGGTTTATGAAGTTTCCACCGACAAATCCTTGATTCTTTCGCGTCTAAATTAAATTCGACGCTAATGTTTTGATATTTAGCGTCGAAAAAACAGTTTCGACGCTAAAAACGGCAACAATTAGCGTCGAATTTGAATATTCGACGCTAAAGATAGATTAAAATGAAGATTGCCACCACATTCTCTTCATTTTCATCCTCTGAAATCTGAGAATTTCTCCTCTACAACAGCCTCACATCTCTCCTAAAAATTTTCAATAAAATTGTAATCAATTTCCGATAAGGTAATTCTTCTTTCATATTTCTTTATTATTTTCAATTTTTATGATGATATATGTTGTTTATATGTTGTTTGTTAGTGATTTATGATTCATATATGTAGAGTAAGTATATTAATTAATAAAATATAATTTTTTTGTAAACTATTTAATTTATCAACCAATATATATATATATATATATGATTAAATAAAGTATTACTGAATTAGTAATGTTGATTACTGTAAAATGATATCTAATAATTATATTATTATATTTAGGTATTCTGCTGAAATGGATAGAAATTGGATGAGCTCTCTGGATAGATTGAGTGTTGAATATCGTAATGGATTGTTTGAGTTTATGGAAGTCGCAAAGCAACACATTGATGCAGAAGGTCGTGTTCGTTGTCCATGTGCAAATTGTTTGAATAGGAAAAAGAAGCGGTTAGATGAAGTTCATAATCATTTATACATGCCAGGAATATCACCAACTTACCGTACGTGGATTTATCACGGTGAGCAGAATCATTCTCAGTCACGGTTTTTTGATGTTGGCGAAGGGAGTAGTAGTTACAATCAACCTGCAAACGATGAGATCACCGATATTTTGCATGACTTACAAGGTCCACAACTTGGTCATAGTGTTAGTGGTGACATGCCAGTGTTAAGTGGAAATGATCAAAATTTATTTAGTGAACTACTTGATGAGGCAAAAAAAATTCCATTCGAAGGTGCTGGAATGTCGATCTTGAATTTCGTTGTGAAATTATTACACATTAAAGTGATCAACAGAATGACCAACAAAAGTATCGATATGATGTTAGAGTTACTGGCCCAAATGTTACCGGTTGGAAGCGAATTGCCTAAGTCGTACTACGAGGCAAAGAAAATGTTGCGTGATCTGGGAATGGGGTATGAATCCATTCATGCTTGTAAGTTTGATTGTGTATTATTTCGTGCCGAGTATGAATCACTTGAACATTGTCCGATATGTGGTGAAAGTCGGTACAAAGTCTGTGGTATGGGGAAGAAAGTGCCTCAAAAGATATTGCGATATTTCCCTTTAACGCCCAGGTTGCAGAGATTGTTCATGTCATGACACACAGCGACTGATATGATGTGGCATCATGAAAAGAGGATCGGTGCGGAGGACATACTTAGCCATCCTGCGGACAGAACCGAATGGAAGAATTTGATGACATGTACCCCCGTTTCGCTGAGGACCCCCGTAATGTCAGGTTAGATCTTGCCTCTGATGGTTTTAACCCATTTGGGAATATGTACAACTCTTATAGCATCTGGCCCGTTATTGTCATTCCATATAACTTACCTCCATGGAAATGTATGAAGGATCCGTTCATGTTTATGTCATTGCTTATCCCTGGTCCACGTTCACCTGGTAAAGATATAAATATTTACTTGAGACCATTGATCGAGGAGTTACAAACATTATGGAATGTGGGTGTGCATACCTATGATGCAGCTTCAGAGCAGTATTATCAGATGCATGCTGCATTATTATGGACCATTAATGATTTTCCAGCCTATGGTTCATTATCTGGATGGAGCACTAAGGGATACATGGCATGTCCAGTTTGTGCGGGTCATACACCTTCGCAACGATTATGGAATAAAATCGGATACACGGGGCACAGGAGATTTCTTGAGTCGAGTCATCCTTGGCGGAGGAGTAAATTATTTAACGGGCAACATGAACCTCAGAGTAAGCCCAGTCGATTGTCTGCATTTGACATACTTTGCCAACATCAACATCTCAAAGACAGCACACCAGGTAAACATCCTAATAATAGAGATAAAAATCGAAAACGGTTACCTGAAGAGTTGAATTGGACATGAAAAAGTATTTTCTTTGAGTTAGAATATTGGGGGACTCTGAGTTTGCGACATAATTTGGATGTAATGCATATAGAGAAAAATATTTGTGAGAGTTTAGTGGGTACACTATTCAATATTCCGGGTAAGACAAAAGACACTGTAAATGCTAGATTGGACCTACAAGATCTTAGAATTCGCAGTGAATTGCATTTACAAGTCGCCTCTCGAGGTTTTATTAAGCCTCATGCTAGTTATGTGCTCAATCAATCGGAGAGAAAATCATTATGATTGGCTGAAAATGGTTAAATTCCATGATAATTATGCATCCAATATTGGGCGTTGGGTCAGAGATGATACAATAACGGGATTAAAGAGTCACGATTGTCATGTGCTACTCGAGATTCTCCTTCCTGTTGGCATTCGACCTTATCTCCCCCCGAATGTATGTGACGTCGTACTTGATCTATGTGGCTTCTTTAAACAATTATGTCAAAGGACATTAAGCACATCTGTTATTGACGACCTTGAGCGAGGAATCGTGATAATCCTATGCAAGCTGGAGCGAATTTTGCCACCCGCTTTCTTTGATGTCATGGTACATCTTGCTGTGCATTTACCGGATGAAGCTAGAAAGAGAGGTAATGTCCATTACAGATGGATGTATCCCATTGAGAGGTACTATATATATATATATATATATACAGTTTTATATAAGAAAAATTGTAACCGTTTTTATGTGCATAGAATTTAGTCTTAATGCAAACTTGTTGTCATATCTGCAGAGCTTTGGGAGATTACAAACAATATGTGAAAAACAAGGCACGCCCTGAAGGTTCAATAGCTGAAGCTGTTATAATAAGTAAAGCAATAATATTTTGTTCGATGTACATGCAGAATATTGAAACTCATTTTAATCGTCGGCCACGAAACTATGATGGAGATGCAAGTAATAACCAAGAGATCACAGTGTTCCGTCAAAATTACAGACCATTTGGGGCAGTAGGTGTCAAATTACTAACCCTTCAGGAAGTTCAACGTGCGCATTGGTTTATATTGAGTAATTGTGATGAAGTGCAACCGTATTTAATGTAAGTTTTTTGCTGGTGCATCATTACTGTATTTTTTCCATACATTAACCGTGATAATTTATTGTAGGCAACATCTAACAATGCTACATATGATAGTGACCATAATGTTGATGAAACCCACAAAAAAGAATTTCCTAAATGGTTTGAGACAACTGTAAGTTAGAATATTTTATATTTATTTTGATCCTAACATTAGACATTTCAGTTTGTTATATTAACACATATATTTCACTGTCAGATTATTAATCAAGTGAAAAATGGTCAATTGGACTCGCAATCCTCATTGGTTTCTTTGGCTTATGGGCCTCAAAAGCAGGCTTATGAGTACAGTGGATGTATTGTCAACGAAGTTAGATTTCATATCGAACAGCGAGATGTTACTCATGTGACTCGAAATTATGGAATTGTAGTCCAAGGAGAACACGGCTCAGATGTAATTGACTTCTACGGCGTATTACAATCGGTTATTGAGTTCATATATCGACCCATACGACATATTGTGCTATTCCAATGTAAGTGGTTTGACACAAATGCCATAAAGAGGAGAATTCAAGTTAGTAATCATCTCACGTCAATTAATGTTCAACGTTGTTGGTACAAGAATGATCCATACATTTTTTGTACGCAAGCACGTTCAGTGATATATATATCTGATCCTAAGTTAGGAACTGTATGGATGGTGGTAGAAAAGTTACAACATAGGGCCATTTGGGACACGCAGGAGAAAGATAGAGTTGACATATCAGATGAAACACAAGAAGTCTCCGGCAATTTTGAAGTTCCTGAACAGATATTTTTTGGACCAACTGTCAACGTTCCTGAAAATATCACATTAACTCGAGCTAGTACAGACGTTGAGCTAATTCCTCATTCTGAAGTGAGCGTTGAAGTAGCAAGTGAAGAACAATTTGACACTGAAGATGACTTCGATTCCAGTCACGAATCCTCAAATACCGACGATAATAGTGATTAATTATGAAGTTACAGTATTTTGTGATTGATGAATAATTTTATGGATTATAATGTATGGTTGTTGATTTTAATTACTCTTTAGATATGGTTGAATATTAACGTAATGAATAATAGTATAACTATGATATATTTGTTTTTAATTATTATTTTTAAAGGTAGACATTTAGCGTCGACATACAATTATCGACGCTAAATAAAAATTAAATTTCCCGGAAAAATAACCCTAAATTTTTAATAAACCGCCCATTTTTTTGGCGTCGAAATAGTTCGACGCTAAAATCAAATTAATTCGACGCTAAATGTACAATTAGCGTCGAATTGTGTGTTTCGACGCTAAATATGAAAATTTAATTTCCCGGAAAAATAACCCTAAATTTTAATGAACCGCCTACTTATTTGCGTCGAAATATTCGACGCTAAAATTAAATAAATTCGATGCTAAAGGTCGTTTAAATCCCTAAAACCAGAGACCTCTTCTTCTCGGCTCAAACGAGCAAAATTCGCCCAAGGCACTCTCTTCTTCTGCATTCTCGGCTTCTGGACATCGCAAGCAACGAATTTAAGGTAAGTCTCACTTTTTGATTTTAATTTGATGATGATGATGATGATGGTGATGGTGTCATATGATTTATGGTTGTTGATGATGATGATTGTTGAAGTTGATGATGAATTTGCATGATATGATTTATGGTTGTTGATGTATGATGATGATTTTGTATGATGATGATTGTTAAAAGAGTGGAATCATTGATGATGATGATGATGATTGTTGATGATGATTGTTGATGAATGATGATGGTGATGATTGTTAATGAATGATGATGATTGACGCTAATGAATGATGAATGATGAATAATGATGATCGACATAATCTGAATGGACGACGAACATGCTGTTCTGCCCAGAACAGCAACTGTTCTGCCCAGAACATTCCAAATTTGGAATGTTTGTATGTGTTTTGGAATTCGAAAGTTTATATAGTATAGTATGTGTTTTGGAATGTTTGTTATGGTTATGCGTGTGCATGAGAAGTCGTGTGTATTGGTTGTTAATTGTGCTTCGTGGTTGGTTGTATGATGATTGTGTGTGTGACTGTGTGTATGTACGTGTATGATGGAACTAGTAGATTATATGGATAATGAATGCATATGTGAAATGAATAAATGAATAATGAATTTGAAAACGAAAGTGAGCATTCGATGTTATAAGCGCTTTTGTTAAGTTGTATTGACTTGTATGGATATGTACGTATGTATAAGAACTTTGGAATTTGATGACGCTAATGCGGCGGGTTTTTGCAGATGGCACCGGGCAATCGCAAACGGGCTACCGCGACTCCATCTACATCAGCAAGGGCAACTGGCCCTGGTGATTTCTCTGCTAGCACAGGTGAGTCCAGTACAGTGAAGGGTCGAGGACGCACCCGTGGCCTGGGGTTGGCTAAGTACGTTAAGGCTCACGGCCGTATCCGGATAGAGATATCAGATGATGGACACACTCAAGTCGGAAAACATAATTCAGCGTTTAATACAGCCATAGGAGCTACAGCTCGATATGAAGCTCCCCAAAACTACGTATCTTGGAGAAAGATACCGTGGGAGACGAAAATGAATCAGCTATTCCCTTCGCTACTTGTAAGTTTTCGATATTGTTTGTTATTTAACATTTTCATTTTATACTTATTTTTACTCGAATTTTCATGTAGGAATGGTTCGACTTCGATCTGACCCAAGTGAATGTCCAACAATATATTGACTACCACATGGGGAAAAGTTATAAAGATTATAGAACAAAAGTCCTGAAACCAATATTCGATGAACATGGACTTTCAAATGCTCCACAACACAAGCCTGATTTTATAGAGGAACAAGATTGGACATTCTTATGTGAGCTTTGGTCTAGCAAAAAAAACACGAGGTAAATTTTGAAATAAACGGAAATTTATAATTGTCTTTGTTTTCGGTACTTACAGTGTTGGTAAATACAGGATAAATGTCACGCAAATGCGGAAAATCGAAGTCACTTGCGTTTTAACCACCGTGGAGGTTCGAAGCCATTTATCCAACATCGTGCCGAACATTCTGAGGTAAATATATCCTAACATAAAATTTATCAGTTAATTGTTTTTACTAATCTGGAATAATATTGAATTTATTTTATGTTTATAACAGAGTAGCACAGGTGAGGTGCAATCATTTCCAGATTTTTTCCGTGTGACGCATTACAATGAGAGGAACAGATGGATAAATGAAGAAGCCGAACGCTGCTATGTAAGTTTCAGTTTTTAAAATAAAATAATTAATATTATATATGTTGATTTTTTTTCTCAAATTCTAATATTAACTTTTTTTTTGAAACAGAACGAAATGATGGAACTCCAACATCAAACTCATGAGACAGGGTCTGACCCCATACCAGATGAGCAGCTGTCGCAATTGGTTTTCAAGAATCAGACAGCTTACAACGTTGGTCTTGGCACTCGTAAGAAGCCAACTTCATCTGCACACAATAGTGGTAATTCGGACAATGTCTCTCTTCGAGACGAGTTAGTCACCACCCAAAGACGAGCTGCAGCAGACTAAGGAGAAGCTACAACAGGTCACGGTGGACCACGAGAAGAAGATGATGGACCACGAGAAGAAGATGGAGCAGTTGGAACAGCAACTGCTGGCTTTCCGTCAGATGTTCGAGGCCTCAATGAGTCATGGTGCATCGGGCTCGAGCGTCCCCCATCACAGTAGCAATTAATTTTATATTTGGTTTTGTATAAACATTTTGAAAAAATAGATTTAATATTAATATTTCTTTTTTCTAAAACAAATTTCAATATAATATTTCGTCATTTTGTTATTAATTACATTTTTTTCAACTAAATTAAATATTTTAGACCAAAAAATAAGTAAATTACTAATTTTTAAAAAAATAAATTTTTTACTTTTAACGTCGAATATCTCGACGCTAATAGTATAAAAAATGGCCGCTGTAAGCGTACATATAATACTTTTTTAATATACGTTAGAGTCGAATTTTTCGACGCTAAAATTCAAACTTTTAGCGTCGAATATTTCGACGGTAATAGTAAAAAAATGGTCGCTGTAAGCTTACATATATTACTTTTTTAATATACTTTAGCGTCGACAATTTGCGACGCTAAAAGTTTGAATTTTTGCGTCGAATTATTTCGTCGCGAAATATAAAATATAGCGTCGGACAATTTACTTTAGCGTCGAAAAAAATTGGACGCAGAATACTGTTTTTTAGCGTCGCATTTAATTATTTCGACGCTAAAAGTGATTTTCGTCGACATTTTATTGTCTAATTTTTGCGTCTAATTTTTTCGACGCTAAATGCCTTTTGCGTCGAAACCGTAACTTATGGCGTCGAAATAATTCGACGCTAAATGGTCTAATTCTTGTAGTGATTAGAGAAAGAAAATTTTTTTTCTTTGTTTTCAAAGTGAGAGTGATTTATTCGTAGAAGAGTTCTAGTGTGATAACTAGAGGTGCAATGCTTGGTGCACTATTACAAGGGAAAATTTAAGAAGGAATTCAAGAAAAGCTTAAGAAAAGAAAAATACATTCAGGTATGTTTTCTTATTACTGAATTTATTTATGTTGATAAATAAATATAAGTTGCATGTTTGTTTAAGTTAATTGAGATTAATTTATTAGCGTAATTTGTTTATATCAAAATGACATAAACATGATCTTTAAGTGGTTCTGAAAGAAAATTTTAAATCTAATCACATGGATGTTCTTACACCAACTCCAAAACCTTACATTGTTAACAATATATCTATAAATTTTAACAATTCAAAGCAAAAAAAAAGTTATAAGTTAGCCGGAACTGAAGACTTCAATAAAAACTTGGTGCATTAATTTCTGTATTAGGGTTTGATTGATACATAACATGTACCTTTCCTTTCATAATCAGCATGAACCGGACCGACCACTCACTCACTCACTGTACTTGTCTTGAATCTCAAGTCTGAACAGACTGTCAAATTCTTACTGCAAATGGAGGCTTTTGAAAATGTCCGTTTCTTGTCCTAATCATCCTTCAATCCCTTGCCCTAGAAGGAACACATTCTTTTTGACCATTCAAATTTGAAAGTCTTTATTTAAATCAAACAACAATTTCTATAGGGATGGCAACGGGCCGGGCTTTGATAAGTCCGGCCCGAGTCCGGTAAAAAAAATTTAGGCCCGGGCTCGGGCTGTCATCGGGCCGGGCCGGCCGGGCCCGGTCGGACACAGGCTTGGCCCGGGTCCGATTTTTTATTATAAAAAATTATAAAAATAAAAAATTTATTATATAAATATATATATTTTATAAATAAAAATATTTAATTATTTATTTGAAGTCCGGACCGGACCGGGCTCGGGCTTTTTTGGGTGAGCCCCGGCCCGGGCCCGAGCCCAAATTTTGAAGCCCGACCCAATTTTGAGGAAGTAGAAATTATTGGGTGAGCCCCGCCCGGATTTTGAGGCAGTAGAAATTATTTCTACTGCCTACACATAACTATTTCTCTTTAATTTTCTTTCTGTCTATATCAATCCAATATAATACAGCATTCTATGCAAAGCCTTCTGTACATAGCTCGATTGGCTGCCAAATACATTTTATGCCAAATACATAGCTCGAGTTTGAATAATAATTATAGTAAAGGATAAGTATTGGTGTTTATTGTTTAATGAGTGAGTTTCTCATTCCCATCTAAACATAAGAAAAATTGATTCTATGTGATCTTTAATGAAGTCAATTACTTTAGGCAGAGGGTAGTTGAAATGAGGATATGCTGCAATAGGTGCTTTTACATGTGGATGTGGTGGTGATTGATCATGATTTTATAAATTTAACACGCATGCGCATGTATCGTTCAAATAATACAGTGATAAAATGTCGGATATCGTACCCATATGGACTTAATATTTCTATTATTAATACTAAGAGAAACCTACTTAACTTAAACTAAACTATTGAGAATGAGAGTTGATTTAATGATTTAAGTGAAGAGTAAATGAAGAACAAATAACACACATAGGGAAAACCTTATAGATAGAAAAACCTAAGGTTGTAATGTCACATAAGCATGCACACAATGGATTTAGACACTTTTCATTCAATTGGGTTGTTACGAATCATTAACCTAGAATACAAAACTATCTACAAGCTTCTTTCATGGTCGGGTAAATATATTTGGATTTAAACCAGTTAACTATATGTCTATATTAATTAATTTAAGCCAAATTCATTAAGGTCGGGTTCTAATATTGCTTACGCATGCCCTGTGTGTATATTTCTATTCTGAAGGGAAATCTATTTAAAAGAATTAAATCACACACTATTATTCTCATGTCTAACCCAAATTCCCTTCGTCGAGTTCCTAAAGATTTATCAAGACTATTCTATTATTGGTCAGACAGTAAAATAAGTATCAAAGCGCAAAGAATAATAAATAATAAATAACAATCACAAAAATAATAAAAATATACAACTTAATTAAATATTGTGCTTGAGATCCATTACAACCATAAATTAATGATTCGGCTGCTCATGATATTCAATAAACACATGTTAATCATTATTGATACAAAATAAGGACCCATAAAAGATAAACTAGAGAGAAAATGGAAGAAATAACTCTCGTTTGCGATATTCGCCTTCAATCTCCAGCACCAGTTAAAGCTCTCGTCATTTCCTTGCTCCAGGTGTTCTTTTATGCTTTGGGACTCTAAAATTATGTTATGAGGCTTCCTTTTAAATTTTGGGACAAACTTGTGCTTATATAAGAGGTCTGATGGGCCTTTTTTACTCAAAAATTGAATTTTGGGCGAACTAGGATTGACTCTTTCGTGTCGCGACACACAAACACTCGTCGCGACTTGATTGCTTTTGTTTGGCACATCGCGACGTACCCAGTTCGTTGGTGCTCTGCCTAATTTTTCTTCTGTCACGTGTTGCGACGCGCTTCCAACTTTGGGACTCGTGTTTGACTCTGAAATATCGCCCAAATCAGCTTTATTTTATCGTTTCATCCTTAGTTGAATTCGTTTAAGTCTTGATATGATTTTTACCTGCAAAACACACTCGAAACACATCAAAGCGCTAATAAAACTTGAAATACACACAAAATATTAAAATAGATGGATGGTAATATATGTATATTAGTCTCTTATCACATCTTCAAACTTAACATTTTGCTAGTACTTGAGCAAAACAAATAAAATAAAATAAACAACTAAAAATAAATTAACCTAAGCCACTTTCGTAAGGATCACGATTGCATTTATTGTATGCAACAAGCCTTTAAATTCTTAGGCGGGCCTAGTGGACGAGTTACAGTCTCGTAAGAGCTTACGGTGATGACACACACAAACGTCATTTAACAAACACATGCAATCATGTAAAAATAATAAAACACATAAAACAGTCCTGGTAGTTACACATAATATTATCTTCAAAGAATGTCTGCCAATGAAATCAAAGAACATTCAAAGTACTCAACACAAATCAAATCCAAGATCTTAAATAACTCACCTAAGTTAGACTCATGTGTGTGTGATAGGTTAGATCACAGCTAGACTAATAAGTAAGCGAACTTGGTGATTTCGTCTTAAAAATTGGGGTCCGATGGGTCTAACCAACCTAGATATGTCAAAAGTGCTATATATTTGCCTATTAAGCTCGATATGATATGTCTTCTCTCTCTTTCTCTTTTGACTCACCTACCTTTTAAGGTAGCATTTCTCTACATGGCGGTCCTAACACTCGTCCATGGATAACTTCACGCTTATTGGTTATGGGTTATTTATCTCTCATTTTTAAGTATTTTCTTCTCTTCTGCTCTTTTCATTTTTTTTTCAAAAGATCTATTTCTTTTTTTTTTTTACTCTAAGTATACCGTATATCATAAATAATAATAAACAGAGATAAATATCTAAGCAAACAGTCATTCATCTTTAAATAATTTCCTCAACTAGTCACTTTGTCAACTACCTAGACTCTTATTTCTAGAAACCTATTTTTAAATACTTGCGAGTCTAACCTATATCACTACTCAAGACATCATATAAAAGTTTACTGGGCATTTAATTTTTTCTAAGATTTCATATTACAGTAAAAAAAAAAAAAAAATCATCATTAGACTATACCGCACGCCAGCGCAAGTATCGCTCAAGTAAAACAGTGGCAAAAGTCTGATATCGTACCTACAATGACTTATCACTTCTTTTATCAATATCAAGACTAGCGTACTTAACTTAAACTAAACTATTAGTTGAGAAGATGAGTGATTAATCTCGAATTAATTGAAAATAAATAAAGACTAATAACAATTTGGAGATAAACTTTATATGCGAGAAGAACCTAGAGTTGTAACTTCAACTAAGCATGCACACAATAAGTTCAAACATTTTTCATTCAATTGGGTTGTTATTAGTTATTAACCTAAAACACTAAACTATCTATAAGTCTCTTTCAAAGGTCAGGTATAAATATTCAACTTAAACCAATTAATTGTGTCTTGTTAATTAATTTAAACCAAATTCATTAAGATCGGGTTCTAATATTGGCTACGTATGCCATGCAGGTATATTTCTATCCTGAAGGGAAATCTATTCAAAAAAAAGTAAATTATCCCCATGAGTAACTCAAATTCCCTCCATCGAATTCCTAAAAATTTACCAAAATGTGTAGGGGTTTTTAGGGGCTAAATCCGGTAACGCAGCGGAAGCGGTGGAAAATCAAATTTTCCGATTTCAAAACTTTTTCTCAAATTAATTAAATAAACATATTTATTTAATATTCCAATAATCAAATTATGAAATAAAATTCAAATGAATCATATTCAAGTGAATTTACCGAAATGCCCTTACATTGGTATTTTGTCCATTTTAGTCCGAAATTGATCTAATCAATTCGAATGATTCTAAATCATTTCTAAGATGAACTTAGCATGTTCAAAACATCAAAACACCAAAAGCACCAAAATCTCATTTTCTTCATCAAGGCCGAATGCACCTCCAAGGTGTGCCTTTTGTGCACTTTGTCATTTCATGCTTCAAAACACATCAAGATGTAATCTAATCAACATGAAACTTTATATGCATCATATTCACATCCAAATACACACATATATGAAAAGCCCCAAATTTGGAATTGGTCAAGAACCCTAATTTTTCAATTTCTTCAAATTGGACAAATTAGACCAAATTGGTTAAATCCAATACTTCAATCATGTTTCTTCCATCCAATCAAAGTCTCAACACAATGAAACAACTCAAGATCAAATCTAGGTCATCTAAGAGTGGGTCAACAACTCTAGATTAGCAACAAGGTTTCCAAAACCATAAAAGAATACTTATAACTACACTAGTCACAAGCTTTCTCCATTATACATGCTCAACACTTTCACCAAACTTTTATCCATCAAAAACACAGAATAAAGAAATGAATAACTTAAGAACATCATATGTTATAGCCTAGATCATAAGGAACAATTTCTTATCTAATAGTAAGTTGGAAAAACTTACTAAATCCAAGCTTTTCTTTAGTTTTTCCTTTTCTTCTTCACTTGCTTCCTTGGTTTTTCTTTAATGGAGTTTATGTCAAGTGAATTAGGTTAACAAATGAAAATGAAATGAAAACTATAAATACTTGCTACACTTTTAGCCTTGGCCGAAATTGGCCAAGCCAAATGCAAGAATAATAATTTCAATTTCATTTCACCTTTTATCTTATCAACTTTAATAAATATCTAAAAACACTTTAAAGATATTAATACAAAGTCAACAAAGGAACCAAGAGAAATATAACTCTTATATTCTAAGGTCATGGCCGAATTTAATAGAAAATAAAGGAAAAAGATATTTTATTTTTCAAACAATTTTGAACAAATATCTTAAGAAGTCAAAATCAATTTGACAACCTTTTCCTTTAATGTATAAGTCAACAATTGCAACTTATAATCACTTCCTAACTTTATCATTTGGTGATATATTTATATTTTAATTATATTAATCATTTAACAATTAAATAATTAATTAATTAATTACAAATATATCAAATATATGTATTATATTTACTTTAAATATCTCAAATACATATATTGATGATATATGTCAAATACCTTTATTTGACTATTTATTAATGTGTATTTAATAATATCATATATTAAATACAAATACACATTAATTAGGAAATGACGGTTCGGCCCGTTCGCATGTATTTTTCGTTTAACGATTAAATGATTTATAAATAATCATCATTATTCATAAAATGTTGCTCTAGTGCTCTACGAGTATGTTTCATTATTGAGACTCTCTAGATTCAGGTATATCCGTCACGAAATCCAATTTCGTGTCTATAATCTATCCACCCGTAGATTATGACGATCACAGATAAACTAGCTGAATCATACAGGTCGAGGTCATTGCATACGTATAATCTCTCCGTCACAGGTATCCGGATAATCCCAGAGATATAGATGTAAACGTCAAATCTCTATAGGTATTATCCCGTCGACGTATTCATTAGCAATCTCTAAATAACAATCGGAACTTACTTCCGAAGTATACTATGGCCACAGATTTAACAGACTGTTAATTATATATGGACTACCTATGCTCTGTACACAGAACTGACGGATCCTATCTTGACACACACAGATATCCTGAGGATCGGTCCACACCCAACGAACAGGCGGAGGTCTGATCTAAATAGATCGGCGACGTGACTGCCATCTAAGTGTGGAGGATGTCTCATACATCCACAGTGGTGTCTCAAGTCGAAGGACCACTATGCTACTCAACCCGAGAAGATTCTTATTGACGTTGGTGTACCATCCATTAAGAATCTTCGGTGAGCCGTTCAGTGTTTATACACTATAAACACCTACACGTCTATACGAGTCTCCATAGACTCATGGTTCATTGGGATAAACCATCGGACCAAGTCTCGATATACGACATGTACTGGTCTCAACGGATTTGACTAACCGACCCGTGTTAGCAAATCTTGACCAGGAACTATGTTTGATAATATTCATATAGCAGTGACACTTCCCAATGCTAATTACAAACTAACTTTGTAACTGTGTACTGCATTATATATTATCGGGCCTTTGTCTAATATATACATATCACTCAACCACATTTAGTTTCAATCTAATCGTAATCAGATCGAATACGTATATAAGAACAAGAGGTGCAACCATAAAGTAAGTGATATTATGGGAAAAGAGGATGTTCGTATTCATGAATCATACATAAATACGGTCCGGATTGGCGCTCTGAGCACCAACCCCAACAATTTCTCCCACTTGCTCTAGTGCCAATCCACGGTATCATATACACATCTCAATGTGCATCGTATGCACATGGCCCTCAAAAGCTCACCCAGTACTTAAGAGGTAGGCAACCTGAAACAAGTCCGCTATGACATATTGAGTTTGTCAAACAAACTTCATCGCTTCCCATAGTCAGCATCATTCATATTTTGTAGAATCTAAATTATACATTAATATGACTCTGATGCTACATCAGTATTGTGCTATAGCTACTGAGTTGTCCAAGTATTTAGGGATCAAATCCAAAATACTATGTGGACAACCGCAAGCACAATAACAATTCAAAACTTCTATTTTATAAGGTCACTATGCAACTTCATAAGTCAATACTTCATAAGTTGCATTTAATTCCACTATAAAAGTAGAATCCTTCGTGACACTCCCACTGCATCTTTTCTGACTCTTTATGACGTAGACTGTCTAACATCATAATTAGTCTCAAAATTAATATGACCCTAATGGTTGCAGACTATATTCTCCATGAATTAGAAACTCGTTCTTAATATCTCAAAGATCACAAAGAACATGTTTCAAGATCCATCCTATGGTCTATAGGATGTCAAAATAACTCGTAACAATTACGATTAAATCGACATCGATAATCGTACATAATAAAGTATTCACTATGTCATCATCAAATGATACATAATATTGTTTAGACATTCTAATCAATATCTCTTTCGAAAAAGGAATCATCCTTTACGAAAGACGAATACTTTGTATAAGACATACAATAACTGTCGAACAGTTATACTAACTGTCATACAGATAGCCTTGTTATGTCCTTCATTAGATCATATTTAATGTACGACTAATAGGAGTATCTCACAAGTCTCTTGTTTTATATCTTATATAAAACTTTATATCGTATATATCAGAGACTACTCCCACTATTTTCACGGAGTAAAGAAGACTTAGGTAAACCTTTTACCTTACAAACATCTCATTATTACTATAATAATGACAATATCGTTAAGATATATATAACACTAGAAAGTAATATGTACGCTCCCACTAACCCTTCTAATCACATATGTATTCTCTATACTTTGACAAGATCAGACAATCTGACGATATCAAAAACTGAGAACACATATTTCTGGAAGACTTATCCGAGTCTACAATAGGCTCTATAAGCTAGCACACTAAACTGCGATTTCAGCAGAACACAAACTCTAGGGCCATTCCAGAATGAACTCTTCAAACAAGGAAATCACAACTGATCTCTTATCTGAATAAGTCATCCAAAAAACCTCACTTTGCATTCTTTAGCTAAAATATACAATTTATTATCAACATTAACCAATATATCTTTAATTGTTCATTTAGCGTGACTAGAGATAAGTTTTCTCAGAATCTACAATAGATTGTTGAGTATAACTTTTCTCATTGTCATACTGTAAGTCAAACCTTTAATAAGCTCACAATGCTTTCGCTGCGCAAACAATTAGCACATTTCATGAACTAATTCATAATGAAAGCTTAATCAAGTTCAAAACTTGATCGTAGTAAGCTATGAACAATCTTAGATCTATGGTTCAATGGTGAACTTCCAGAATCGATATCAAATATCGCTTCCATTATAAGTAATAGGATAAGTTTTCTTCAATAAGAAAACAACAGAACCATTAAGTATCAAATACTCGTGAATGATTCTGTTATCCAATTAGACTTATATAGAAGATGTATAAGGGTTGTTTCATCTTATTAATTACGTAGTTCCATTTATAATTTATCATTCTCACATTTGACTTCAATAAGTCAAGTCTTTTTCTACAATAATTAACATCAGATGTTACACACCAAGTAATAAAACGATTTTATACTTAGAATCGTAGGAAAGATATTCTATTAAATAGAATACATATTCTATTAAACAGAATAAACGATAAACTTTTACTTATACCTCCGAGGTGTAAGTAATTTCCATTATATAACTATTATATAAAAGAAAGATTGAAATCTCAAACTTTTCAAGATTCAAATTTTCTACCTATACATATCATATATGTAACTGTAGAAAATAATGGAACATTAATTAAAGAGATGAATTAGTGTTACTGGAGTATAACCCCAAGAGTATTGAAACTAATTCGGTAACATTCAATATCAAACGAATCAAATCATATAAGATTCAATTGCTCCCACTACTCAATTCCATCAAGATGGAATCGGGGAGAATAATATTGAATATGAATCATATTCACTGTATAACCTTAGAACTAATTGCTTTAAATTCAAATGTTTGATCGTATCAAATATCTTTGAACAGTTCAAAGACATGTAATGAATTTTAAGGATCAAGTTTTCAAAATACTTTAGATTGAATATATTTGAACAAGTCAAAAATGTTCAATCTACGTTTCATCAGAACAGATTGAAAGTTCTTGATACTTTCAAGACTTTCAATATGTGTTCCTTCAGAAACTCGTAACCAAGTTATGACAATTCATCAACTAAGTTACGAAATAAAGAAAACTACCTTAAGCAATTATTATTTATTAAACCACATACATCCAATGTATCAGTTTAAATAAATTTGGTGGTCCAATGACAATCATTGGTTAAACGAGATCTTAATCACCTTCCTGAATACAATATTCATTAAATGGATAAGGATATGTGGTGTGATCTAGTATCAAACCATCTTTTACCATATGGAACAAGCATCCAATGCTTAAGTGATTAAACTCATAAAGCACCGTTCTAAATTATTTACTTTACCGAATAATTTTTCTTAATGTTTATCTCTACGTCAATGACACTACTAGTTATTATAAAATATGTAACAATTGTTTATAAAGAACAAGTGACTATCCAATAGTCACGAGTTCCGATATCAAATATCAAAACAATCGTTAACTAATATTTTTAAATAACTAGATGGGAGATCTGGTATCCAATACCTATAGTTGTGGTATTGTGAAAATCGATATTTTCTATACACAAATATACGCATCTCCTTTCTTTAGCTTTACTATTTGCATTCAACTATTCACAACAATTGTAAATAACTGATTAGCAAATTGTGTCAGACACATTACCTCTAAAGGTAATTAAAGCTTAGAAACGTCATTACTAGATAAACAAATATCTAATAGGGCTTTCTAAATGCCAGTCAAGAATCTCGAGACACGAACTAATTCAAGTCAATTCTTACTGCATAAGAAACTATTATCTCTAAAGTATTATATCCTAAAGGGATATCTATCTAGATTATCTATCATGACTTAGAAACTAAGTCACTAACCATCTTTATTTTTGAAGAAAATCGGAACAATAGTTCCCGATGGTTTGGACCAATCTAATAATATCCTAGTCTAGTAGTATCTAGAACCTATTCTAGAATAACTGCAACCAATAGTCAAGTCAGATAACATATCATAATATGTGTGCAGTAAATAAAAGTTTAATTCTATATAAACAATAGAATAAGGAAACAAACAAGTGGCAATTTCCATAATAACATACACTGCATAAGTTATGGATATTTTAAACTTAGCAGTGCCTCCCACTATTTTTACGTAATGCCGTAATCCCCAACGGAAAGACGAGAATTCAATAATTAAATCGAATTCCATAATGAGAAGAGGACCCCATGAATATATTTCGACTCACAGCAGAGGCACGGTCTCGCCGACGTACATTCACAGGTAGACAACTAATTGTCAATCACTTACTAGTGACTCCAAGATTCCGGTCCTGGCCGTTTCTCGTTGTCGCTGCGAAGGCAGGCCCACAAGGAGACGTACCAAGGTTAAACTTGTCAATGATAAACTCAAGTTACTTGCGTAACCCTGACAGCTAGGGCACGTTCAGGATTCCGCTTTCGCTTGAATTTATCTAGTATCTAATATACATTCGGCATAAATAAATTTCTATCAGCTACATCCTCACAGTAGAGGCACGGTCTCGGATGTAGTCAACTGATAAGTGTGGTTTATACCCACTTATTATGGCATTCTCAGGTTATTATTTTGTTATAATTCGAGATATTTAATATCATTTATAATTTATTTTATTTTTATTTATAGGAGCATTAATATATGGATCGGGGGACAATTACACGTGTTTTGGGAACTTCAGGGAACACAGGACGAGCAACGAGAGCATTGGCAAATCATCAGGCGCCATGGCGCCCAAATCTCATACAAAGTACAGAGAATTAGGCGCCACAGCGCCTAATCTCTACAATTGAAGGCGCCTTGGCGCCCCATTTACACAAACATATGGCGCCAGATGAAGAATTAATAAAAGGCGCCATGGCGCCTCAAGCTCACACATGCCCATACATTTTCCCGGAAGTTCAGCGCCCAGGCGCCCACTTAAGGAGCTGTAGCGCTGCGATACCTGTGCGTTTCAGGATTTAATTTTTAGGGTTTTTAATAATCCTAATGACACCCAAAGACTCCCAGACTCAACTATAAATATAACATTACATCCAACACTCAATGAGAGGCTAATACAGAGCACAAAACACAGAAAAGCCTATTTTTAGAGATCCAAGGAGAGGATTGAAGAGCGACAAGAGGAGACTAAGGCTGTGACATCCGAAAAGGAAGAGATTCCATTCGGGTTTTATCTTCTTATTTCTTTCTTAAAACTCTAATGATTTCCATTAGATTCTTGGCTTGATTATTTATTGTTTTATCTTTTGTCATGAATTTACTCCTTAATTCTGGAGAATGATGTAATTGATGCTTGAACCTTGTATTTCGTTTATCAATTTTGTTATGAAGTTTTATTAATTTATTTATATTCTTTTGAGTTTAATGCTTCTTGATTGCTGGCCACAATTTGAGATGATGAATGTTTAGAATCTATCACTCGAGAGAGGGGATTTTGAATAGATCTAGAGAATATAACCTAGGATTTTATAGAGTTCGAGAGAATCTGTAATCCTTTGAAGTCGTTAATATAGAATCACAAAGCGTAATGAGTTGTTAACTATTGGATTTTTATAGAGATATCGAAGTCTGTAGTTGATGATATTCTCACTGATGCTCGAGAGAGGGAGTGGATATTTGAGGAATCTTGACTTATAAACAATATAATTGAAAAAATATTAATTGGCATAACAAATATATAGGTGACAGCTAGGTGAAATCAGGATCCAGAATTTCTATCGTATTAGTTCCTCCTATATAATTATTTTTATTTTTATATTTATTTATTTATAAAAATCTTTATTAATTGTTTTCTAAATAAAGTTAGGATTATCAATTGTAGTACTTAATGCGAGTTAACGCAATCCCTGTGGGTTCGACACTCTAAACTCATTCATACTAAAACTTGACACCGTACACTTGCGGTACGATATAAAAATATCACAACAAGTTTTTGGCACCGTTGCCGGGGATTGTTTGTTTAATCCACATTAATACTACTACCAAGTAATATTAACTTTAATTTAGAATTTTATTTTTATTTTTATTTTCTTTATTTCCTTTATTTTTGTTTTAAGTTTTATTTTTATTTTTGTTTTTATTTCATTTTTTTTTATATTTTTTGTTTTATATTTTTTTTTTGTACGAGGTGAGTTTGAAAAGAAGCAATGGCAGATCCTATTGGTGCACTGATAGCTCAAGTATCGTCCCTCACGACTCATCTAGCAGTATTGACAAATCAAATGGGCCAACCGTCTATTAAAGCTGCTTCTGCTAATGGAATGCTTTTACCCAACAGAGGAGCATGATTTGAACAAGTACAGTATGTGAATAATCGAAACTTCAACAACTATAGAGGCAGTCATATGCTTAATTATTATCATCTGAATTCTTCATATGCTGATATGGAGAACATTTTGCAACCTCCTCATGGCTTCAATTATCCAAGAATTGAGCAGAAACCGTCCTTAGAAGACCTCATGAGCACGTTTGTTGCTACAGCTTCAGAGAGGTTTGAGAAGAATGAGTCAAGGCTGGATAACTTCGAAACATGAATGGGCACTATAGAGGCAAATATGAAATCTTTAGAAGCGCAAATTGGAGTGCTTGTTTCTTCCATGGCCAATCAACAAACATGGGTTTTTCCGAGTGATACTCAAGTCAACCTCAAAGAGCAATGTCAAGTCATAACCTTTAGGAGCGGAAAAGAGATTAAAGACATCTCTCAGGACTTAGGCAGTAAAGAAAATGAAATGGTATTTCAGGAGGAAACAGTAACAGAAGAAGAGAACAAAGGTGCACTTGATTAATTATATTGTTTGTTTATGGGTGAAATTTTAGAAACGATAAGTGCCTAATTTACTTTTATCTGATGCCTTGAATAATTGATCTATGTTAGACTCGTAAGCACTTAAAAATAGGTTTTTAGCAGTAAAACTTAAGTAGTTGACAAGGTGGTCAGTTGAAGAAATTGCATGTCGATGAATGACCGTTTGCTTAGATATCTATCTTGATTTGCTAGTGTTATGAAGTATGGTATAGCTAAAAAAAAGAAAAAGAAAAATGTCTCTAAAGAAAGAAAATAAACCACCTATAACCGATAAGCGTGAAGCTACCCATGGGCGAGTATTAGGACCACCATGAGGAGAAATGCTACCTTAAAGGGTAGGTGGGTTAAAAAAAAGTGCAAAAATGAGAAAAGAAAAAAGATACAAGAAAATAAAAGAAAAATCATACCATACCGAACACAAAATAAAGCAATTACAGAGCATAATTGAGATATCTAGGTTGGTTTGACCCATTGATTCTAATTTTTAAACGAAATCATTGAGTTGGCTTACTTAAGATCAAAGCTGTGAATGAACCTTTACACACACACACCGTGAGTCTAGCTTAGATAATTTATTCGAGAATTTGGATTCGAGTTGCAATTGCGTACTTTGAAGATTCTTTGATTTCATTTATAAGCTTTCTTTGAGGATATATTTATGCGTAACTATCGAGACTATGTTTTGTTATTTTTTTTTTTTCAATAAATTAAAACAACTAAATAGCAAGTAAACAACATGCACACACCCCCAAAATCTAGGAGACAGCTAGGTGAAATCAGGATCCAGAATCTCTACCGTATTAGTTCCTCCTATTTTATTATTTTTATATTTATTTATTTATTCACATCTTGATTAATTATCGTCTAAATAAAGTAAGAATTATCAATTGTAGTACTTAATGCGAGTTAACGCAATCCCTGTGGGTTCGACACTCTTTCACTGATTTATACTAAAACTTGACACCGTACACTTGCGGTACGATATAAAAATATCACACCAAGTTTTTGGCACCGTTGCCGGGGATTGTTTGTTTAATCCACATTAATACTACTACCAAGTAATCTTAACTTTAATTTAGTATTTTATTTTTATTTTATTTTCTTTATTTCCTTTATTTTTGTCTTAAGTTTTATTTTTATTTTTGTTTTTATTTCTTTTTTTTTATATTTTGTTTTATATATTTTTTTTTGTACGAGGTGAGTTTGAAAAGAAGCAATGGCAGATCCTATTGGTGCACTGATAGCTCAAGTATCGTCCCTCACGACTCATCTAGCAGTATTGACAAATCAAATGGGCCAACCGTCTATTAAAGCTGCTTCTGCTAATGGAATGCTTTTACCCAACAGAAGAGCATGATTTGAACAAGTACAGTATGTGAACAATCGAAACTTCAACAACTATAGAGGCAGTCATATGCTTAATTATTATCATCTGAATTCTTCATATGCTGATATGGAGAACATTTTGCAACCTCCTCATGGCTTCAATTATCCAAGAATTGAGCAGAAACCGTCCTTAGAAGACCTCATGAGCACGTTTGTTGCTACAGCTTCAGAGAGGTTTGAGAAGAATGAGTCAAGGCTGGATAACTTCGAAACACGAATGGGCAATATAGAGGCAAATATGAAATCTTTAGAAGCGCAAATTGGAGTGCTTGTTTCTTCCATGGCCAATCAACAAACATGGGTTTTTCCGAGTGATACTGAAGTCAACCTCAAAGAGCAATGTCAAGTCATAACCTTTAGGAGCGGAAAAGAGATTAAAGACATCTCTCAGGACTTAGGTAGTAAAGAAAATGAAATGGTATTTCAGGAGGAAACAGTAACAGAAGAAGAGAACAAAGGTGAATTGATAATGAAAGGTCAATATGAAGAAATCACCTTTAGTGTTTTCAGAGCCATGCCGAGTTCTCAAGGTGATGCAGACTGTCACAGGGTAGATATAGTAGAGAAGGGAGTTGCAAACACGCAGGGTGAGTCAGTATTTCAACAACCTACGAGCATAGTGCAGTCATGTATAAAGGAAGATTATTTGCAGCTAAACCTGAAACCAATCCCAAAGGGCCGTAAAAAGAGGAAAAGAAAGGCCAGTTCTCACTTAGAGATAATTCCTGGAAGATTAAAAACCAATTTTGCCGAATGTGCAGTCCAGAATTTCCAATTGAAGGGAAATCTACATATCCTGGGGGACCATCTATAGATAAATCACCACAGCCTGCCAAGCTATCTCTTTCATGTCATAAGAACCAGTGGATACCAAAGAAGAAAACAGATGAGATTACCTGGTTCACTACTTTTAAGCCACCATAACCATTTGGGTGGTTGCGTCTGGCTGAAGACGTTAAACTTAGCGCTAGCGGGGAGGCAACCATTGCATTTATTTTACAATCATTTCCTTTATTTTTAATTTTTATTTTATTGTGTGCTATTTATTAATTTGCATGTTATTTATACAGGTAGCACGAGACACACAAAGCCCGCGCAACCAAATTCCAACCAGCAAGAGTCTGATCAACTCCATGCACGGTAGTGTTGTTCCTCACTCTTGCTCTTGATATTTATCTTACATTGAGGACAATGCAAATTTTAAGTTTGGGGTGTGTGCATGTTGTTTACTTGCTATTTAGTTGTTTAAATTTATTGAAAAAAAAAATTTGTTTTAGTCTTTGATAGTAAAGCATAAATCTTGTAATAATATTGTTTGTTTATGGGTGAAATTTTAGAAACGATAAGTGCCTAATTTAATTTTATCTGATGCCTTGAATAATTGATCTATGTTAGACTCGTAAGCACTTAAAAATAGGTTTTTAGCAGTAAAACTTAAGTAGTTGACAAGGTGGTCAGTTGAAGAAATTGCATGTCGATGAATGACCGTTTGCTTAGATATCTATCTTGATTTGCTAGTGTTATGAAGTATGGTATAGCTAAAAAAAAGAAAAAAAAAAAATGTCTCTAAAGAAAGAAAATAAACCACCTATAACCGATAAGCGTGAAGCTACCCATGGCGAGTATTAGGACCACCATGAGGAGAAATGCTACCTTAAAGGGTATGTGGGTTGAAAAAAAAAGTGCAAAAATGAGAAAAGAAAAAAGGGACAAGAAAATAAAAGAAAAATCATACCATACCGAACACAAAATAAAGCAATTACAGAGCATAATTGAGATATCTAGGTTGGTTTGACCCATTGATTCTAATTTTTAAACGAAATCATTGAGTTGGCTTACTTAAGATCAAATGTGTGAATGAACCTTTACACACACACACCGTGAGTCTAGCTTAGATAATTTATTCGAGAATTTGGATTCGAGTTGCAATTGCGTACTTTGAAGATTCTTTGATTTCATTTATAAGCTTTCTTTGAGGATATATTTATGCGTAACTATCGAGACTATGTTTTGTTATTTTTTTTTTTTCAATAAATTAAAACAACTAAATAGCAAGTAAACAACATGCACACACCCCCAAAATCTAGGAGACAGCTAGGTGAAATCAGGATCCAGAATCTCTATCGTATTAGTTCCTCCTATTTTATAATTTTTATATTTATTTATTTATTCACATCTTGATTAATTATCGTCTAAATAAAGTTAGAATATCAATTGTAGTACTTAATGCGAGTTAACGCAATCCCTGTGGGTTCGACACTCTTTCACTGATTTATACTAAAACTTGACACCGTACACTTGCGGTACGATATAAAAATATCACACCAAGTTTTTGGCGCCGTTGAGGGGGATTGTTTGTTTAATCCATATTAATACTACTACCAAGTAATCTTAACTTTAATTTAGAATTTTATTTTTATTTTGTTTTCTTTATTTCCTTTATTTTTGTCTTAAGTTTTATTTTTATTTTTGTTTTTATTTCTTTTTTTTTATATTTTTTGTTTTATATATTTTTTTTTTGTACGAGGTGAGTTTGAAAAGAAGCAATGGCAGATCCTATTGGTGCACTGATAGCTCAAGTATCGTCCCTCACGACTCATCTAGCAGTATTGACAAATCAAATGGGCCAACCGTCTATTAAAGCTGCTTCTGCTAATGGAATGCTTTTACCCAACAGAGGAGCATGATTTGAACAAGTACAGTATGTGAACAATCGAACTTCAACAACTATAGAGGCAGTCATATGCTTAATTATTATCATCTGAATTCTTCATATGCTGATATGGAGAACATTTTGCAACCTCCTCATGGCTTCAATTATCCAAGAATTGAGCAGAAACCGTCCTTAGAAGACCTCATGAGCACGTTTGTTGCTACAGCTTCAGAGAGGTTTGAGAAGAATGAGTCAAGGCTGGATAACTTCGAAACACGAATGGGCAATATAGAGGCAAATATGAAATCTTTAGAAGCGCAAATTGGAGTGCTTGTTTCTTCCATGGCCAATCAACAAACATGGGTTTTTCCGAGTGATACTGAAGTCAACCTCAAAGAGCAATGTCAAGTCATAACCTTTAGGAGCGGAAAAGAGATTAAAGACATCTCTCAGGACTTAGGTAGTAAAGAAAATGAAATGGTATTTCAGGAG